>VXBT01005523.1:0-68084 GCA_013400235.1 Oriolus oriolus
TGGAAAGGACCCACCAGAATCATGAAGTACAGCTGTGCAGGACACTCCCAAGAATTCACACCATGTGCCTGAGACCATTGTCCAAAAGCTTCTTGAACTGAAGACAGCATTGGTGCTGTGATGACTTCCCTGGGAAGCCTGTTCCAGTACTCAACCACCCTCTGGGTGAAAAATCTTTTCCTGATATTCAACCTAAACCTGCCCTGAATCAGCTCAATGCCATTTCCTTGAGTCCTGTCAGTGGTCATGACAGTGAAGAGATTGGTACCTGCCCCTTCACTTCCTTGTGGTTGAAGACCATGAGGTCTCCTCTCAGTCTCCTCTTCTGCAGGCCAAACAAACCAAGTGACCTCAGCTGCTCCTTGTAAGGCTTCCCCTCCAAACCCTTCACCATCTTCATAGCCCTCTTCTGGATGCTAACAGCTTAATGTCTTTTTTTTACTGTGGTCCCCAAAACTGCACATGATACTCAAGGTATTAAAACAGTTGTGGCATTTATACTTATGCATTAGGACTGAAAGAGCAAAATAAACTGAATGTCAGCTAGGTTGGTTAGATAAACAAATTTTGTTAAGATTAGCCGCAAGAGAAGCATTCCATAATGCTCTGAATTTTACCTTTGATACTTTCTTCTAAGAGTCCTTTCTTGAAGTAAACTAACGCTAGCCCCACAATGCCATGAAACTCAGTTAGGGGTATTGACGTGTAAACTTCAATGGCCTCATCACACAGTCCAAGAGCACTGTGGAAAAAAAAACCAAAAACCACTCACTGGTATGAAGCATGCAGCAACAGCTGCTATGATTCAGACAAATTGTCCTTGAAGACCAGGGTCCTCTTTTCCATAGCACTTTTAAGCAGACATTTAGAAAAGAGCAACATTAGGACAGGAGTGTGTGGTATTCCCTACCCTTCTCCTGTTACAGTAGTTACTGTCTCCAGCTATCTGCTGCATGAAGAACAATTGATATGGATGTGGAAAGTCCTCCACATCTGCACAACAGCTATATACAAGGATGTTACTTAATGGTCATCTCAGTGCAGGGGGAGAAAATAGCAGAGGAGAAATATGAAAAAAGCAAATCAAGCTATGCATGTGTACAGACAGGAAAATGCGCACACAGACAGAGATTACAGCATCCTTGTTCTAAGACCACTATGGAAAAAATAATATAGGATTGTGTTTATTAGAGCTACTTATTAGTTACTAAAGATTCAATCTTGTCTGAGTTGCACACATGAAATAACACACATACAGCTTGGATGTAAGGCTTCAGGAGTCTAAAGAGCTGCTTCTAAAATCTTCCCTGAAGTTAATGAATTATCACTTTGTCACAAGCTAGGAGTTTCAGTGTCACATACAGAAACTTAAGAACATATGAGGTTTCCCTAGAGAGCTAACAAATATTTAATTAGCAGAGCTTGAGGTACCTCGTACCAAAGAGAAATTTGAAAGTCTACACACTTGTGTCCTGCATTCCCTCAGAACCGGAGGGGCATCACAAAGGGAACTTAGAATTGTGAGTATGACTACAGCAGGAGTTCATCGGCAGAAAGACCACACACATGGACACAACACCCCAGCCTCACATGCTTCAGGTTGTGGAAGTCAACACACATTCAAGGGGTAGGTAGAAGGGATTTTGAATGAACCTTGAAGCAGCAATTTTATTCAGACTAAGCCTGAGCTATGGCTCAAGGGTCAAGATTGTAAAAAAAGAATAAATAAAAAGCCCCCACAATTTATTGTGGAGACAGTGTGACAGCTATGTTATATAGACTGCATTAAGGCATGTTAGCACGAAGCAAGAATAAAGGAATCACTGATATGTTACATCTCTGAAGATACACAGCAATTCCTTGCAATACGATTTTTTTTTATTATACTACCCATTTCTGGAGCAAATACAAAGTTCAGTCTACACATCTACAGTTAAGAATAATGTTTACTAGATTATTTTTAGCAACCATCTTTCACCATAAGCCTCACCATATTTGTATCACTGCATTCACTACCTCCAAAGCTGAAGTCAGAGGCTCAGAAAATGTCAACACTTACCACAGTGACCTGCCATAGTTTTCCATTGCTGTATTGTATTTCTCAGTATCCTCTGACGTTTTCAGCAGTGAAGCTGCCCTAAAATTAACCACAATGAAGGTTACTTATCTGATTATAACATGCATATTTTGAGAACAGTTCTCAGAGTAAAATGGACAACTGTTTTATGCAGAAGCTCTTCTATGCTAATTAAACATAAACAGAGCCTATTTTACTGTTTTAATGAATCAACAAACTTGTTCACCAAATACTGTTTCATTTGCCACCTTCCCCTACCATTTGAAAAGAAGAGGAAAAAAACCCCAAACAATCCCAAAGGCCAACCACCTCCATTAATTAGAATGGGATAGAGAATAATACCAAGCTTGCCTTCTACAATTTCATTTAAATCCCACAGTGAATTAGTTAATGTCCTGGTAAGACATACAAGTCTTAGGACGTTTTTACTTTTCCAGTTCTGTGTTCTGCATTTCCAAATGTGGTATAGGAACATCCCCACACCCTACAAAACACTTAGCTGAAACGTACTGTTGAACTGAGAAAGTAAAGTTTATCTAAGGGAAAGAAAAACCCTCAAGTTTTTCAGCTGGTGCTTGGAAAAGAGGTCAAGGAGCTTGTCTAAGCTTTCCGGGGCTGTGCAGTTTACCTCTCATAGGCATAGGCTGCCTGCTGTTTTAGATGCAGATACTCATTCAAAAACCCAAACATTGTGAAAGCAGAAGCATCATCTGGATTTCTTTCTAGAAAATCAGGATTGACAATGTAGGAAAACAAGATCAGTAAACTGTGAAAAAGCACTACAAAAACATTGCTACACTGAAGCTACAGTGTATGCACTAAACACTTTGCCAAATGCTTCTGTCAGTTGCTCTCTAGAATAATTTTGACAGGCTTGCAGGCAAATACAAAAGAGATAGATGACCCAAAACATGACATCAGGTTGCGTCAAAAATGTTTAAAATATTATGATGTAACATTAATGCACTCAATATATTTTAAGTTTTTCAGCACGCAGTTGCTTTTTTCAGTAATGAAATGGGAAAGTATTCATCTTGCATTGACTCCAGTAAAATACTAGTAGAATCTTATGTTTTATTTTTAATACATTCTGAAACAATTCTGTACAATGTGCTGTAGTATAGCTCTGCTTGAGCAGGGAGGTAAGACCAGATGACCCAGTCCCTTCCAACCTAAGTCATATTGTCATTTTTAATTAATTGCTAAGGCACAAATATGTCAGCTGTCAACTCATCTCAGACTACTAACTTTTCTTCCTAGACTAGGAAGGAAGCCTCTCCATAATCCCCTTAAGAACAAGGCAAGAAGAAATACAATCTCACATTCATCTCTTTTACACCGAGATGTATTTTTTAGCTCTCAAAAGTCAGCAACAGATTACTCAAATGATTTATTTACAGGAATACTTGCAGACTAATGAGAATCTGCATTTGCTCTATCTACCTTCCAGGCTAGACATATCCAGTGGAGAGGCTGGCTTGGAACCCTGCACAAAACCAGAGTCCATTACCTGCTGAAGGTTAACAAAATCATATGCTTGAGAATATAGAGTTACACAGCGCACAGGAACAAATTTCTGCCAAGCATTACACCACAGAGGCAGACCATCCAGCATTTATTTGCACTTATGCATACAGACACATGCAAAGGGAGTCTGATAGCAAACACCCTATGACAAGCATGACAAGGCTCTGGTCCCTATTTTCGTTGGTCTTTGAAACAGCTGGAATGAGTAGGCCGACAGAATCCACATCTATTTCATCTTTGTGCGATAATAAAAATTGGCCAGTGGTCTGCTTACCCTGTTTCAGTAACTTTACAGCTCAAAAGCCTCTCCTGAACTCAGCAAAACCTCTCTTGTCCAGAACTATTACAGGTGTATCTGTTCATTCTGAAGGCATGTTAGGTGTGACAGGTTAGAGAGGTATTTAAATCACCTACCTGTATATTTGCTCAAGACCACTTGAGCTGCAGGTATAGCATTCATTTGAACAATGTTGTACTGATACAGTTCAGTGTTTCTGTTGGCTTTATCTTGCAGCGTTGAACATACCCAGTGGGCATAGCCTTTTGCTCCCTCAGTCTCAAGAAACAAACAGACACCCCCAAAACAGGAATCATTAAACCTGCTCATGGTACAGCAAAATAATTACAGATTATAATAATAATTCCATGTTTTAGGACAGTTTTGGCTAAAAATCTGCATCAGTGTTAAGCAGAAGAATATATCAAATTGAATTACTCCACCTTTTAACTTGCCCTCTGGGCAAAGCAAATTCTTACATTTTCATATAATGTGCTGCATAACTGTAGAGATGACAGGCAAAAAAAAAAAAGCTATGAAAGAGTAAGTCCTCCACTATTTTAGAACTCAGGGTCCTGGCAATATCCTTGCTCTCTCCAGAAATAGTTTATGCCTTTGATCTATGTCCAGTTCTGTGGAACATGGAGAATGTTTCTTCATCACTTATGGAGCTGAGTTCTTGAACCCTTGAGACTAAAGCATTTTATAAAATAACTGCCTGCTATACAATACCAGCATAAGTCAGAAACAACAACATGGAAGTCAAACAATCTCATCTGAAACATGATTGTAGCAGTTTCACTATTCAAGACATCTATTTTTAAATAAGTAGAGAGACTGGATATACAAAAACTTCAGAACAATACAAGTGTTACACTTACATGCATACTGAGCTCAGTCGTGTGCCTGAAGAGATCCATAGTATCATAGCTTCCTACGGTCTCTGCAATAAGAGCCTAGAGAGAAGCAAGAGTTGCTGTGGTCATGTACTTCAAAAATTGTGACACTGACAAAAACCTTAGCACGTATTATGTTAGGCATATCTTAAGCATTCAACATGAAGACAGTTTCTTCTCATACTCTCCAAGCAAGATTGGTTTCAAAAATAAAATGAATATAAGAGGAGCACAAGCAGTTTCCACTGTATCAGTAATTTAAAGTCTTTGGCTGCTACTCTACATTCTTCAGGACAAAGACTTGCATGTGTTAAGACGTGACATCTCCTGTCAGATGTATAACAACATCTGACAGGAGATGCATTTCAACATGTGATGGTGCCAGTTCTTCCCTAGAATCCAGTTTTCAATCAGGTATCATTAGCAGGTGAGCAGCGTGGGATTATGAAATTCACCTATAATGATCATAAAAGTATCTCAACTCTTCGCAGATGGCCTAGATATCCGAAGGAGCACATCAGCTCTCAGTGGCAGGGGAGGAAGGGACTTCCCAGAAAATGAGAACTGCTTTGTCCCAGGCACATTAGAAGCTTACTCATTCTAATAGTGGCATTAGAAAGAGGGATTGAGAAGAGAGTTAGGCAGTGCCATACTCTCTAGTGGTATAGCTGAAGCTGAAATAACTATCACCTAATAAAGACTGTGCTTTGTTGACAGCTGTCTATAAAAAGCCTTGGAGCATAGTGATTGTTTTGTTAATAGTTTGTTAGAGAACTCAGTATCAGCCATAGAAACATCATATGAGTATGTCTGATGAACGTAGTAGCTTCCATTATATTACCTCTATGGAAACAAAGTAGAAGCTCTCTTCACTTAAAATAATTTTTAGGAGCATGAGTAAGTGCCAGTTATTAGGATGAAGTTTAAGTCTGCTCTTCAACAACTGGTTTTTGTGTGCAGTTTTATGATTTTTCATCCTACCTGTCCAATCCAACACAACAAGTAAGAAGGCTCCAGAGACTGGGCTACCTTGAAGGCTTCATGAGCTTGCTGTAGAACCAAAGATAACATCGCTGTTGAACTGCCTGGCATGGTAACAGAGCACTTCTGAGTACACACAGGTACATTAACATGCAGTAGTATTGGAAGAGATTTAATGGACTGAATTACGTCACTACTAAAAATATCTTCTGTACCACAGAGAACAATGCATCGCACGGAGAAATAAACCAGTTTAGTCTTAAAGAAAATGTAAAAATCCTACGAAACTTCATAATATCAAAGTTTCCCTCCCTTCTAAATATACTTCCTTCCCAGCTAAAGAATTCAGAACCAACCCCTGGAACAATTTAAAAATCTGACTCTTGGAGGATCCAGTCTTGAAAATTTGCTTTTTTATAATACAAACATATTTTCAAAAGGATAAAACTGATGATCACGCACAAGTCATCTCCCTATGACCTACATATGCTTATGAGTTCCCCCCTCAATTTGGCACAAGGTGAACAAAGTCTTAGCATCACTAGTCTTAGCAGTAAGCAGTCTGTACTATCAAGTTATTTTTCTTAAAAATAACTCTGACCATCACATTTCCAATCAAACAAAATTTCTGTAATTCCAGCCAGCAAACAGGAGAAGATGTACTTTAGCTGCATGAGAGCTCCAGGATTCATTTAAAATGTACTCTAATTTTTATCCAGAGAAACTCTGAAGACTAGAGTGTTGCAGTAAATCATACATCTGCTGAGGAGCAGAAAGTAGGTATCTATGGGAACTCAAACACTGAAGTTCAGTCTGTGACCTGCAACTAAAAGTTCTTGGCCAAACCTGGCATGCCCTGGTTTGACTAACCGCTTCTCTGTCCTTCCAGTAAGTTTTCATTCCAGCTAGTTACTTGGAAAGCAACTTTGCCAGCTCAGCAGAAGTTCAAAATTCACAGTTCACTTAACCTTAGCCCCTCCAGAGCAAATTTTTAATTTATCTGCATTCTTCAAGTGCCAATCTAATTTCTTTCAAAGGATATACATTTTTTGAATTTGAAAGGGACATTTGAAAGGGACACTCCCATCTCCATACACACTCTTAAAAAAAACGGAAAGGAAAATTACACTTGAGGATGGGAAATAAATTACCTCAATGTTTCCAGTTGCCAGATACAAAACCCCCAAGTTGGTCCAGGCAACAACATTCTAAATAGAACAAAGTTAAAACCAATATATTATTACACTCCTCAGAAATAACAGTGGATCAGGGGAAAAGTTTTAAATGCCCACTTGAAACAGATGGCAGCTGCCTACAGCACTTACAATTTGCTCAGCTTGAACAGACTTGATGAACGAATGCTGAGCAAGAGCATAATCCCCAATAGCTGGGGGGAGAAAGAAAAAAGGAGTTAGATGTAACTGAATTTCAAAACGCCATTAGTCAAGCTGCCTTCTAATTTAGGATATTAGACATCTAGGGCTGTCACTGAAGACTTACCACTACAAGAAGCAACTACACCAAGTGCATTCCAATAAAGATGATTTTTGCTGTCAAGTCTCACAGCTTTTTTGAGACACTGGAAGAAAATCAAATTGGGTTATAATAATTAGGAGAGCAAAAATTAAGACTTTATGTGCTCGCTCACTCAGAGATTAGGTTTTATTGGGTACAGAGAGAGTATGCAGAGAGGCATGAACATAAATTTAAAGAATATACCAGGAAATACAGGCAATACCTGCAAAGACTTCTCTAGCAGTTCACTGATCTCATTCATGTCAGTACCCACTGCTGTGAGGTGCTCTGCTTGTCGGTAATAATTTATTCCAAGATCACACCATATGCTAGGCAAAGGCATCAATTTTAAAGCTCTGCCATAACACCTACAGAAACATGAATCACAGAATCACTATTCCAAGTCTCCACACAAAGAGCAGCAAGCTGAAAAAGCATTCAAAAAAGTGCTTAAAAACCTAAACCAACTAAACATGCATAAATACAAACAAAACCAGACAAGAACTGAAAGCAAAAAAAGTGACAAACACATTTTCATTCAGACAGTTATTGTGCATGAATCAGAATCATCCTGGTCTAAAGGCAATCTGTAGTGCCCTCCACTTATGAAGCCATGGGTGTGGTTATGTAGGTGTGCGTTAAATCAAAGCTCTGTCAGTTACATTATGCATGCTTTTACTTAAAACAAACATCAGTCATTTTTACAGTTCCTCAGGCTTCCCCTAGGAAGTGTTTGACTTTACAGATCATGGCTGAGATTCACCAAGCAGCTGCACTTCCTCCCTTACAGATGCAGCTGAATAAAGCTCAGAGGGAGTCACAGAAGAGTGAATTTATGACATTTTTACAAGAAAGAGGTACAGACAAAAAGCTGAAAGTATTATCTTGGACTCCAGTTGTCCTGGGAGAAGTAGTTAGTTAACTACTGCATTTAAACAGGTGTGATTTGTGGACTAGCAGGGAGAATGAAGTCAGGGGCCTGGAGACAGAATTTTGAAGAGCAGGCGCTGACAGCACTGTGGCAATACAGGAAACATACCCTGAAATGAGTAGTGTAACCTCGAAGAAGCAGGAGAATCTATTTACCCAATATGCAGGTATAAACAGATCAGCATGCCTTTCATTTTCTACAGATTAAATAGTCTAGAATACTTGAGACTCTTACAGAGTCTTAAACTGCAGAGAAGCTCTTGATAATAAAAAAATACTACCTTCCTCCCAGTATGAGAAGCTCGTTTTTCTTCAGCATCTCTTTGGTTGCATTTTTACCCAGAAGGGATCCTAGTACCTGAACGTTCACTTTGGTTGGTGAAATAACATGCACACTAGTACAGGTATCTCCTAACAGTTTCCAGAGGCAAGATACATCAGGACGGTGCTTTACTGCCCTGCAATTAGAAAGGAAACACAAACAACATCCATTCAAACATTTCAACATCCTTTCTGAAAGTGCCACTTTGAAGAGTGTCACAACCTCAAATGCAATTAACCAATGAGCTATTTGATTTAATCCAGTTTCCTCCTATTCAAACTACAGGTCTAAAAGATCAAAAATTTAAAAAGAAAGAACAACAAAAACCAACCAAACAAAAAACACTCCAAACATGTCAACTGACTACATGCACTCTTGCACTGTCATATTACAAGACATGACTCATCTGCAGAAACTTGATGGACTTTCTCCTCTAACAGCATTTATTCCAAGGTTTAATTTAGGACATTTTGAATGAAATGCAAAACAAAAAGACTGAAAGAAGGAAGGAATATTTTCCTCTTATCCATGATTTATGGTAGGAATACCCTCCTCCCAGACCCATATATCAGGAGAACTACACAAGAGAACTCTGTATCATTTCACACTTCTGTTATAATGTAATGACTCTGTATCTTTGAAAAGAAAAAAAACAAAACTCTGTAATTGCAGTTGATTTAAGCAGCCTATGTCTAGAATTTGTTATTCACACCATTTGAATAAACACATTCTTACTTCTAGAATAGAAACCCTAATCCATTTGATTCAGTTTAACTGAAAAATTCTCAAACACTTAACTCTTATTTTTCTGCCTGTCAACACACAGTTCCAGCAGAAATTAAACAGGTGAAAATTTAGTACCAACCTTGTAAAATATGCAAGGGCCTGCTCTATGTAATCCAGAGCCTTTCTGTCCAAATAGTTATCAAGGGCTGATCTTGCCAGCATGAGGTAACACTCACCAAGTCCTGAAAGTAAGAGAAAATACTCCCCATGAGAAGAAATGCTTTTATGATATGCTTGAAAGTCCAGTGGGGAAGGAGGCCAGAAGCCTGGTTATTCTGCCTTATGCAAAAGTTGATACCCTGCATACATTGTAACAAAATCAAAAGACCCACAGTGCTCACAACAGAGACTTTGCTTTAATCTATCTCATCAAGTGCGAACTCTAGAATTATTTGGCTATTAAAAATAAACCTAATTAATTATACAAAATATAGCATTTAAGCCTTGAGTCTGTCTTCAAATATTAAGTAAACCCCTCCTGAGAAATCTGCATTGTTAAGTCTTTGACAAATATACCAACTTTCAGTTTAAACATGTCAAAAATTAATCCAGAAAACCAAAGAGAACAAAGAATGTCAGAGTAGGCAAAAAGGAAAGTCTTCAATGAAAACAACCTGAAGCCAACATTATTTAATCCTATTTATGTAAGAATTTACTTCAAAATTGGGTCTGGCTGAGATGGCGTTAACTTTCCCCACAGCAACCCTCATAGTGCTGTGCTATGTACTGGTAGCTGGAAAGGTGCTGATAACAAACCAGTGTTCTGGCTGCTGATGAACAGTGCATCAAGGCAGTTTTTCCAACATTCCCTGCTTCAGCAGTAGGTGGGAGGGGGGTCAAAATCCTGAGAGGAGACACAGCCGGGACAGCTGACCTAAACTGACCAAAGGGATATCCCATACCATATCACCATATCACATCTATTCAGCCATAAAAGCTGAGCAGAATGTGGAAGAGGTACTTGTTATGACATTTGTTTTCTGGAGCAATCACTAGGCAGGCTGAAGTTCTGCTTCATGAGAAGTGGCTGGATGCTGCCTCCTGATAGAAGTAGAGAATAAATTTTGTTTTCCTTTTCTTCTGTATAGGGCCTTTGCTTTTGCTTTATTAAACTGCATTTATCTTGACCCATGAGTTTCTTCAATCTTATTTTGTCTTCCGTTCACATCCTGCTGAGAAGGGGAGTGACTGAGCAGCTTGGTGGGCAGCTGATGTCAAGACAAGGTCAACCCACCACAACTGGAAATAATTCCCACTATTAAAAAGGAACTGCATCATATGCCACAATTGCTAACATTTTGGAAATAGTAACTGCTTGGTTTATAAATTTGCTGGCACCAGCAGTGATTCTGTCTGGCAGTAATGCACTGGATATGAGTACCACTCATTCTCAGTATTATTTTCACAGTTCTGAAGCTACCCTCCTCATGCTATTGTAATTCTACACCTATACCAAAATAGTGTTTTTCAAGACTCTTTATCTTGGCCCCTCCAGAAGTCCCAAGATCGTGAGCTTATCAGATTTCAAGATGCTCCTAATAAAAAAAAAAACCCTGATTTTATTCTCACAAATTACACATTAAAAGATATGCTAGAACAGAGGCAGAATAAACACTTAGTAGCGTAAAACCGAAACACATTGAAAAGATGCACTGAAGTAACACCAGTGAGTCTCTCAACTACTAGAGACTATGCTTCCAACAACTCAACTCAGATACTGTTTAAACCGATCAGAACCTTTAGAAAAAGAACACTGATGGGGAAGTCAGAGAACTTCAGAGAATTTTAAGAATGTCCACAAAAATTAAAATACTGGACCAAACATCATAAAAAGTACCTAAGAAAGTGAAGGCTGTTTGGAGACTCAAAATGATTTAGAGCTAACAAACCAAAGATTTGGATGTGAGCAATCATGAAAGAAGACTTAGGAGATGCAAGAAAAGTGTAAGTATAACTACTTCTATGGGGGAGAATCTTGGTACTGTGGACTTAAACACTCTTAAAGCATTTTATTCCTAATAACATTGTCAACTGTTACCTACAGACACTAAAAAGCCATTCACACATGCACACTCTATACAGCACCTTTGCAAACTGCTGCCGCAGTCAGCTGTTGCCTTCTTGCTCAACAACTAGTAAAACTGCATAAATACAATACTCTCCAACTCCATTAAGGAGCTTTTGCCATGTCACCTTAGTCTGGAAAACATTCAAATGGAGTTACACAGGAGGAGGTAGAGGTGTCAACCACACTGTAACTTTTTCAGACGAAAAACCCAGTTCTGCAATAATAACCCAACATTTCTGAATTAAGTCTTACAAGACTCAGTTTAGATTCATCCAAAAATCGAAAGGCCTTACATACAGTGAAAAAATAATTAAAAATTCAAACCACTATCAAGCAGCAAACAGCACCTGTTTCAGATGGGTATATGGGGTGAGAATGATTGAAGACTAAGCGGCAGGGAGAATGCAAACAGAGCAACTATTAATTTTTTATCAAAATTTTATACACTCCTTGCATTATGTAACTTCAGAATCACAGTTCCAGCACCAGGAAGAAGTTCCAATTGCCAAATTTCTCTCTGCTCCTACCTATATCGTGAAGGTCTCTACTGTTGCCACTTGTAATACTTGTGAGACCTCTCAGTATTTACTGCTGTTTTTCATTACTTGGAGAAGCTCAGAGGGGTCTGAATCACTAGATTAACAGGAGAAGTGAGGAATGAATGGTCAGGAGCAGAAGAAAATCAGTATAAGCCCACATCTTTGAAATGGCAGCCTGATTCCACTGCCTGTTGAGCCAGTGTTTTACTGCTTAGGTGAAACTACAGCACTGTTAGCTGGCTTCCTCTATACATATTCAGTTCTTCTACTCATTCAGCTTGGTAGTCACAGGGGATTAATTACCTTTCATACTTACTTGAAAGAGAAATAATCACTCACATTCACCATGATTTAAGAGTTTTTCAGGTATCTGTGCTACTACAAACTAGCTTTCATGCAGGGGAACACATGGCCCTACATACCCAAAACACAGCTCTATCCTTCCATGCAAGGAAACCTCAATACAAGTCTGAAACACTACAGTGTATAAAGGGAGGAAAAGTAAACCCTTTCAAATTCAGACATGTTACCTTTCAGCGCAGGCACATAGTTTTCTGTCTTCTTTAAAATTTCTTGATAGGTAGCTATAGCATTTTCATATTTGCCTAGAATCTGCTCAAGTGCTGCAGCTCTGTAAATGCTGTACACGAGTCCTGGGTTCAGCTCACTTGCTTTCCTGAAGGATTTCAGAGCTGTTGAGTAGCTACCTCTGTTTAAGTAAGCCTCCCCCAGAGACTCCCAGCAGTTGGAATCCTTTGGATCAGCCCTGAGTGCTGCCTGCAAACTGAAGACATCGAGATATACACTTATTTAAATGAAATATGATACAATTTAACATAAATTACTTTCTTTCATTGTATATGCTCAGGACACTAATTTTGCATTACATACTCTTCAGAACACAAATGCACAATTACAGAGAACTTTTAAAGACAGCATAGTAGCTTTTCCTTCCTCAGAGGGCATTATACAATTTTAGGCATTGTACCTTACCCTGGCTATTCAGTGCTATAGCAGGCTTGTCTGTGCCTGTCACCACGCTTGTTAGTACAAAACACTGCTATGTTAACAAGACTACATTCTGTGAATTCTAGAACTGAAGAGAGACACAGCTTGCTCAGACCCATTTCCCATTGCTTAGTACAGGCTATAATCAGCTGACTTATTTTGAAAATTTGCTATGAGCAAAGACCATTTCATTGGGATTTGTAGAAAAGGATTTAAACCAACCACCAGTTCTCTTACTCAGCCACTGCTTGTGACGGCTGACCAGTTCTCAGGTAGTAAAGTCCACGATGAAGCCAGGCCCATTTTGCTGTACCAGGTCTTGCTTTTCCAGTTACTTCATTCAGGATTGACAGAGCAGTGTCCTAACAAAGCACCAATCGCCAAGTTAGTAAACAAGAAACATTTAAAAAATATTCTTATGACTTTCTATGCTTTCCTCAAAGCAGCAAAGTGGAGAATGGAAAAAAGAAGTTACAAAACTAAGTACAGAAAACCCCCTAACTCTCTCTTTATGTTCCCTACTGAAAAAATCCTTCATCTATATCACACGTGGTGACTCCAGTGTTATGCTTAATCCTCCCACCCTTCTCCTCATTAATCTTCTCTCATCCGTCTCTCTAAATTTAATTTGAAATTGGAACATAAAACTGAAGCAGGTCCAACTATAAAAGATGCTAAGCAATGACAGAACATTTGTTTTCAGATCTTAAATACCGAGGAAACCCGAAGTGATGCCTCAAAGAAGAGGATTAATAGAAGAAGAAATCAGCAGTAATCTGACATTCTGAATGTACAATACCATGTCTCCAAGTTCCACACTTAAGTTTACAGCTGCTGTTCCAGATTCTTCATCCGTCTCATCCAGTTCAAAAGCCTTTTTATAGCAACCACGAGCTCTGCTTTTGTCTCCAGCAATGTCTCTGTAGTAGTTACCTAGATAACAAAAGGCACTTCCCAAGTAGCTGTCCAACTTTGCAGCCTGTAAGGAAATTCGAACACAACATTAGACAGCATTTTGAAGGATTACACTTATAGACAGGTCCAGAGATAACTACTTGTTCAGTCTCTGCTTATCATATTTTTTAAGCCCCTTCTGTGATATATCTGAGTTGTCAAACTTTATTTTAAAATTGCACAGATTACCTCAGCTTTAAATAGCTGGAAACTCTGCTACAAATCTCATGACACAAAGCATTTTGTACACAAAGTACTAAAATAGTTGTGGTAGGAGAAAGCAAATCCGTATGACATCTCATAATTTTCATGTTCTACTCTGTTTCAGTCATTAAGTTCATACTCTTACCATATTACACCACAATTAGCTCCAGCCTTTTCTAAAGTTTCCGTTCCTTCTTAGATGTACTTGGCAGATTTGCTTATAGTTAAGAAACCCACAGCCTCCAAGCAGCAGGAAACAGCTTTGTCAATGATAATAAAGATCACATTAAATGGTTTAGAACCAAAAGAACTGTTCACTTCAACTATATTTACCACTATACTATGCTGTTATTAAAGCGCAAACAGTAGGCAATGATTTGAGCTGCCGATACCTATCATAAAGTTACATGGTGAGTTTACAACGCCTAAGTATACAAATTGTATACTTCCAAGTTACTAATACAGATGTCAAACTAAATCTTTCGGATTTATGTTATGATCTATGTTCAGAGAAAAAGCCACAATCACTAAAACACCAAAGATCAGGAAAAGCACATAAATCATGGGGCTTTACCAACTTACACCCTTGGACAGACAGTGAAACCCCAACACCATTCTCAACCTTTTTCCTTCTTCAAGTTTTTCCAATTTGAATTCCGCCCTCCCCATCTCAAAAGGTCTTCAAAGACATATGCTGCATGTCTAGATGCCTCCACTAAGTTTTGCTAATTCAAAGGCCTCAAGAATTAGTTGAAAAGAGGAAAACAAAAGCAGGGAGATTTGAGGTAACTGCACAGCTCCCTGCACTGCCTTTTTGCACAGAAAAAGAACCTAGTTTACAGGCTCTGGAGGCTCATACATTGTAACAAGGAGAATATTCAAGTCTCTCATTCCAGTCAGTGTATTTTCCATACTTGGCTTCTGATGTAGGAAAACACTAATTCTACACCAACAGTTAAAGTAGTCTTTACCTTCAAGAACTGAGTGAGTGCTTTTCCCTTGTCTTTTTTTGTCTCATCACTCATGAACCAGTATGTGAGCCCCAGGTATTGATGATACTCTGCAGTTCCAGGCTTTTTTTCAATAGCGTTTAGAAAACTAAACAAAATGAACACAGGTCAGGTCAGACAAATACTCTAAAGCTGCAAAATACTATATTCTACTCTCCCACAAGACTTCCCTGTTAGACGAAAGAAAAAAATGTCTACCTTTTTTCTGCCTGTTCATAGTTCTTCTGGGAATAATGGATGAAACCCTCTAGAGCATGAGCCTCAGCCAGATCAGGGTGGGACAACAGAAGCTCTTGTGAAATCTGCAAAAGGATGTAATTTTTCCCTAGTTATTTCCTCTATGAAACCAGGAATTGTACTTAGCTTATAGGAATGACAAAAAGCACTAACCTTTGAACCTTGATCCATTAAACCTTTGTTTAGATAAGCCTGACCCCTGAGAGCTGAAACCACTGGATCACTGCTTGCATCTACAATCTAGAAAACCAAGTAATAAACACAATCAATTTATTCTCTCCCCACATTAAGAAGTCAAAGGTGTCAAAAGCAGACAGACTGCATGAAAGCATTTAGATGCTTTCTCTATTACCCCTGAGAAGACTTAGAATAATTCTGATGAAGATCAAGTATAAGATCGTAGAGAGCAAGGACAAAGGCAGAGAAGTAGGAAGAACAACAACAAAGAATAAAACTGCGTGGCAAAAACAAGGGGAAGGAACATCTGCTAAAGCTTGACCATTCAATCTTACGGTAATGTGTTCTTCATGACTAATGATAAGTGAGTGAAGGACATGGGAGGCAGGATTATAACATGAATTCAAATTAAGATGAGTAACAGCACAGAACTAGCAAGAACCCAGCAACAGCAAGCAAGACCAGACAGTCAAAAGTGACAGCTTCTAAAATTAGAATTGCAAATGAAAAAGAGCTGCAGCAAAGCCTGAAAAAGCAGGGCTGGAAGAAATGTTTGAATTACATGACAGCTGGTAGGAATGGTCTAAACCACAAAGTCGAAAGGAGACCAGGATAGAAATACTTAGCTTAAGTACAGAAAGATAAGAGCATCTTTTAATATTTAAAAACCCCAAAACATTTTTGTCAATAAAAATACCTGCTCAAGTGCTTTAATGGCTTCTTCTGCAGTATCAGCATCAGCTATTTTAATCAAAGTCTCTGCTTTCAACTGAAGAGCAAGGTTCTTCCACCGAAGATTAGAACCCTCAGGAGTTCCAAGAGCCTCAAGAGCTGTTGACAAGAAGAACCTTTCATCAAGTTAAATGAGAAAAGAAAAAGTACAGAGAGCAGCACTCTTCCAAATATTTTTAAAATCTTTCTTCTTCCATCTAATAGAACACCATTCAGACTGCTCTCCCCCATATATAAGAAATTGTCCTGTAAAATTTCTACTCATTCAAGTTTAAAAATTAAGTCAGTTCTAAGAGGTCATCTCAGATGCACGGATACTGACTGCTTTCTAGCTGCTGGCCTTACAAATGGAGTGCTATCATTTTTTCCACTGGAGTTCTAAAGAAACAATGACCTTTCAACAAACAAGTTGTTTTGCACTTCAGTGTTCAAATAAAAGAGTATTACTGAAACCAAGGATTTACCTTGGTGCCTGTACAAAAGTTACTTCGTATCCTTCAATGCAGGTCTGATTACTTTTCCAACACAGAGAATAATCTCACCTCAGAGATTCAAGGCATCTCTGTTGAGCAACACCATTCTCCAAAGGCAAGAACTTCCTGCATTAACTCAATTAACTGTATTTCTTTATTCTCATGTATGATAAACTTTTGTCTGATTTGATACAGCCACTAAGACAGGACAAGTAAAAAGCAATGTTTCCCCAAAATTGTCTCCAACTTTCCACATATGCTTTGGACTCAAGAAAAATTTCTGCACCAACAGCATCTGTTAGCAAGGAACAACACCTTAACTTACCCTTTGCACTGGAAAACAAAACTTGTTTTGTTTGCTCAGAGCTTGCCATTTTAGTTGCATTTGGCACTAGCCAGACCTCACATATGAAAACAAAACAACTGATCATTATTTATATTCCACACCATTTGCATCTTCACAAAGTTCAAAATTATCTCTTCCCCAGGCTGGAAAAGGACTTGTTAGGCTATTTACTTGTTCTCACATGCTGCATTTTTTTAACCATTTGATCAACCTCATTTCTAGTCTATTAACTTCTACTCTTATTTTCTTTTTGAGATGGGCTGGATAGGTACCAAAACTACACAAAGATTTTATTATGCTGCTGAAGTTCTTACAGCTACTATGTGTTTATGGTATGTTTCCCTAACCATTCCCTTCCCTGAAATTGCTAATATTTGACTTGTCTGTAAAGCATACCAGAGGAAAGAAAGAGTCCTATGTTTTCATACAGATCTGGGACCTTCTGCACTCTACTTCAACGAGAGTGTAGGATAGCTTTGTGAGAACACTTCCTCCCACAACTCTATCATTCTGCATTTAAAATAAAAGTAAAATCCTATAGTCTTAACACTTGGTTACGCACTCTGGTAATCACCTCGAAGTGTTGCAGTCTGCTTTGCATAGCAGCAAACTACAACCTTATTACTTAGCATTCATAAACAGCACAGGTATCAGGGAAAATGCATGGGACACCTCCATCCAGCCTGAAAACACATGTAATTACTATACCGTGCTCTACTTTTTAACTTACTTAAAAAAACCCTACGCTCAATGTTACAACTTTACTTCTTAACTCAAGGCTACTTAGTTTCCTTAACAGTTATGTAAGGGATCTTACAAATTACTACCTGGAAATCCCCCTTATCTATGTGCTCATAAGCTCCTTGAAGGAGATCTAAATATGCAACTTTAAAAAGTCCATGCTGTCTATCCCCAAAATATTTTTCTACATAAATTCTTTAACTCTATTGTTTCAGTTTTAACTAATTCAGCCATTAAATATACCAGACCTGTCAGTGGTCTCCCTGAACTTTCCTAGAACCCTTATTAAAATTTGGAGTCATGCTATCTACTTCCAAGCATTTGGGTGCCAAGACAGTTTCAGCAAGCAATTATGTAAACCCCTTAAAACTTCAGCATTTTCATCTTTATCTTCCTCAGTCAATTCCAAAGTTGGTATCCCATAGCTCCTTAATGCTGTGTTTCCTTGTCTTGTCTTACAGACACTGCTACTAACACTAATCACAGACAAGTTGTTAGATCAATCTGCTGAAAAGAAAGGTCATGGTACAAAGTCACCCTGAGCTCTTCGACACTGAACACAGATGGGAAAAGAATTACCCCATTTTCATTCTCCCTGCAATAACTTTTTTTACCTACTTTGTTCAGTTTTCACTTTTCCTCCACCCAAATTTATACGTCTTTTGAATTTGTCTCGCCAGTAAGTACTTTCCCTTGATTTCCCATGACTGTTTAGCCAGGTCTGTACATTTTTACTTCTTCAAGTCTTTCTTAAGAAATTTTTCACTGAATTTGTCCCTGCCACAAAACAAGTGCACTTCAGCTGCCCCTTCATTTTTAACTACCAGAGAGTGGCTCTGTTCAGTTGAGATATGCATCACTAGATCAAAATAATTGCCCTTACTGCCAGCTAGCACAGACGAAGTTTTATACTCAATGAGCTTTCTTCAAATGTGTCTCTACTACACGTAATTTCTGTATTTTACATTAACTTGATTAAAAATCTGTCTTACAGGTTGAAACATGGTATCTACCAAACTAAATATTTGTGACACCCACCCTTGTGGTTTCAGGCAATCTGTCGCTTGCCAGCATTGGTCAATCACCAGCAGAAGCAGCACATCAGAACATGTAAACCTCCTAAATATTAACCATCAGACAGCTTTCTGGATCCACTTAGCCAAGCATTTTCTCTGTTCCTGAGACTAAGCAGCGTAAGGTGCTTTTCAGCTGTCATAAACCAAGAGAGGTAGCACAAGCTTGAGACTACAAAAAGCAAGGGACTGTCACTACTGCTAGCTCAGACCTACCACACAAAGGCTGGACTACATAAAGCAGTGTACTCTGCACCTGCTCTTTCAATCAGCAGGCAGTTACCTTGATTGCAGGACAGGACAGCATTCCTGTGTTCATGAATTTTCATCTGTGCCTCTGCTAAATAATGCCATGCTGCTGGACACTGGTTAGTCTTCTGCAAACCTAGTAAGAGTTTAAAAAAAGACACTTTAAAAAGTTGCTTAGGGTTGCAAAGACACTGCAGCTGGTAGATACTGTATTTCCATACAATGCCATCAAAAACATATTATCAATCAGATAGTCAGACTTGCAGTTAACTTTTTCCGAGTCTTATTTTAGACTGTTTTAGACAGAGGCCTCCATGCAACAAGGCAAAAACTAGAAAGCATGTAAGTTTCAGTTAGGCTTAATTTTGTTTACAGCATCACATATACTAAAACTTTCTGATGAACCTGTCCTAACTAAAGACTGTCTAATAAAACTGAATTTCTGTCTTCTGATATATAACTACTAAGTAATGCCTGGAAGCCTCAATGTCTAAGATGTAAACACGTATCTCATTGGAAAAGACATTATTTCCAAACCCTGTATATTTACACATTATACCAAGAGCCATGTCTTTGCATTCTCTCTGCTGTAAGCAAAGTCTATGTGTTAAAGTAAAAATAGAAAAACAACTTAATAGTAATTAAAATAAAATATTATCTTTTGTCAAAACCAGGATGCATGTTTTGTCAAAACATACAACGGCCATTTAAGCCAGAAGAATCTGTTTTCCAAGGAACACTTTTTCTTCTTCGTGTGCTCTTAGGCACGTGAAACTTTTATTTCATGCTTAAGTTAAAGAGGATTTAAAATGAAATAACTTCAGAGAGAAGTCATCTTTGTTCAGGTAGAGAAATGCAGTGACTTGACTAGAGAAGTTGCATTACATCTTACTTCATAAATTCTACATTCCTTCATTTATGGCTATTGCTCCATTTAGTGTTTCCTATAGTTATTTCCCCAACAACAGCAGGATTAAAAATTGTTTACCTTAAATCACTACAGAGCTGACTATAACAAATGAAAGGCTTCAGAGATGTTATACTTGAAGCTGCTCAGCATTCTTTTGAATTCTAGCTGGTTTTATCATTGGCAAACTACTACGCAAGTATAAGATTCCCTAACTATTCAACATAAACTAAAGCTGGTGTTAAAGTTACAGACTACTTACACCTCATATTACACATTTACCTTCAGTAAGACTCTTAACAGCCTCCTTGTATTTCTTTTCTTTGAGGCATTTTATACCAAAACCAATGATGCCTGGACCACTGCTTGCATCCATCTCTAAAAGCTTAGAGAAACAGTGCAGGGCCTGTTCCGACAAAGTACCTGGTTTCAGAAAAAGACATGTTTTACAGAGTTTTAGATTTAAAAAAACAACTGCAACAGCTTACTTTATCGGTGTAAATGATCATTATCCTTTGAGTTCAAAGTGATTTTCCAAAGGCACTACATACTTACCATCCTCTACCCCACAAAAAAACCAAAACCCAAGAAGTAATCTAAATACTCAGTACTTCAAAACAAAATAAATCGGCACTCTGAAACCTGATTAACCACTTTTGCTAAATTACTACAGGTATACTTCCTTTATTAAAAAATATTAATTTCTTCATATGCTTTTCATGTAACTCCAGCTGAGTGCCCACATGTCAAAATCTGCCACAAATAAATCAAAATAATTTCCTTCCAGAATAGATGTTGCATACCTACCAATTTGCTGTGATGAGCTTGCTGAAACTACGTTGCTGTGAAACCATGTAATTTAATGTTTTAGCTTAATTTTAACTGATGCCACTAACTTTTGACACTTGTGTTTAGCTGTGGTTGTAGACTTGGCAATGCTTACAGGAATTTTGTGACTTGTTGCAAAAACCTTCAAACTATTATTTTCTTAAAGAAATGATTGATTCATGTGGTGTAACAGTTGCTTTGATCTGCATTTGGTAAAGGTGAGTTTACAAAGCATCTGAGTAAACAAACATATGTTAGGTGCAGGACATTATGCATTATAACATATGACTCAGATCTAAACAAACAGCCTTACTAAAACATAAGCAGCATCCTTCCCACTCCAAAAGTTTGTAGGATGGTGAGATATTGTCAGAGCATTGGTACACAAGAACTGTGCCAACCTTCTCCTTTGAAAACTAGTTTCTGCCTGTTTCTCCAAAATGTAAAGTATTTTCAAACGCTTTACAAATTGAGAGTCTAGGCCTCATTTGTCGTCATACTTTCAGATCAAAGTGAAAATTTCACACTTGCTTTATTTTGCTACATTATTCCATTTCCCCAAAAAAGAAAATGGCCTTTTTCTGCCTAAGCTGAAAGTTATTTCTGCAGGGTTTTTTTTCTGATTTTGTTTCCTTGCTTTAAAAAGAAATACAATCAACTTCTGATGCCTTAAACAATAAAATGAAAAGCCAAAATCCAATTAATTACCTTTGAAAATGAGAAACAACACTACTGCAATGTTGTTTAGTAAACGACTCAAAATAGTAATCTATAGTTTCAGATCCCTGCACTTCTGAACCCATCATGTTTTGGTTTTTTCCCCTCAAAGATTCTTCTTTTCTACTCAGAACACATATCTAAACAGACCTGTTTATTCCCTATTCACAAGGCACACTTTCTAACAAAGTTTCACAAATGTTTATCTGGGTTCTTTTTGTGAAGAAAGAGAATCTGTGTTAAGAATAACCTAAGTGTAGTCCATCCTCAGCCTTAGAGCACTGGCTAACACTCTTTTATTTTTTTCTTAGAAGGTCAAGAAGCTAAACTTCAATTTATCTGGAGAGGCTGCTTTTACGTAAGACATTCTTTCTTTGAGACTTCAAAGAGTTGGACTTAACTCAGGGCTAGGATCGGACCAAACACTTTATTTCCAGAATGGTAACATAGAAGTAAAGAGTGTGATTGTACTGGGTTGTGAAGGGTAAAAACTTGTCAACAGACTGTCACACAACCAACTATAAAAGATAAAATTTAAGTCCCAGAAATGCCTAAATCCATCCTACTCACCTGAATGAATAAAGTGCAAGCAAAGTACTTCCAAAGGATAACTCATGGTAGGGTACAAAGCCATCATATCATGACAGGCCTTTTCCAACCTAGCTGCTTCATGAGGAAACTTGAAAGGAAAGAAAGTAAATAGTTATTTGTGTGAATTCTCAGACGTGGAATAATACATTTATTTTCTTACTAAGACACCTTAACATAACCGTACTTTTGACAAGCACTGTATGAAGTCTTTGTAAAGATTTTGGTGGTCTTCACCAGGAACCGTGTCAGCAGAGTTCAGCGCATGTTCAAATGCAGTCAAAAGCTGAAATAAGAAAAAATTAGGAGTGAAAAAAAAATTAGGGAAATGTTATCTTCATAGAATAGAGTATTTCAGTTGGAAGGAACATACAAAAATCATCTAGTCCACATGCCTCAGCACTTCAGATCTGACCAAAAGCTAAAGCATGTTATTAAGGGCATTGACCAAATTCCTCTTGAACACTGATAGATTTGGGGCATCAACTGACTTTCTAGGAAGGCTGCTTCAGTGTCTGACCACCCGTTTGGTAAAGAAATGCTGACACGTGTCAAGTCCTGTGAACCATTCCCACACATTCTATCACAGATGCCAGAAAGAATAGCTCAGGGCCTTCCTCTCCACTTCCCATCCTCAGGAAGCTGCAGACAGTAGAGGTCACCCCTCACTCTCCTCCAAACTATGCAAACCCCAAGTCATCATCTGCTCCTTAGAGGACATGCTTTCCAGCCCTTCCATATTAAAGTGGACAGTTACATGTTATTACCTGGATCCTACTCATTAAGTTTACACTAGTGCTACGAACAGACAAAGTCATGAAGCAAGTTCCTTATCACAAAGCAGCACTCAGCCTCTAAAGCATATAAATTGTCTAGTACAAAATGAAGCATAATATGCTGCCAGAACATACGATGGTACAAAGAAGGTAAAATTTCTAAGTACATTCTTCTTCAAACTTAAACCCAGTTCAAAGGAGGAAATTCGGTTACTATCCTGTAGGATTAGCTGTCAGCCCTTCTCTTTGCTCTAGTCTAGAAGTCTAGTCTTTTTTTTCTTGACTCTTTATATACTGCACAACACAGGCACCAGAGTGAAGGCTTACAAACAAGCATGCCAAACAAAAAGTTGCACACAGCTTGTCACAAGAGAAATACTGAAGTGTGTTGCCTTCAGGTCCATGTTTTTCCAGGTTCAGGTCCTTTACTCAAAACTGCAGTAAATTGTAGATTTGCATGTGAAACCTATTCCTGATGTTTATGCTTTTTTTTTTTCTATTTCCAAGTTATTTTTGGCTTCCAAAAAAGAAAGCAGTGCTGCCTGCAGCACCTCTTTTCTATACTAGCTCGTAAGTTGAAGTCTTTGCCTTCCCAAAAGCAGAGATCCAGGTTCAATTTTCTGCCATCTGAAATTACTTCAATCTGTATTTTCTCCTTTCTGGAACACTGCTATCAAGCAGACTGGAGATGAGAAATTTCCACCTTTCATGTTGAAGGAGGTTCATCTTGCAAGAACAAATAAATCAGGTAAAACAAAATTAACTTTGTGCACAGAGAACACAGGAAGAATATAATTCATGATCATTCTGTTTGTTTCAATCAGCTTTGACACTTTCCTAAGAAATAAGAGCTTAACATCTACCGGAGAAAAGAAAATTTGAACCAAAACATTTCTGTCTAGGATAAAGGATAGGTACAAGGAAATGGAAAAACCTCACAAAGCCACCTATTCCAACGTGGATGAAAGCAGGGGAAAATTTGTTGTCTTGAAGAATCTCTACATTGGTTTTGTGTGGCAAGGCTTTGCTAGTGGGAGGCTAAGTGGGGTGGCTTCTATCAGAAGCAGCTAAAAACTTCCCCCATGTCCAACAGAGTCAATGCCAACAGGCTTCAAGACAGACACGCTGTCAGCTGAGGTTGACAGCATCAGCAATGGTGGTAGATGTCTCTGGGATAAGAGATTTAAGAAGGGGAAGCAACCGGTGCAACAGCAATTACAGGCAGAGAGAGGAGTGAGAATATGTGAGAGCAAGAAAAGGACCCATGCTGGAGAAGTCTTACTGAATGACTACATCCTGTGGAACGAACCATGCTGGAACAATTCGAGAAGAATTTAGGTGACTCATTACACCTAAGGCTCATCTCAGGCTGCTGCACAGTTGCTGTTTTTGTCAGAAGGTAAAATTGCCCAGCTTTTCCCTGAGTACCTCTGAACATTGAGATAGTCAACTCAGACAAACAGGCTTCAATTACTAGCTGCACTGAACATACATATATGTATCTAGCAGAACAAGGAGTGAGAAACATTACCAACTGCCCAGTCTTATTATCCTCATTCCTTGTACTGTCTTTCAGTAACTGGATCATCTTCTTCCAAAGCTGATGAAGCTCTGCCTTTCCTGCACCTTCCTCCTGTTTCATCTGTATTAGTTTCTGCCAAGTTTCAGCCACCTGTCAACAGGAACAAATGACTCATGTCTGATACAAGTACAGTCAACTTGTCACCAAAATTCACCAAACACTGGGTAAATAAAACTCCTTAACACCAATGCAGCGTTAAGAAGTCGGCATTATTTGCTGGGTAATGGATGCGCGGGGGACTGCTCCATCTAGCGTGCATTCCGGTCCTCTGCAAGTGCGTTGCTTATACACAGTCACCACATACATATTGTAACTGGCTTATTACCATAAAACCCTCTCCTGGTTCAGTCTTTTTATACTCTTGTTAGGCTGTGGCTACATTCCTAAGCAGATGTCTTCCCATTATCTTTCTTCTGTCCTTGCTCAGAAAGCAGATCCTGCGTACCCTGTTTCGTTGCCAAAAGTGCACAGACACAGTAGTCCTGATTCTTGGGTTAACCCTTTGGTATCAAACTCTATCCCACTAAGGTAGACAACAGAGTAACATTTAAAGTAATCCAGACTTATCTGCTTTCTGATTAAATAAATAGCAAGTCCCAAAGCATTTTGAGGGACCTCTCCACCTTCCAAAGTACAGTACGTAAGGCAGAGAACATCAAGAGTATATGAATTTTGGCTCTGGTTCCTGGAGGAAATCAACAGTAAAAGTAGTCCTAAAGATCTACAGCACTACAAACAGAAAGAGAACAGAAGCAGCAGTCCATGCTGAAATTCTGGTGTGGAAAAGCCAATAGACCTGAAAAGAAAAAATATGACCCTGAAGTCTAACTTCAGTTTCTTGTTCCATACAGAGTAAGTCTGCTTTCATGTGCTAAATCATTAGCATTAAATTTAGTTTAAGAAGCTGGTATACAATGAGGCTTTGGAGCTAATTAATACTCTTCAGCCCCATCCTCTGTGCTATGTAAAATTTTTCATTTTCCATTGCTGGAGGAAAGGTGGGAAGATGACATGGAGTATGACCGTGCACCATCCTACAAGAAAACAGCTTTTTCAAAGAGCAAAGGAAAAGTGAACAGCATACCCCCAAAATATGCATTCTGTAACATTACGATAGAGATTGCAGGAAACATTACTGTTGAACCACACAAGCATTTAACAACTCCACCTGGTGGTACTGACCAGAATCACGATGATTTCTGCAAAGCTTGTGATGCTCTGATGAGGCTTTTCGTGTCCTTATCATTGTGCTGGGAATGCAGTACATAAGAAATAGGCAATCGAGTTCAGGTTGTGTATGTATCTCACCTTACCCTCTAGAATGAAGCATCAGGAACAGCCTAGGAAGGGATCACCCCACCAGTGAAGGGCTCATCAGACACCTAGTACTGGCCAAGCCAGGCAAAGGACACCTGACTCATACATACTGCGTGTAAACGTGTGTTTGGGACCATTTTTGACTTCTAGAAATACAACAGAAGAATTATATTCTGCCCTTTCAGCCTCAATACTAATAGTCTTTGCCAGTTCTGTCAGTTTAATGGGTTGCATCCAAGTCTTACCCAGTGGAAAAGAAAAAAATACAGTTAAAATCAGTTCTTACTCGTTGTGGTCCACAAGGAGATCTTAAGTGGTCTGTGGCCCATAAAAGTGGGGATTCCTTGAAGAAAAATAGTTAGATCAAATGGAAAATTATTACTAGAAGAAAGAAAGTGCCTGACCTACCTCTAAATATTTTTTTTCTTGATGATACAGTTCCACAAGCTTGTTACATACATCACACCATTTCTGCTTGTCACCACTAGAAAGGAGAAAGAAAATCCCCCCAAAACAAGTCAAGTTTTTCATATACTAGTATAACGTTATTCAAATTCTGACAAATAATTTTCAGTAGGTTCAGTTGTCAAACTAATATTTAGAATAAATACTACAAATTGCCCTAGAAGTTTTACTCATTGCTGCTCTGAATAAAAAAAAAGAATTATTTTTAGGGACTTTTTGATCAATTTTTAACATAAGGGGACAACCAAACACTAGTCAGCTACAGTGACAGCTGAGTTAGATTTGTTTAGAACTGTGCCTCTACAAACTGCATGACACATGATCTTAAAGCAGTGAAAAATAAGCCTTCTTATTAATGCAGGCAATGAACTATCAGAGATAAATGCTTCAAGGTATTGAGTTTGGACAGAAACAGGATAACGCGGAATTCCCTAAACTACTAGCCTCAAGCACAATTAAACTAAGAGAGTTTCGGCTCTGCCAAAAGGGACAGGAAAAAGAAACCTTACCTAAGCAGAGAAAACCTTAGTAAAAAGGGCTGAACCACTGATGTGAGGCGGCTTTAAAAAACCCAAAGTCTATACTGTATATCACCACTGGCATTCACTGAACTAAGAAATCTTAAGACTGAATTTATGGCATTCAATATCCTTTACCTTTCATAGAGTTCCAAGAGTTTTTGGTAAACATCTGCTAAGTCTCCTTTGACATCTATTTGGTTGGGCTTCTCATATAAATTTGCTAATCCCTTAACAGAAAAAACAAAAAAAAGTAAAGGAAGTAAGATTTTATGTCAATAGTTATGTTTTACAAGAACACTACCTGTTCTGCTCACAAAAGTTATTCCATTGCCTTCAATGGGGTCAAGTGTTAAGTGTAATCACTGCAGACTTCTGCACAGCCCACTCAATCTACTTATATTAAGTAAAAAGCTTTCCTCACTTTCTTAACTAATATCAACAATTCTTTGAAACTTGTATATATTACATGGTCTTGTCTGCACAAAAGACAATATAAAAGTTCACTAGACCATATGATAGAATATATATATAATATGCAAAATACATAATAATATATATACATACACCCAAGTATTGTATCAAGAAAGCCAGAATCTGATTACAAAAGTGAGGAAATTTCAACATACACTGAATTCAGGCCCCAACACTTATACTTTAAAATAGCATTTATACTGAAAATAGTAAGAACTTCATTACCTAAGAAAAACACTGATTGTTGATAGCAGCAACAGACTTAATATGCAAACTTATGCTTCATAAATCAATAAATAGCACAACTGTATGTTGTAAATCTATATTACAACAGGCTGTTATGCACACACCACCCAGCACGCAGCTACTTTAAATGTATACTTTTGCTTTCAAGTAACAACAAAATTCATTAACAATCCACTTGATGCTGAAAGCTGGAAAAATACACTACTAGATAAAGCATTTTCTCTCCATAAGAGAAGAACTGTCAAGTGTTTCTTGAGCTACAAGCACAGCAATTTTTACACGGACAAATTTACTGTATTTGTTTGAATTCATGTTCTCCTTTGCATGTCTCACAGCTATGTAGAAATACAAACACAAGAAATACAAATTCAAATATACTGAAAATAAAGGTCACCACTGGGCACACAACTAATATAAACCTCAGCTACTCCAAAGCTTCTGCGGAACTTAAGGGCCTCAAGGAAACAAGATACAACTCTTAACTCTGCTGTGTTCCTGCATTTAACTCCATAGTGATACTTTTGAGAGAAACAAAAAGTGGACATTCACATACCTGCCACGCCAGTAACTGGTTTGGTTCAAGTTCAATAGCCTTCTTATATGCTCCTCTGGCCTGATCAGGCTGCTCCAACTCAGCAGCTGCCACGCCAATGAATACCCAAGCATTGTAGTTATTTTTTTCTTGCTTCAGGACTGCCTAAAACCACACAATTTTAAGTTAAACTGATGAAAGAAATGTAACTTATAGATCCATGTACTGAGTTTTACCACTACAGTTTGGTGGATTATTTCATATGGCAACACTAGAAGTTAAGTAATTTTTAGGAAGATGCTGAGATTAGCAAATTCAGCTTCTTATGCCAGAGGATGCTTCATACCTGAAGTGTTGAGCTAGTAACCCGTATCTACAGCTTAGCAATTAAAGCACTCCTATGAGGGTTGGATTACAAATGGATTTTTATCTCTATCATTCTAGACTTAATACTCTTATCACCACATGTAAGCAAATTCAAAAGGAAGAGGAATGAAAGTTTACTTGTGGGAAACTAACATGAATAATCAATTAAGTTGAATCTGAAAATCCATCTAAACTGTCACATCAATAAGATACTCCACACTCTGCACTATCATACAACTGTAGGGGTATGGGAACGAGAGCAAAATGTGCAAAAAGCCCCAAACTTACCTTCCAAGTATAAAATTAATTACCTTGCAATGTTTTAATGCCTCCTTATACTCTTTATTTCTTATGGCATCTCTAGCACTCTTTAATGCTGCCTTCACCTCCTTATTTGACATTGTGGCTGCTAAATACAAAGGACGTATCATCAGTATATTCTGACACATACAAAATGTTTATACCTTTACTGCACAGAGGTTATTTTAAACAGAGAAATATAGTGCAACATGCCAAAATACATACAGCACTAGAAACTGATGAAAAAAATGACATGGTTAAAATTACTCACATTTAGCTCCAACGCAGGAATCAGTCATTATTCCAAACAGTTAAATTATACAAAGGAGCTGTCCAAGAACGAAACTGTTCTTACAGGTTAAGATAATTTAAGTAGGAGGAGAGGTGTTTTAACAGCCTGTAGTTAGACTTACGAGAAAAAACCTTATGCATAGTAGCTCCTCTTTAAAAAGAAACTAAGCAGTGAACTGTGCTAAAGAACCCTATTGCCCGAGACATGTGTTCCACTGGCTGTTAAGGATCAGGGTTTTTCTTGAGTCCTTTCTACAGCAGCACCACGGCCATCTGTCACTTACATCCTGGTATGGCCCACCCTGCTCCTCTCCCTTCACACACACTTACGGCAGACTCTGCTTCTGACTACAGCCATGCACCAAAAAAGAAAAAGCATTTAAGGACACACCAAACAGGAATTCACGCTTTTGAACATAATAATGCACTGTTTTGGTGTATATGGTACACCAAAATGAACTTCAGAAACATCACAGTCAAAGCTGCCGAGACAGGATGAGGCTGAGAAACAACAGTGCTGGTGCCAGCACCCAAAAAGATGAAAAAAGCAAACAGCTGAAGAACAAAAAAGCTTTTTAGGAGCTTAAAAGCAAAAATAAAGGAGTGGTTGAAGAGCCCAGTGCTAATTTAGCAATGAAAAGACACAGGATGAAACCGAATTTCAAAGATTCCCTCAGAGCCTATAAAGAAATCTGTCGGACTTGCATTGCTCAGCAGCTCCTGGAGACAAATTTGCTTCCTACGAGGGAACAGACGCTTCGGCCATCACAAACGCACCCCACCGCGGGCACTGTCCAGCATGAGCTCCACTGTCACCTACAGAGACCACAAAATACCACTTCGGCGCAAACCCGGGCACCGGGGAGGCGGCCGGCCGCCGGAGCGAGGCCATCCAGCCCGGCCTGCGAGAGGGGTCCAGGGCCCGCGGATAGGGTCCGGGGCCGCGGACCGCCTGGGGAGGCAATCCACGCTCGCAGCCCCCCAGGAAAAGGCGCGGCGGACCGAGCCAGGCCACCACGGCGCGTCGCCACCGCCACCCGCTACTGCCGCACCTCCAGCCACCGTCACCTCCGCCACCTCAGCCGCCGCCCGCGCACATGCGCACTCTGACGGCAGGACAGCAACGCCCTGGGCCCGCCGTCATTCTTTCACGGGGCACTGCGGGAGATGTAGTTCCCTTCTCCAGTGGCACGCTGGGAACTGCATGCCGCCGCCCGGGGGACTGTGGGAGTTGTAGGCCGCACTGAGCGGGCAGCGTACGGCGGGTTAAGTCTTACGCTGTGGACAGAGTTCCGTAATCTGCTTTCGGAGCCGCTGCTCCTCTCGGTCCGGGAGCTGGGGGCTACGGTGGCGGGGCGATGCGGGGCAGCGGGCCGCTGGGGCGAGCCGGGCTGGCGCTGCTCCTCATGGCCGCCGGGGCGGGAGCGAGGCCGTGGCCCGCCGCCTCCGGGGATCAGCCCCGGTCTAACGTGGTGCTGGTGGCCTGCGACTCCTTGGTAAGTGACCGGGCGTGGAAGGGCACCCTTATAGGTGAGAGAGGGCGGGAAAACCCTCGGCGGCGGCCTGGACCCAACCACCGAAGATGAGAGACCCCTCCCATACGGATGCATTGCCCAGGCCAGAGGCACGGGCATGCGTACGCGAGGCCGGTGTTTGCTCGGCGCGGAGACACCGGCACCCGGAGAGTTCCAAACCAAAGGCGGCCTGCCTCCCAGCTGGGTGCGCCACGCTCGCATCAGAGCCATTACAGCAGTCGAAAACCTCTGCGCCGGTGACTCCCGCGATCTGGTGTGATACGGCTTGTCACTACAAAATAGGGGGAGCGCGGCGTGCCAGCACGACTGCGTGGCAGGGCAGCCGTCACTGGAACAGGGCTGATGTGTAAAGTGAATACTCTGCTGATGACTTGAAAAGCCACATGGCAAGCAAGGTCACTAAACCCTGTTATCCTTGCCAGTGTAAATCCTAAGAATGTTAGGTCTCCACAACAAATGGGATAGATATCTGCTGTAACCACAGATGAGATTACTGACTTACTGGGCATCAAATACTGGTTTACTCAGGTTCTTATGAGGCATAACAACACAATAAATTTGTCAGATGTGTATAGCCATAGGTAATTAGCGACTTCATAACAGTGCTATATTAATATATTTGGTTTAACTCTCAGACGCATAGAAATGTTTCCACTCACAGATACTAATCCTTGCACGTATCTACACAGTTTTCTCACTGTGCCCACCCAGCATACTGGAAACGCTTTGATGTAGGTTTTACTCTGAGGAGCCATGGTTTCTCTAACTCATCTGAATGCTAGTTGGTGTGGAATCAAACATAAGCTTTGTGGTGTTAAGTTCCAGGTGCTTTCACATTTCTTCACTTCTCATTTACTGTTGAGAAATTTTGATTCCTAGCCTTCTTGGAATTCCATCCTTGACTGCGCAGAAAAGAGCCATTGACTTCTTGCATGCTGCCTGTCCTTCTTGGGATGAATTTTTCCAAAATATTTGGTAAACATGTATTATCTTTTTTTCAATCTCTATCTTTAAACACATCTGTTGTGATTTCAAAGATAAAGAAATAGCTTTTTCTTTATTAATGTAATAGCTCCTTATTGACTTTCTTTCCTTTTGGCTCTGTTCTCTGTTAATCTATTTTGAGTAAATCATCTCTCTTATTATTCCAAAATAATGCATGGTTTTGCAAATTTTCAGCTTTTACTAAAAGTCTTACTTACCAATAGTTAAAATTACAGTATTTAAGGTCCAGATAGTTAGTCAATGTCCATTTTATCTTCAGATGCTAGCAGAGGCTGCAGACAAACCTTAGGTGAACTTTTGTATGTCCCCTTTAAGCAGGAAGATTCTCATAACTGTATTACAGGAATTAATGAGGAAACCCTTACATAAAAAGAAACTTAAAACCCGCAATGTTTGTGGTATTCTTACATAAATGATTAAGAATACGGTGCTGTTTTTGCAAAGTGTCACATTTGCATAGTGCATACAAAGAAGAATGTGATAAAAGAAATGCTGTGTTGTGTAAGCTTTTTTTCTGAGATGGATTTGGAGGTAGAAATAGATGAACCATTTTGATTACATCACTAGTAGAGAATAGGAAGGATTGTGTACTGGTGAAACTAACAGTTTTTCTGGGAAAAAAAGCTTAAGTCCTGCGGGCTGTTAAAAGGTCTGGACTTTTGTGAGACAGTGTGCCTGCCTTTGTTGTGGGTCACAGTGCCTATGAAGGAATCACACCTATTTTGCCAAGTGGGACAAAAATTTTCTTCTCAGTGATGCCGGACTGTGTTCGGCCTGCAGAACAGTGACCTCTTGCTTGAACAGCTGGCTTTCTGCTGCTGTGTCACATCAGGTATTGTGCTATTCCAAGGGCTCCCTTGTATGTGCTAGTAAGGTGCTAGTAGGCAATTCAGCTCCTGAACTGCTACTTGAAATCAATTGTGTGATGGATGACAGGCTTTGCTTGCAATGCAGCTCAAGTTCCTGGATGAAAGGTGCTTGTTTGTATTAAAGTAATTTTATTTCCTTAGGTATTTCAAAACCCGGAAATCCTACCTGTACAGTTCTTAGAGGATGGATTTCCAGAAATAGCTGTTGAGCTTGCACCTTCTCAGCCAATTCAAGATGCTTACTACTTTCACTGAATTCCCTGTCATCTATAGAAATAATAATCATGTCACAGTATACCATGCATACTGTGACACAAAGTGTACAGAGTTCTTTTGCTACTGTGTCATTAAATATCATATCACAGTCTCAATTAAGGAACTCTTGCCTCCAGCTGTTCAAACAAGACTTTGTTGGACAAACTTAAGAATGTGTTGTTGACAGGACTGCACAGCAGTTGTGTACTTTTGTAATGGTTTAGGAATGGTGTTCTCCAATTTAGTGTTCCCACTGAAATCATGCCAAACCATGAGCTGCTTGCTCGCTCCTCTATCCCCATCCCATTCCTCTGTGGCCGGCTGGAGCAGAGAACTGGAGGCACAAAAGATGAGGGTCATGGGTTGGGGTAGGCACACTTTACTAGAAACAGCAATGAGATAAAGGAAAGAACAATAACAGCAACAACGTTAATAACAAAAATGTACAAGAGAGGTGAGTGATTCACATTTGAATGCTCACCACTATACCATGTAGAGCCCGACATTACCTGACTGCCACCACACTCCCCTGACCTGGAAAGTGTAGCAACTGAGACACAGACCCAGACTGGCAGGGAAACGGAATCGTTTATTCAGAAGAAAGGAGCTGGTTTATACACTTTTTTAAGGCACAGTATTTCCTTACATGGTAGTTCTCACTAGGTGACCTATCCCATGTTGCCCCGTCAGCAACGCACTTTCTAAATGTCCTTCCATGGGGGATCACGCGCTGTTCCCCCGTCTGTCAGCTCCCGGCAGGCTGCTCTCCGCAGGGCTCTGCCGCCTGACACCTCCTCCCCCAGGGTCCGGCGGAGACAAGCCTCTCTGTGCCGCCATGTGCTCCTTTGTGCTGCCATGTGCTTCTGCAGGCACGTCCCACAGCCTGTAACCCAATTCTATCTTATCCCTCTCCACAGGAAGGGACCTCTTCCCCTGTTCCGGGAAAATGACATGAGGTACACAGTAACCTCCATGTGGTAGCTGTGTCCACTCCTGACTGCTGCAAAAAAGAACCCTATCCTGGCTGGAGCCAGGACAACTTTCCAGAGAGCACTTTGAGCCCAAAGTTCATTCAAGTTCCTATTGCATATTACAGCTTTATTTCCAGTTTGTCCTGAGTGCTTGTTCAAGTTGCCATTTGTATTTGTGTATATATATTTACACAAATATATATTTGTATATATATTTGTAGTAGTATACAAGATTAGGTGATTGCTCATTTAGCATGTTCTGATATGAGCTGATTTCAGAGGCTGGGATGCTGCAGTGTAGCTCTACTGGTGCCAAATGAAGTGACTATTTACAATGCTGTGTTATCCAACAGTATTTCTGCCAGAAACCAAATGGCGGGAATGCTTTTTTCTGCAGTTAAAACTGCAGATGCACTGTCGCTTACCTGTTTGTCTAAACAAATAGGTGAAAATGAAATTAGCGTTATGAAAGTATCAAAAGGGAATCATTGTGGGGCATTTCAGTGGGAGAATAGCCTTTCTTTAGCTTTCTGATTACTTTTCCAGTCCATAGTTTCAAACAAGTTCACAGGGAAGTGGTACGGATAAACCTTTAAAAAGGATGCGGGATCAGTGGTGGTTTCAGAGAAATATGTGCTAGTGCACACATCTACATTGAGATTCAGCCTTACTCCTTGTTACCTTTCACCATACCTATTCCCATGGAATGTGTCATGGTAGGACCCCATCTGTGAAGAACTGGAGCTTGGAATATGTATAGTGATACAAGGGAATTAATTTAACTATAAAGAAGCCTGGTTATCTTTTCCATTGCACTTTTTCAGAAGTGATCCATTTTATATTGGTCTACTTAGAGCTTCTCAGCACCGTGTTCCATATCTGTGTAGAATTGGCGGCATTTGGGCAACACAAGTCCAAGGTAACAATTATGTGAATTAATGCAGCTGATAGTTTGTATTAATGCTGTTTATGTGTTTCTTTTGTCTGTTTGATTGCAGGATGGGCGTTTGACATTTTTTCCAGGAAATGAGACTGTGGATTTACCTTCCATAAATTTTATGAAAAGACACGGCACTGTCTTTCTCAATGCCTATACCAATTCTCCAATTTGTTGTCCTTCCCGTGCAGGTAGAACCAGGCAAAAGATCAGATAAATGCTTGCACATGTTAATTTAAATATATGGTAATGATGGGAAATTTAAAATTATTTTATTGGGAGGGATTTGTTTTGGTTTTCAATAAGATCCTTTTTTTTTTTGTCTGTGCCTGAATTTTTATGGTGTTCTCTTTCATCTGTTTATCTCTTCTGTTTCTTATGTTTCCTCCTTTCTTTTTATTTTTTTGTTCGCCTTTTTTCAGTTAAGTGTAAGCTCCCAAGTATCTTTATGAACTCCACTGAAGCTTCAGATTTTTAAAACATCTTCAGGATTTATAGAGAGATCACTGATTTGTTCTGCTGCAGTGCTGTAACTATACTGAGAACTACTCTCTCTTCCTAATACAAAGTTAATAAATACCCTTCCTGTATTCAGCAAAGAGTAGGAAATAGTAACAGCTGAATAAAGTGGTAGCTGTTACCACTGTCTTCTAGATATGAGGTATCTTTCAGTAGCTTTAATTGAATATTTCCATGTTTTTCTTTACTTAATGCAATTGTTGTTCTCTGTTCAATTTCACACTTGCAGAATTTGCTAGGATGATAGAAGGAAACTATATCCTTCAGTCAAAGGTTACATCTTAAAATGTTTCTACCTGTTTCAGTTGTTTTGCAACAACTCCTTGACCTTCATCTGTAGCTATAAAAGAGATCCCTCTTTCTCTCAAAGCATATGCTGAAAGAAGCAGCAGGCAAAGGCTCTCAAATGTAGTGTTACATTTTTAATATTCCCTTTATTGATTACCTAGTCCCCATTTCTTTTTGTCATGGTCACATTTTAAGTGGGTGCCGTTACATGAACAAGCCGTCAGCCTTTTTTTCTTTTTCTTTATGCTTGAGTCTTTTGGCCAATTTTTATTACTAAGAACAATGACTTTGTGTTAAGTTATTTAATTTTAGTAAGTTTGTGAAAATGGCAGGTTAGTACTCCCACGTGGAACAAACTGCCTAATGAATTCCACAACTCATCAATAATGTGTGGCATTGTAGGTAGCTGTGACCACTGAACTCACATGTGGGGCTCTGAACCAGCAGGACATCTCTTGTTTAGCCAGTAGCTTGGACACCAGCAAGGAACTGAGGGTACATGTATTGTGAAGGTGTCAGGGATGATACCAGAAGAGATGATGAGAAAGAGAGCTTTGGGGTGGGGAAAGGAGGAGTATTGCCTTGTGGGGTTGATGCACTTTGATTACAGGATATTTTTATTGCTTGTAGAATGGCTTAGTTTCATTTTAGGACTACCTTTAACTCTAAACTAGCATTGGAAAGAGTGAATGATTCTTGATAAGCTGCAAAGAAATAGGAATTCACTAAAAAATCTTCCCTTATAGCTCCTTTGCAACTCTTCCCTTGGTTTCATTTCTCCTTGATATCTTCTTTAATATTCTCGCTTTGTTTCTACGTTTGGCAGTGAAGTAGATCACCTAAAAAGAATAAAATTAAGGGCATATAGTATTTATTAAAATACTATATTGTAATTCTGTCCACAGATATACCTAACCTTAAACTCACATCTAACTGTAGTAAGAGGAAATAATACTCTGAAACACATGTAAATACAGGATTGTTTCATCAGGATCTGTACTACCATGCCATTTTCTTTTAGAAATCAAAAAGAATATTTTCTGATCTAATTAAAACTTGATTTAATGATTGCATAGCACCTGGAAAGATTGGACCTCCTGCAGTTCTGAGGATTATTTGAGTAAACTTTGTTACTTGTATTGATTATGAAATGGGATTTGGAAGAGTAATACTTCGTATTCCTTGTTCTGTTGTATCAGAGCTTGGACTTTGAACTTCTGTAACAATGAGAAGATTAATCCCTTCTCAACCATATGGGTAGGGGGTACTAATCACTCATCATTGTTTTCCCCCAGCTATGTGGAGTGGTCTTTTCACTCATCTAACAGAATCTTGGAATAACTTCAAAGGTCTAGATCCAGATTATGTAACATGGATGGATCTCATGGAGAAGCATGGCTACTGGGCGCAGAAGTTTGGGAAATTGGACTTCACTTCTGGACATCATTCAGTAAGGTAATCAGGTAGAGTCTTGTACTTTGAAATGGGCAGCAGTGAACAAATCATGTATTGGTCTGTCATGTGGTTTCAGTCTCCAGTTGTAATGATAGTAGCTTTAATTTAAAAGGAATTGTGTTAGGTACTTAGCAGAGGTCTGTCCTGCAACTTTATGGAGAAGCAAGCATATCGCATGCAGCTGCACTTTGGCTTTGACCTGTAGTTGAAAGGTGATACAAAAACTGGTTTTGGCCAACATAAATGTTATTTTCTATCACTTGTACTGCTCCCTAAGTGAAATTCATCAACTGTTTTTGCCTTGCCTTAAGACTTCCTGACTTCCTAGTTATACTAACAGTGTAGAAAAAGCACAACAAAAACCCATACTACTAATAACTAAATATTAAGTCTACTGTCAAAAAATGTCAGAGGTTTTGTGGGAGTTTTTTTGAAGGCCATAAGTGTTCACAGACTTGTGTTGTTTTGGTGGGTTGACCCTGGATGGACACCAGGGCCATCATGATAGAACAAGCTGTTCTATGACTCCACCTCCTCCACTGAGCAGAAAAGAGAAAAAACAATGACTCAGTGGTGAAAATAAGGATTAAAAGAGATCACTCAGGCACACAGGAAAAAGAGACTTAACTCAGGAAAATTAATTTAATTTATTGCCGATTAGAAACCAGGGTAAGGCAATGAGAAGTAAATCCAAATCTTGAAACACTTTCCCCCCACCCTTCCCTTCTACGCAGGGTTGACTTCCAAATTCTCTACCACATCTGTCAGCAGCACAGAGGTTTGGGAATGGGGACTATGGTCAGTTCATCACACATTGTCTCTGCCACTCGTTCATCCTCAGGGCGGGGATTCCTCACATTCTTCTGCTTCAGTGTGAGATCCCTGCGGCACTGAAAGGACAGTCCTCCACTAAATGCTTCAAAGTGAGTCCTTCCCATGGCCTGATGTTCTTCACAAACTGCTCCAGCATGGGTCCCTTCCATGGGATGCACTCCTTCAGGAATAGACTGCTCCAGTGTGGGTCCCCCCAGTCCTGCCAGTAAACCTACTCCTGCATGGGTTCCTCTCTCTGCAGGTCCACAGGTCCTCCTGGAAGTCCCCTCCAGTGCAGGCTTTCCACAGGATCACAGCCTTCTTTGGATATCCATTTGCTCTGGAGGTGGATATCTGTTTCGTGGATTGTCCATGCACGGAGACAGCCTTCCTCACCAAGATCTTCTCCATGGGTTGCAGGGCAATCTTCATTCTGTGTCATATTTACGAACATGCTCTATCTCACTGATTAATAATGAAGTCCATTGTTGAAATAATAATAAAGTGTAGCTTTTTCTTTGATATGTAACAGGTTAGAGTTACTTAACATTTACTTTTTTAGTTTTGAGGGGATTTTGTTCTTTAAACTTGATCCTAATCTCAGTCTGGCTGGATAATCAGACTGGTTTATGGCCTACATAATATTTTTTTCTGTATAAATCAGTATTATGACAGGTGTCATTAGACACACCTACACACACGTCCTTTATCATAATTTCATTTTAACATTTATGGAACATGCTTTCTCTATAAACCAGATACCTTAATTTGTTCTAAGTAATTTATTTAAGCTTGTTTAGGTTGAAAGTGTGAGCCTAAGCAAGGAGTTAAAATGACAAAAAGAATTGTTACAAACAATTCTGAGTAGCTTTTCTGGAAGTTAAAGTGCACTGGTAAAATTCCTTTGGGGGTAAAACTGGTTAGATGCTCTTTAAACTATAATAATGCTGTGTTTTGATGAAAGTATGTGATCAAACTTTGAGCAGTGTTATACTTCCCTTTATAATTTGGTTGGTTATATTGAAATTGCCAGGAACAAGATGAAGATTAGTCAAGGTCTTACATTGTCTGCCTCTCACCAGTGTCCACCATCATTCACTGTAGCAAAGAAACAAGGACATCTGCAGCTCAGATTTTCCAGTGTTTTAGAGAGACAACAATTGTCATGATACTAGAAAATCTGTTCAAAAAATATTTTATCATGAAAATGTTGCCATTTTCCCCCCTTCTTGCTTTCTTTACACCCTTTTGTTATTCCTTTGATAGGATTTGTCGATTACATCTAAAGCAATTGTACAAGAGAAATCATTCTTACAGATTTTTTGTCTAAAATGTGTTTAATTAATAGTACAGTCCACATCCAGAATGTTGTTTCTAAAGGCAGCCTCACCAGGCAAGTTATTTCCCTCTAGACTCTTTCAAATAAAAATCTCAGGCCCAGTTTACAAATCAATAGTGTGTGAATCTGTGCCAGAATGCAGAGAAGGGTCCACAAGATGGAGTGCTATTTCTAAATATTATTTTGTAGATGTGAGAAAAGCCATTCTGACGTGAAGTGATAATAAATAAGAGAGAAGATTCAGAAGCAGAAATAAAAAGGCTGAAGGTCTGAGTATAAAATAGATGCACAATTGTTATTGCTCAATTGAATAACAATTCTCCTTTATGCAGGAATTGCAAATAGATTGCAGCTAAAAGTATAGGGGAAGTTGTTCAGGAATTCATAATACTTTTTGCTTGGAGGAAAAGTGAGGAAAACATTTTCTGCTGAGTATGTGATTTATGTATGTATTTTCAGTAACCGTGTGGAAGCTTGGACTAGGGATGTTGACTTCCTGCTCCGACAAGAAGGAAGACCCATGGTGAAACTTACAGGCCATAGGAAGCGTGTTAGAGTGATGGAAGCAGATTGGCAGAATACTGATAAAGCAGTAAACTGGATAAAGGAAGAAGCTGTTAACCTTACTCAGCCATTTATTCTTTACTTGGGACTAAATTTACCACATCCATATCCATCACCCTATGCAGGAGAAAATTTTGGATCCTCTACATTTTTAACATCTCCCTATTGGCTTGAAAAGGTATGTGAGGATGAAGTTTAAATATAAATTTTTTAATAAGTGTACTTACTACAAATAGTATTTTATTCCTGATTTTTCAAGATAGACCCAGTTTTGATATTTCACTACACAGTAAGAAAGTATGAGATGAATGAGATGTTAGATTTTTGATTAAAGGCTAAGCAAAGAAAAGTGAGGAATCTCTCTCTGTTGTGGAAAAAGGTTTGTTAGCAGTATTCAGTGAATCAATAAATAAGTATGGAGTTCAGTGGCTAGAAACACATTAAGAAAAATGAGGTTGTTGCTCTTCTTAGCTGTAAATTAATTTTGGTAATCATCCAAATGTACATTGTTATGAACGTTCTGTATTTTGCTTGTTAAAAGTGATGCTATTATGTAATAATATGTAATAATTATGTAATAATTTTGTGTGAGTTTTACAGTGAAAGATTGACTTTTTCAGCAGTATGAACCTAGAACATGGAGCAACATAAGACACAACAGAAGTCTTTCTTTTCTGTTAACTTTTTCTGTGCTTCTGTAGGTTTTCAAGCGCAAGAAAGTGTCCTTATGTCTGTATGTGTAAAGCTAAGAAATAGCACTCCATTCCAAAGAAGAAATACTTTTTCTATGTTGTATGGTCCCCAGGTACCATTATCTGCCATAAAATATAAACGTATTACAATAGATTTCATTGTAGAAAAGCATTAATATTCTCTGCAGCTGCAGAATTAGAATTAGGTTGATAAGACTTTATACTTCAAAAAGCCCCTCCATATGCAATTTATATAACTTATGGCCTTTTCTACTGGAGAACTGCTAAATCTCTATCTAGGTGTACCAAACATACAAATACTTAGAAAAAAAGGATTTACAATGAAGGTTGAGAGATGTGAATTTTTTCATGATAGTGAGGGCTGTGGGTTGTTCTGGGAATGGTGAGAAGTTTGTGGGGAGAGGAGGAGCATGGGAGAAAAACCCCTTTCATTTACAAAAAGCAAGATCTAGCTTAGTTATTAAGGAAAACTTGCCAGGTGCTAATTGCTAGGTTAGATGTGTCCTGGGAAGCATAGGTACTTTTTTTCAAATCACAGGCAGAATTGTAACGTCTTTGACGAATTTTTGTCATCATTTATCCAGTCAGAGTGCCTGAACTCCACAGTTTGCTGGGGTCCTTCCCCACTGTGTATACATACTGCATTGTGTGGACCACATATTACCATTTATTGACCATTGGCCGGTTCTTCTGTGATGTAGCTCTTTTTTGGCCATGGAAGAAGCAGTCTTTTAAAATCACGGAGATAATCTCATGATTATTGGGGCTGTAATACAGGACAGGGTATCAACATAGTATGTTTGTGAAACTCTGGGTTGTTAAGCAGACAGTCCCCTGTATTTTGCACAATCTGTCATTTTATAAGGCATGTGGCCTCTTTCCTTATTATGAGTTACGTGTCTTGGTTTAAGATGATTCAAAGAGGTGGACACTCTAAAATCAGTTCCTCCCCTTAGTTTCAACCAATCCCTTTCCAGCAATAAGGAACCAATACCAGTAGATACAAGTGAAAAAATAGCAGTTTACTAACAAGCAAAACAGCAACATGCAAAAAATAGCAGTGAATAATGACTAGATACAAAATTGCTGAATCTCAGGAGCTCACTGGGAACAAAGAGACCCCCAAACTGGTGGGGTACTGCCTGCTTCCAATCTGACAGCCCCCCACTGCCAACCGCCTGCAGGGGCAAAGGGAAGATGGTGTCAGACCCTTTCCAAGGTGGCACCTGCCATGGGTGACCACGCATTCTGGGAAAAAAAGGCAACGATGGCAGCAAACCCTTCTGGGAAGGTTGGAGCTTATGAAGCTCTAGGGGCAGATGAGAAGTGCTGGCACATGTAGAGCCAGCACCACTGCCTGGTGCTTCCTCCTGCTGCCTCCCGGACTCCGCCAGTGTTGGTGCTGGTGCCTTCTGATCTGATGGTGTATTGGGGAAGGGATGGGGGGAGCTGGTCTCTGGACACTGATGTGGGGTGGCCTAACCCCCAGGGACCCGCTCAAGCTTCACTGCCATAGAGTTTGCAAAGATCACTGGAATCACAGTTTCTGATTGCTAAATGCAGTTTTTCCTAATTGCTGCAGTTGCAAGCCCAGAAACCCGCTGGAATCAACCCTTTCTGAAAGGGAGTCTTCCCCTTCAGCAAAAGAGGAAGCCAGGTTGGGTTCCTTGACCTTTTAAAGGGACTGGCACCTCCAAACTGCCCTCCGATTCTGGTTCCAGCCCTGCTGGAGGTCTTAAGGAGACAGTGACAATTTTACAGAAGGTGGATATGGAATATGTAATATTTTGGGTTACCCAGGACATTACGACAGACAGACAAAAGGATTGTGGCTTTGCAAATCCTTAAAACTAGGCTGTAGTCCTGTAGGAAAGAATCATGGATAGAGAGGGACACTTTTTGCTCTCATATCTTAAGCAGCTAATCAATACCATTTGCAAAGTCCAAAATGTAACTTTATGTAGCCAAGCACCTTTAGCAATAAGAAAATAACTGAAGCTGTATTATTTTATTTTCATGATTTCTTCTAGAAGTGTGTTTCCTGTAGATCCTAAGGAAACTTACATTCTGGTGTGTCTATTTGTCTGTTACAAAGCCAGGTGTTACTACTGTGGCCACTTGAACTCTTGCAGTCTTATAAGCTTATTTAGCTGTTGGACTTTTCCTCCAAGTAACAAGTGAGAGGGCAAGAGGAAATTGCCTCAAGTTACACCAGAGGTGATTTAGATTGGATATTAGCAAATATTTGTTCCCCGAAAGACTTGTCAAACATTGAAACAGGCTGCACAGTGCAGTGGTGGAGTCACCGTCACTGGAAAGATTTGGAAGACATGTTAATGTGGCATTTGGGGACATGGTTTAGTGGTGGGTTTGGCAGTAATGGTTTAGTGTTTGGGCTCAATGATCGTAGAGGTCTTTTCCAAAGTTTCGCCTGTTTCTGTGATTCTATAACTTAATAAATCTACTAGATAGTAAGAGAGAGTATTGTCTGTTGTGGGAGATGGAATGTTGTAGGAACTCCAGGCCATTAACGTTTCTGGTGGCCAAAGATATGCCATGTTCTCAAGAGACAGACATCGCACTGCTAGCTCCCCAGACAGCTTCTCATGTTTGGGGCAGCCCTGGGATGTGCTTCACAGACACTGAGCTGCTGTGCTATAATCTAGTCCTGAGGTCTGTTTGTTAGATTTTCAGAGGTAAATAAGGGCAATGGGTGTGGGTTTAGTATTTAATTAATTTAAGTTTTCCATGCTAAGATTACATCTTCTCCGCTTTATGGTAATTTGTGCTCTAAGTCTATAGTATACAAGTAATTACCTGTTAAATGCAGCACTTTATTTAAGGGAATATTTACAAGTATGACAGCCAAGGCTAAATGTGTATGTCAAATTTCAAGACTTTAAAGCTAATACTGAAGCAGACAATATCTGTGACTATGCCTAGTTTGAATATACAAATCCAGTACTATGTGAAATAGATTGGCTTTTTAGTTTCACACTGATCTTACATTTCTTTGTAACTAAATGGACTGACATCTGTAGAAACATGTAGGAAGTATTAGAAAATTGGATTAATGTAGTCAGTTCTTTTTATCAAGATGCCAAGACTTGTCCTGGAGCTTTCCCAGAATACATAGTTTTCCTTGTTGTTCTCTAGTCCCACATAACACCCAATCTTTTAGATGCATGAGGTTTATAGTTACTGTACAGTTATGAAGACTCTGTGCCAATATTCTGTACTTACTCTAGAAGACTGTTCTGTGCTATCTCTCTTAAAAATATGCAGCAGCTGGTGACGCACATTTGTGGCTCCTAGCCTTAGTTTCTAGCTGATTGTTATAAGTTTTTAAAAAACTATTTACCTGTGGAAACTGTGGGGAAGTATGGAGGAGGTAGCAGCACTGTGTCACGAATAAGCAGCTGGTGTTTCCTAGGCCACAAATTGAGAACTGTGAATTTATGCTATATTTTTTAAAATTAAATCTGTGTTAAAAAACTTGTTTAATTTAATTGCTAAAGTAATGTTAATTTCCTCTTATTTTTAGGTAAATTATGAAGCTATTAAAATACCCAAGTGGTCTTCTCTTTCAGAGATGCATCCAGTAGACTATTACTCATCGTACACCAAGAACTGCACAGGACAGTTTACAAAGGAAGAAGTGAGAAATATTAGAGCATTTTATTATGCTATGTGTGCAGAGACAGATGCCATGCTGGGTAGGTAATGTCTTATTACACAGTGGGTTTTCTGGTTCTGATTTTTTTCAAGAAAATGCAGATAGGGCTGATCTTTGGGGGAAAAAAATAGGAAACAAAACACTACAATTCAGATCTGGGAGAAAGTTGTGGAAGTTGCTTAATCAGTCTGTATGGTAAATGACAGGATAGCCTTTTAGGTGAATTGAGAGCACTCTGAAAAGTAATCACAGCAAGCAGTCAGAGGTTCTGCAGAAAACCAGTAACTGCAACAAAACATTGCATGACCCACTGCACTGGTTTAAAACCCAGTGGGAAAATTAACCCCACGCAAGCTGCCCCTCCTCCCCCATCCCCTTTTGACAGCACAGGAAATACTAGGAGAGACCACAAGTGGCAACAATGATTTTACTGAAACACTCAAAATAAACACAACAGTATCAATAAAAGAGGATGCCAAGGGAGAGAGCTCTGCCCAAAAGAAGGATATTCACCAACGAAATAGAAAAATGCTCCCCAAGGAGAGTACCCAGTGTGGTTTTCCCAGACCAAGGCAAGATGGTGCTTGTCATCCCCATCCCTTCCACACTGGACCATGAAGCTCAGGAAAACAAAAGCAATGAGGCGAACAAGTTTCTGCAGTTTAATATACTTCCCCCAGCCTGGAAGCAATGGAAAACAGGGACAAAACAAAGCCTGGGAAGTTAATTCATCCAAATAAAAGGTCCTGCTGCCAAAAGTGCTGGCCCTGATAGCGGCAGCAATGGCAGAAGCAGTAGCAGCAGTGGTGGTGGCAGCGACTTGTCTCATCTTCCTGCTGCTCCAGCAATAGTTACAGCTTGTCAGGGTTTCAGGAGCAGTTACAGCTTCCCATGGCTTCAGCAACAGTTCAGGGAGCAGTTCACACCTTTCCTCCACCAAGGTAAGACTGAATCAACTTCACACCTTGGTGTTTCCTGCTGAAAACCATGCCCCCTCCATGACATAAGTGGTATGTTATTAAACAGTTCTGGAAACTCCACCTCTCCTTTCCTGTGTACCCAGGACACCCATGTACAAGAGAAACTAAATCTCTTTGAGTAAGTGCTAACTGAAATAATGGAAACATTTTTGTGAAGGGGACAGACTGTAAAAGCCGACCTGGAAGAAATATTTTAGGGTATAAGTAGTTTTCCTCAGAGATTGATTTCAAATGTGTAGACTGGGTAACAGCTGTTACACAGCAGCTGAGCAGTAAGGCTACATTTGGAGTGTCCCTTAGCAGTATATTACTGAAAATTTTGAATAAGTAATTAATTGTACATTCAGAATTCTTCAGGGTTTGCAGGAAGGTCTACAGATATAAAATTTACAATGCAAGTTGGTCTTAATTTATAGTATTTTATTTCTTAATTTGAAAAGTGACCACAAATGAACGAGAATTGGCTTGCATACTAATATGAAATTCATTATTAAATACGCTAATCTTTTAGGCATGTAGACTGGTAAAGTGAATTAAGAGACACAGAATTGCTCTTCCTCATTTTATGAATGAAAAGAGATCAATGAAAGCCTAACAGCTTTAGGAGATGAAGGGATTGCAAAGTAACTGCACTGGTGTTTTAGTGTTGTAACATATTTTAACTAGTATGTTTAGGCATGAATCATCCTAGACTTTTAATATTTAAGATGCCTAAGTGCTTTGCCTTGATCTTGGCCCTGCCATTGTTACACAAATGGCCGTACAAAAAGAGAGGAGTATATGTTGTGTCTTCATTGCACGAAAGTGTGTGCAATGAGAGAGGAGCTTCCTCCTCTGACTAGGAGGGTTCCTTGAAATTTTTGTGCTGCTTTGAAGGTACAGACCTTGGAAGAAGTATTTTAAATGTATCCTTTTCAGTATCTTGTTGTTGTTGCAGGTGAGATTATTTCAGCTCTGCGAGATACTGGGCTTCTTGGGAAAACGATCATTATATTCACTGCAGATCATGGAGAACTTGCTATGGAACACCGTCAGTTCTATAAAATGAGCATGTATGAAGGAAGTTCCCATGTTCCTCTTTTAGTTATGGGGCCAGGTGTAAGAGAACAGCAGCAAATACCAAATGTAGTATCTCTTGTGGATATATATCCGACTATGCTTGGTGAGTTAAGTAATTTCAGATGACAATTTTTTTCCCAGTTACCATTATTATTCTGTGTTTGTATCATAGTCAGAATTATGCCTCTACTTTGAGGCAATATAGTAACACAACAGGACATAATTTATCTGTGAAGCATACATGTGGACTTAGGAGAAAAGGTAAAAAATGGACAAAAAAATAAAATAAACTGATGATCTTCCTTATTATTGTTACTGTCATCCACATAATTACACTGACTGATTATATATATGATTATTTGTTACCAAAAAAAAGGGGATAAAACCCATTTTAGATATTAATACTTCTTGCTAGCCTTCATACCCAACAGTTTACTATGGAAATTACAGTGCATCCAGCAATGTGATTAAACCTGAAAGGATGACAGGTTCATTAGCTTAGCTTCGTTAACTTCTTAAAGGAATGTCTTTTATAAAGGGTTGTGTGGAAGAAGTGTGATGAAAGCTTTGTATAGGAAATTTACAATTGATCAGGGCAAGCGTAAAAAGATATGATAACAGATATTCATTCTTAACCTTCCAAGATATGAAAATACTCAGTATGGGACAGAGAATCAAATAAAAAACTAAACTTAAATTACTTATGTGGAAATCACTTTTAAGAGGGGATTTTTGAACAGTTATCTGTAATAAATCATGCAAGAGATGATTCTGATTGGAACAAAACATCAGGTGAAATTAAGTTTTGAAGCTTTATCTCCAATCTTTTAGGCTACCAATCAGAAAAATGTTCTTTTCAAACCAGTCTGGAAGGCTTGCTCTCTAAGAGGTGTCACATGTACACTGCAATTAGCTGGAGAGCATGAGTAAATAAAACTGTACTTCTAGCAATAAATGTCAGTGAAAAATCCACTTCTAAATTGTTTTAATTTTGATTTTCTAAAAACTAAACAGGAGTTTTTAATCTGTCTGTGTGTTCTCAAAACTTTGGAATCAGTTATCCAGCTAAAAATAGGATATAAAATCTGAGTGGTTTTCTCTTCCAAATTTTGGTATCAAATTGCTATATATATATATATATGGTACTAGATATGGATCTCATATAAATTATGGTATCCTATGTAAAGAGTTAAAAATCTCTCCTTTTATTTCTTTGTGGCTTTTTCCCTAGTGACATAATTGGTCGGGTCGTTTAACATCCTTCCATCTTTTCCTCCTGGGGTTTTATTTGTTTGGGTTTTTTTCCTCCAGAACTTTGTGTGCATAATCCAATCTTTCTGTTCTGGCAGTTCCCCTTCCCTGTACTCTGAATGTCAAAAAGGCATGTGTGACGAAAATGAAAACTTGAAGAGCCATCTCTATCCTGTATTATGTCCTCAGTCTGCATGCTGCTGCTGACTAGTGAGGAAACAGATTTCAAGTCTATTTTTGTGACAAATTTAATCCCTTTGCTTTGTGTTGTCTCAGGGAAACAATCTCTCTTAAGATGCCATCCAAGTGCTTTGCTCAAGACTGCCTCCTGCACTAGCTTTGAGAATAAGTGCAAGTGTTTTGATTCTAGCAGGATCTGTGTCATACAGATGTACAGTCAGAAGTGCAACAGCTCTTGCATTTTGTAACAGGATGTAGCATGATCTTTCCTCCAGGCAGCATTAGCTTTGTGGGTCTGTATGGAAGTACCTTTGGCTCTCTATTGGAAAAGCAGGAGCTGCTGAAGGTGGCTGGAACATTCTTTGCACATAGAGGATGCAGTTACTACAAGTAATAGCATTACTGGTGTAGGATGACAGAAGAACCTATATCCCTTTTTCATTTGTTGAAATGTAGTGTGTATTTGTTCAATTTTTTCGCCCTTGCATGTCTGGGAGCTGCTTGCTGGGTTTACTACACATTACAGGCCTTCCTAGTACTTAGTGAGATGCTGGCTGGACAGAGGATGAAAAGGAAAACATGCACTGATGAAGGAAGGAGTCACCTCTGAGCAATTATATGCACAGGGTATCACCACTCAACACAGAACACATTAAATACTGCCATGCTGCTCTGTGAAATTGAAAGTTTTGAATTTTGAGTTGCTAGAGGTGATGTTTGGTGAGGGGATTAAAAATAGCAGTACTGTCATACATGTGTTTTTGGACATGCTTGGGATTCTCAGCTATGTTTTTCAGAATGTTTCTGACAAACCTTTGTGGCCTTTTAACCTGATCTTTGAGAGCTAGAGAAACTTGTGGTATAAGCTGGTGCTGAAGGGGCCTATGGATATTACAGCATCTTCTAGTGGCCATCTGGTAGGCTACAGAGTCATCCAGTGTTCTCCATACATGCACTATGTTGATACTACCTCTGATATCATCTTTATCTCCAGTCCTGCCAGAGAAGCAAGTGGCCCTACTCCTCAAGTGTCTTCACCAGTTATACGTGATAACTGTAATGGCCACCTTTTATAAAGCATTTCATTTTTCACTGTGAAGAATGCTACAGACAAGCTTAGCACCATTGTTAAAGAAATAAATGGTTACAGCATGCTGGATGTGGAGCTTTTAGGGTCTTTTCACGCTTTTTCTCCTGCCTGGTGTAGTCAGAGCAAAAGAGAAATGTTTGCAACCGTGATTAAGACGTAAAACAGCACCATCCATCAAAGGAGACGATTGTGATCCCTTTTCACAAACTTCTGTTAAAGATTTAGTTATACATAGATGATACATTTGATCAAGATAGTGGGCAGCTTGCCTTGGGAAGTTCCTTAAGGTATTTTTTATTGTGTATTTTGGGATAATAATTAGGAGTGCACATTTTATTATCAAAATAAAGCTTATATTCAGACACTGGTAGCACTTTGTTAGGCTTTTTTAGTCATGAAAACTGCAGTAGCATTTTGGTTTTGTGTATCTTTCCTTAGATATAGCAAGAATCCCTGTCCCACAGAACCTCAGTGGATATTCTCTTATACCACTGCTACGTGAAAAGGCTGAGCGCGAAGCATCACCCAGAGGGCCTCGGCCCTCGTGGGTGCTGAGTGAGTTCCATGGGTGCAATGTGAACTCCTCCGTGTATATGCTGAGAACTGGCAAATGGAAATACATCGCATACTCGGATGGCTCTTCAGTACCGCCCCAGCTCTTTGGTATGCTACTTTTATGTCCTGAGTGGCTCATTAATTTACTTTATTGCAAATTGAATCTTAACTGACCTTTTGTTTGTTCCAGACCTTACTGCTGATCCAGATGAGCTTACAAATGTTGCCATAACATTCCCTGTAATTGTACGTTCCTTGGACAAAATACTTCGCTCTATAGTAAACTATCCAAAGGTTTCTTCTTCTGTTCAGAAGTATAACAAACAACAGTTTATCAATTGGAAACAAAGTCTGGGTCACAACTACTCAAGTGTTATTGCGAACCTTAGGTGGCATCAAGACTGGTTGAAGGACCAAAAAAAGTATGAGAATGCAATTGACAAGTGGCTTGGTAAGTAGATACAGACAACCTGGATTTAATATGAATGAGGGTATAAAAACATTATGCATTTGTAATATTATGCTGTATATCAAGTGTTAGAATTATTTTCTTATATAACCTATTGAAAGTAAAGATTCCTGAACAATTACTGCTTTGTGTCAGAAAGCCAAGAGCATTTTATATAACTAGCCAGCACAACAAAACTAGAGTTTTAGATGTTATTGTTCTATAACACACAAGTGTACATAGAAAGGGTAGTATGCAAATGCTAATCGCGTGTATGGAATATTTAGCTGATTGCAAAAGTAGAGAGCATTAAGCATTCAAACTCAATAGGAGTTTCCATTTATAAGGACACACTGAAGCAAGGATTATAAAATTTAGTGAAGTAAGCTACCAGTTACAGTGAAGTTTGCTGTGTGTATTATAAGTCTAGATCGAATACACATTCATCCACTTCAGAGAAGCAACAGCAGTTAAAATATAATCAAAAAGTTGGTAACCAGTACAGGTTTGAACATAGATGTGGTTTATGCAAGTACTTAACTATGTCAGCATTCCTGTGTTATATGTGATTGATGCCCCATGTTTTCAAGATCTGCCTGCTAATCTCTCTTGCTTTTGGATCTAGTACTTACCACTCCCTGCTGTTTAAAATCGCATAATATGCACAGGCTCCTGTGGCGGTCTGCAATGCTGAATGCTCTATGAAGATTGATGATATTAATTGGATTGATTTCCCCGCCCAAGAGAGNTCCCTGCACCCCCATTTCTCCTCCCCTTGCTGGCAGGGGTATAAAACCCCCTGCCACCGAAATCCGTTGCTCTTCTGGTAGCACTTTCCCTTCAGCTTGTTCCCCTGCTGTCTCCACCCTGAGGGAATAAAGCTTGGATTTCTGTTGCTGCCAAAGAGTCCTTCCCGTCCTTTATCTCCGCCTGGCCACGATTGCCATCGACTGCTGTGGGCTCTTTAAGAGCAGCAGGACTAAGGCGCGCTCCTAACGATCATTGCCGCCCCTTGGCTGCCGGGACAGCCGAGTGGACACCGCGGCAGGCTCCTAATTGCACATGCGTACAAGTGAAGAGGAATCTGATCTCTGTTCATCATCAGAAATTAAAAAAAAAAAAANCGAGTGGACACCGCGGCAGGCTCCTAATTGCACATGCGTACAAGTGAAGAGGAATCTGATCTCTGTTCATCATCAGAAACGACAAAACAAAAACCTCATGTTAAACCTATGAGTAGAGCAGTTCTCTGAAAAGTGATCGTGTGAGTGGCATAACACAAAATAAAAACTGCTTGAATGCAGTTAGATTGTGCAAGTAAGTGCTTTAAAGTGCATCAATGAGTGGAGAACTGAAACCTACAATGTAGTACACAGACGAGACGCAGTCGAGGCTTGCAGGAAGAGTTAACATAAAAATATTATTTCCCATTTTTCCAGTGATCTGACAAAAAAGAATAGTTTTGGAAGAAGGTAAGATTTAGTTAGTAACTCTTCCACTTAAGGGAATATGTAATTACAGCAGCACTTAGGTTTGCTTGTTCTTGGTCACCATCATTGCTGCTGTTGTACCAGTTCAAAATGACATTAAACTTCAGACGTAAAATATTTTCTAGAATCTGTTATTGAATGCTCAGTAGTAGCAGTAAGCCAGTAACAATTACTTTCTGATGTCTGCACACTCATTTCACAAGCAACTTACCATGTGGAATTAAAATATCTTCAAACCCTGTAGCACATGCCATTATAATTCTTATTAAAATGAGTTCAGGTACAGTTAAAATTACTTAAACAAAATAAATGGGCTGCATAATTAGAGAAAGTATTTATATCCATATGAAAGCTTGTTCAAGAGAAAAAAGAATAAAGTAATTCCATCATTTTTCAGAGGTCTGGAGAGAATGCAGTACATTGTCCAAAATGGAATAAAATAAAATTATGGTGAACTGGATGTGTTATGTGTGTGCTTTTTTTAAATGACGGAATGTTTAAAAAGTAGAGGAGATTGTATTTTGTCATTTCTGTGAACAGTGCTTTCTTTGAAGAGATAAACTTTTAAGACTCACTAATGTCAGGTTTACAAAAGTGCCATTGGTGATACTCTCTGAAACACAAGAACAAATAGCAAAAAAACCTTACAACGACCTCTTGTGCCACAGACTGTCTGGAGAAGACCAGAGCATGAGGGCAGGCTTCTTGACAATTCAGGAAACCCCAGGAATGTGCCAGCTCACAGAGCAGAGCTTGATGTTGTTCAGGACACCATGTAAAACCATCCTTCTGCTGGGTCACATGGCTTTCAATCTGACTAATATGGAATATGTATCCTCCAAAAACACAAAGTAGAAAGATGGAACAGAAATTATTAAAACAGAAGGCTACACTTGGTAGTGTGGTATTTGGAAAAGTATCTGTTACTCTAGAGGCATAATTAGAAAGATTTATGTTTTCCAGGAGACTAGAACTTTTTAAGTGCTGAAAATGGGAGTTAATATAAAAGCTGGTACGTAACTGACGATGCTGACTTTATGTAATTATCATCTTCTGTAATGCCTGAGAATTTAATTGTGCTTTCTTTTTCATGCCTGAGAGTTACAAAGTATAGTACTCTCTTCTTTTCTTTTTTAGTTTGTTCCGATGTTATGAATAGCTTGCTTTTCTGTAGTGCATAGATTTGTCAGTGAAAGAAGTAAGAATTCAGTGCAATGAAAGAAGATATACAATTGGACTTCTTTTTGTTACTTGTGAAAAGATACTTAGATGACAAAATTAGTTTTTTGAATCAGAAAAAAACTGGAAAATGTTGATGATAGGTAACAAGGACTAGAAAAGATTAAAAAAATAATTGGATGCCTTTATTTCAGGAAAGAATGTGAGGAACTTAGATTAATAGAAGGCATAAAATAATTCAGAAAAGCAGAATTTCCTTTGCATGCTGTTGAGTTCCCTGTAACTTTTTTTTTACTGCCTTCTTTGGTTCTACCACTTTTCCATGAAGTTTCTTTAGAAGCGTGACTAGAATTATTTCCTTGTGCTTTTATTTTCTTGGTGTCCTTGTAGAGTCTTAGCAGGGATTTCTAGTTGTAAACACTGTAAAGGGAAGGGGTACAGGTCCCTAAATTTGTGTCTCCTTGAGCACTATTTTCAAACTTAACACTTTCAAAAATAGTGAATGTGATTTTCTTTTACAGGAGATGTTGATGCTCTTCTGGGCATCCGTTATAGGTGTTGGTATTTGACTGGCTGGATTGGGATGGATAGGCACCCTTCGCCAAAAAGTCCAAATTAAACCCCTCTTCAGGAATCTAGCAAGTCTCTGACCAAAGGTGCTTTTCCCCTGCTTTGTCAGATGGACCCCGTTACCCCCAGGAAACCAGGCATGGCAAAAGGGTGGAGTAACCAAAGTCCTGACTATGGCACTATTACTCTAACCGTTTGTTGGCCTGCCAGGTTCATCTGGCCATTAGGAGCCCGTTAAAAAAATGCACATTGTTGCATCTATCACTCTGGTTTCAGACTGCTCAGGCATGGCTAGTAATAAGCCTTTGAAACGTGAGGAAGTATGTCAGAGCGCATATTGTTAATTTAAACAAGTCTAGGAAACCAGGATAGCAGTGTCACCTTTCAAACTGATTTTTCACTCTTCTTTCCCTCTTCGGATTTTTTAGATTTTAAAGTGAAAGATAACATGTATCTTTCTGAAGTACCTTACCCTCAAATGTTGCTTTACAACTTTTGATAAACATAGGTACTTGTTTCAGCCTTTGTGAAGTCACATTGTTTCTAATTCCTCTCTCTTACTGAAGATGCAATGACTAGAAGGTTAAAATTAAAACTGGAAGCAATAAACCTCTCCATAAAACATCTTTAATCTTACAGATGGAACTATCCTAAGGTCCTTAGGCATATGTAATGCTGAAGATTCCACTGAGGCGTTGAGCCATGAAAATCTGGCATTTTTACACAAATCCTTTGTAAACACTAAATCTATATATATAACCTTATTATTTTTAAAGCACCTCCTTACTGGAAACGTAGAGAAGCTCTGAGGGTGAATGAAATTTAATGAATAACAGCATTTTAAAGTTGGTTAAAGAATTTATTCTTCACAACAAACATCCATATTTTCTTTAGAATTATAAATTTTTATTTCCATAATAATAATAAAAATTCCAAGAAAAGTGCTAAATATCCCCTTTGCCATTGTCTGAACATCCTGAGCCATTTACAATATAAACACCACCTGCTCGTGGTGCAGGATGGGTGTGTTTGTGCCGTGCTTATAGACAATACTGCCCTTCATTGTAAACCGAGAAATTAATCTGTGAAATGCAGATTTTTTGACAAACACTGCAGTAAAGATTAATTGGAGGCTGATATATAAAATATATTTGTTCTATTTCATACAAACTGTGAATAAAATATAGTTATGAGAAGTAGTCACAATCATAAGTCTTAAAATACCATGTCATAGATACATGAATTCACAGGAAAGATTATAGAGTGGAATGTGTTTGCTTCAGGGAACATCAGGTGATTATTAAGAAAATCTAAGTACACTCCTACAAGTTGCCTATTCTATTATGAATTGCTGAGTAACTAATCACAAAGTAGTAAACTACTGGCACCCTCTCCCAGTGGCATTCATCAAGTAGGTACACCCGTCTTGCTTATCACATTTCTGGTAGTGACTGGCAAGGTTCTCCATAAAGGTTTGAAGAAAAGTTTGTGTTAGTTATACAAATACATATTGGGAAAGGATTTATTCTCCACGCAAATGTATAGAATCTTTAATCTCTTAACCAGACTATATCTGGAATGCTACTTAGAAGCCTAGAAAAGATTTATTTAGAAAAAAAGTTTCTAGAAATTATTCTACTCTCACAATAACAAATAGCAAAAACCTTGGAGGTTGCTATGGAGGATGCTATCAAGTAACTGAACATATTAACTGAATAGCTATAATTTCATAGGAAAAACAGTAGACTAGGACTAATTTGCTATTAGTAAATTAGCAAAAAGTTATCTAAATGAATAACTTTCATCGTCATATTCTAGCTCATCTTCCTCATCATCCTCCAAAAGTCCATATTTAAATTTGTGATAAATTGTGCCATCCTTGCCCATGTATACAATGTCATCTTCGTCATCATCATCTTCATAATCTCTATCTCTGTATTCAATCACTTGATCCTCGTGGTAACTGGGATTCTTGTGGTAGTTGCTTGCAGAGGAAGGAAAGGTTTTGGAGTGATTTGTCAGCTTCTCATACCGTCCTTTACTGACAGGCTGGGTTTTGGTTCGTGCCTTTCTCCAGATGAATACCATGGCTCCGATGACAAGCAGAAGCAAGACACAAGTGATAACAAAGAAAGTAGTTTTGCTTTTTCGACCGGAGGGTAGAGTTGTCCGTAATACACAGTCATCTACAACAGCAATTAAAAACAAAAGAACAACAAAAAACTGGATGAAATGGGCTTGTATTTGTGTGTATGTGTGTCTTAGAAAGTCCAGTACAGTGTTCAGGACTATTTCTATTTTTAATAGCAGTCAACGAAATATCTAACTTTCTGGTACCACAATGGTGTTTTTGTTGTTCTTATGATGCTGTAAGGATGTCAGTAAGGTTGTTGGGATATCTATTCTTCATTATTTGATTTGAAATAATTAGAAAGAAGCAGAAAAGCTTCTTACTTAGCAGGCACACAAATGCAGTGATTCAGATGTCTCTTCATTGAAGTAAGCTAATTCATAAACCAGTCAGTTTATGAAATGCCAGGGCATTTAACATAATAGTCATGAGTGCAAGAAGTTGCCATCTCCAGTGCCAGACATAATGGTTATTATTTGAGTAAAATCTTTCCTATTTTTGATGCAGCAGTAGAAACACACTCTTTACCAATAACACATTTTCTCTCGTCCACTTTTGAGACAGCATAATGTCGGCATAATCAACCACAAAACACTTCAGCACTATTCATGCTCTTCAGCATGGGCCTACCTTGTGTTTCTCTGCAGTCACAGCACTCTGGGGTTTCTTCTGGGTCAGTGTCGCTGCAGCAGGGCAGGCAGCGGCTTTCCTCCAGGAAGAGCTGCATGCTGGCTGGACAGACTGTGCAGTTGCGAGGACCAGGTCCCTTGCACTCCGTGCATGAGCTGTCACATCTCTCACACTTGGGTTTGTCGTCCTTCAAACACAGAACACAAGCAACGTACCTCTAATTTTGCATGATTTGGACCTGACCTGGCAGTTCTATCACCATCTGGGTTGTCATCTCTGGGCACCATGAGTCTCAATGTGAAAATACAGTAGCAAATTCAAAATTTCCTATTTTCTGATTTCTCAGTGATCTGCTTGTAGGAGGAGGGTGTAAAGTGTTATAAGAGCTTAGAGGTCTCACCTAGCTAGGCAGGAAGTTAAAATTTACTCACGCTTTTAAGCTTTTTGGGCTGGAAAAGTAACTGACATGGAAGAAACAGTATGAAATATTCTGGGAAAAAGCTGGGAGTGTGAATTTTCTTTCTACCCAGGGAAGAAGCAGAAGTAAAGGTGGTTGGGAAATTTTTAGCAAAACAGATTTCTGTTAGATTGTGTTGCTGCTTTTTCTACAGAAACAGCTTAGGTTCAAATACTCTTCTTGAAAGATCAGACTTCTGGGAACCTCTGTGTACAAAGACTACCAGAGGTCACTGTGATCACACCTGCCTTGCAGAATGCTCTGAAGTCAGGTGTTTCAGTGTTTCTAGTGTTCACTGTTCCTGGTCATGGCACATGTTCATTTTGACGATCTTGAAACTCCAATAAACTTTAACCAAACTTCCTGTTAGGATTGCAGGGCTATTTATCCTGGATGGAAGAACCTGTGCAAGATTGGAGGATCATAGCTGTCCATAATTTCTTACAGTCAAAACTTTTGCAAAGACCTGCAGACCTCAGTGGTCCCCAGGCTCGAATCAGACTTATTTTCTCAGATTCAGTGCCATGAAGTAGGACTGTCAAGGACATGTTCCAGGACAGAGACTCCAGTGTTTGTAACTCAGGCTGGCATGCCTTGCTGCTATATTCGTGAATACACATCTTCAGAAGACAATCGGTGTGGAAATCAGGAAGGCAGAGTGTCCAGACTTACAGCACAGACCCAAACCTAATTGTGGTACTGCTCTACAAAATACACAGCTCTGTTAAATTCAGCCTGGCCTTATAGTAGAGCTGTCTGCCAGCAAAGCTGTCAATCAAAAATACATAAGGATTTCTTACAGGAAAGACATCAGAAATCCAAGAGGAAATTTCGATTATACAGGAAAAAAACCCCACTGTATCATTAATATAGCTGATTTGTCCAAGTAGTTTTGATTATTTTGTTACTATAGAGTAACCCCAGAAAGAGAAACAAGGCTTCCCCTGCCAAAAGCACAAAAAGGTAAGCATAAAGATAGGCACCATTAAAAACTCAAGAAAAGAGCAATGTGTTGTTTGTGTTGTGTACAAAGATCCTACAAATAGGTACCTTTTGTCCTGGTGTCTCCTGGACTTTGTATTCACCTACAAAACAGTCTGAGTTGCACATTCCATCTAATAAACTGTAGCTCCATACACAAGATGTGCAGCTGAATGCTCCCTTCCCTAGAAGGGCAAATAAAACAGCAGTATTACAACAGGAAGTGTTGTCAGCTAACTTCCTTTAAAAATTATACTGACCACTGCTATGAAGCAAAAGGATGTTTGCCAGTGGAAACAATCATTCGTGAGGAGTTCAACATGAAGAGGTGTGCATTAGAAAAAGCTTGTGCCTAGTCTTGGGGCTTTATGTGCAAACAAGATTTATTTCTTGCGTGTTTTGATATTCATGAAAAGATTATTTTAGAATCAGTTGTAGAGGGAACCTCTGATAGATTCAGGAAAATAAATTAGCTCAGAGCACCGAAGTAAGATTGTGAAAAACTTTGCCAAATGCTGTCCTTCACAAAATCCATACTTACTTGCCTTGTTAGCTAACTGTTTTCAAACAACAATGAGTTAAGAGATGTTAAGGTTTGAATAGAAAAATGAATTATTTAGTTGGATAAGAAAAAAATATTATTCACTAGCCAGAGCAACATATGCACCTTGTGTGTCAGACACTCTTTTTAAAGACAGATGCTGCATGTAATATTTCTTGTGAAACGCTGAGGTGATGGGTTTGTCTTAAGTGTCAAGATGCATCTGTCCATTTTCCTGCACCTAGACATTTTCTGCTGTTGTCTGACAGGTAGAAAATGAAAATGCAAGTAGCTGACGATAGCAGAAGTTAAACTGCTGCAGTTAGTAACCTTCTATAACACAGAGAACTTCCTGTATTACTGTGCAATGCATGGTTTTCCTTACTGCTCTTGACAAAGAGACACCACGCTCTTTGCTGATAGTAATGCAGCTGCATTTCAGACTGGCTTGTGTTTCACGATTCTGTCTCTGTAAAGATGATAAAAATTCTCACATGTCTATCTTTTTTGTCCCAAATCCAAGCAGAAATATTTCTGCTACTTTTTATAATGTTGTTATACAATTACGTTGTAAAAGTTCTTGGATGTGGCTTCGTTCTAAGTGTAATTTCCACATATATTGTTATGTTGCAATTAGCCATCTGTACTATCCAGTATATCCACTATCCAAAACAGTTTGTGTGTTACGATGTGATTTGGTCTTTGAAGCTGCAGAGTGGAACCTATTAGCTATAATCTCGGGTTGTTCGGGTGAAAAAGGGCACCAAGTGTGTCCAAGAGGATTAATGCTTTTTGTTTCAGAATTGGTTTAATTAGGAAAACTAAGAAACTGAAAACATGAGTGTCTTGCAGAGCAAAACTGATGGTCTCTGAAAGTTAACTTTGAGGAATACATAACTATACTAAAAGTAAGAAACATCACTGCCCTTTTGATTTCTGTTTTCCTTCCAACCTAAAAATATGCCTTATGGGTCTTTACTCTTCCCATTGTAGACTGTAAAGATGTGTAGTTGGAATTAAGTTCCTTGGCTTTCACAGAGCAGCAGACAGTGTGACAGCTGAAAGAGTGAGGTATTTTTCAGTCTTTGTTAATATTTGTGTGGAAAATGGGGTCCACCTCTGTAAGCAGGTGAGCCCTTTTTTTAATGAAGCTGATGAGCATTTCTGTGAGAGGCCCAGCTGATGGAAAATTCATTACTGTTGTCTGTTTTTTCCACTCACTGACTTGGCAACATGTGGCTCAGTCCCAGCCCTCCCTGTTTAAGTGGCTGTGTTTCTGTTCGTGCTCTGTTCTGGAAGAAGTTTTGGAGAAAGCTTGACAGGAATTCGTATACTTGCTTTCACCTCAGTTATCAATGCAGTAGAAATAAATGAATTGAGCAGTGAATGCAACAAGTCACCAAGAACCAGCAGCCCCCGGGAGAGGTTTGCATCACCCACTGCAACTAAAGTCGTGGACAGACTGGTAGCACTGTATGTGGTTTGTATCTTTGTGATGTGTTCCCAAATCTTGGAGCTGAGATTCCAGGTGTTTTGATGACCCCTTTTTTGCTCAAAGCAGAACTTATGCTTTTACCTTCACAAGTTAAACAGGAAGGGTGGCATCTCTCACAGACATTGTAGTCCTTGTTTTCATAGTAGTACTGAGGACAAGAGCTAACACATTTGTTTCTGGAGTGCAGCAGGTAGAAATATGTATCACAGGAAAGACAGTCTGTGGGTCGAGGGCCCATACACTCCTTACAACTCTTGTGGCATCTCTCACATAATCCAGTGGAATTTTGTGCAAAATACCTGAAATAGATCAGATAGGCATAGCATTGCATAAAGGCCAGCAGTGACAGGAAAGCCAACACTTGTTTAATCCTTAGCTTTTTACTGTGATTACATAAATTTATAAAAATTATACTAAAATGAACACAGATATTTGTAATCTCAGTGAAAATAGAATTAATTTTCTGTAATTCCACTTGGCCATTGGAATTCAGCTATCAAGGATGACTCTCTAAAGAGTTTGCAGCAAAAATTTCAAAAATCTGAGTTGAATTGAGATATAAAGTATTGAAGTGGGGAAGGTTCAAAAAAACTCAACTTGGTTTTGACTGTGTTCTCCTATTTTGTGTGATTTTGCTGAGATATGGTCATTTGAGTTTTCCAGTTTAATGGGATGAACAGCCAATATGGTCAATTGAACTCTAGTTTTAAATTAAATGGACGTGAAAGAGAAATCATAGGTTCACTTTCTAAATTTGAATTTCACAAAAGAACACTGAATTCACATTTTCAACTTAAATGGATTAATTAATGAGGTTTCTCTCTAGAATTATGAGTGCTCAGTTCAAAGTTGTTTTAATGGTTGTTTTTGTTATCATAAGCATTAACTCAATGCAAAAAAAATATAACTTTATCCAAACTTCACGCTGAGTGGAGGCCACAGTGGTGTTTGGAGGCTCTTCTGCCTGTGCTCAGGCTGACTGACATACAACTTAGTATACTTGCTCTGGTTCACACTGTTCTGTATAGAGATAGCCGAGAGCATCATCTGAGTGTAAGCATGTCCATACCACGTCTAAGTAGTTCCCATTTGGGCACCAGTTTTAGAGTTTTCTACTGTGAAGGGAGGTTTTCCTCCGCTTTTGTACAGTGAAAATACAAGAAATTTTCTCCTGAAGGCAAAACTCAGTTCTATTTCACGCTGATGTAGAATGCTGCAGAGTGATCTAGTTTCTCAAAGCCCTCTCTGTGATGCAGCTCTTAGCAAAAGGTCTTGGGCCTTACCCTTCTGGACACTGGGTTACACATCCTTTTCCTTGTCTGTACCAACCCAGTTTGCAGGAAAGGCACTGTGAGCTGTGTTTTCCAGTGCAAGTGTCACAGGTGCTGTGGCATGCAGAACATCGCCCCTCCATGCTGTCCGCATAATATCCATCTGGGCACGTTTCAACACAGGTTCCGTCTGCACAGACAACAATGCAGAGTAACCCATCATGTTCAGTATTTGCTACTGTAAAACATCTCATACAGCTGTACTAGAGCAAACTCTCTATCAGCAGAAGGTGCTGATAGATAATGTATCAGAACAAGAAAACCGAATGCTGGGGTATGGTAATTATTTTTTGATTCTTGTAAATTCATTAATCCTTGTTTCTGTGTTTTATGCATATTAGCAAGCTCTTCAGCACAGGAAAGTTCTAATCTTTGTGAAATATAAAGCAGCATAATGACGAAGAGCAGATGTGATTTCCTTCAGAATAATCAAAAGTAATAAGGCAACTTTCTATCTGCATTTCTGTTTCCCCTAGATTTTACTCTAAGCATCAATCTCATTTCATTCTGTGTAGATGATGAATCTGATGGTAAATCTCAGATTTAATGACATTTGTTTACTGGTCTTTACCCTTGTCTGTGGCTTCTACTATATGTTATGGAATTAAATGTCTTTAATGCTGCAAAGCCAGGTAAGTCCCATTATTTTCAGTGGAATTTCAGTCCTTGTAGTAGGAATCCTGATTGAGAAGTTAGTAATGTTGTAATTAGCTGCAAGTGCATAAAGCTAATAAAGTAGTAATTATTCATTAGTTGCTTGTAGTTATTACACAGTTTGTCTTGATAATTTTGCTGCTTGGGTTGCAATTGGTCAAAGGAAGGTACTTCCAGGTTTGGTTTTTTCACATTTTTATCTCAGTTCCAGTATGTTCATCTACATGTGTCCATCAATTTTACCAATTGTAATGGTGCAAACCAGCTGAGTGTGTTGATAGAAAAGGTAAGTCTGATGCAAGGCCTCAGAAATATAGGAATGTAAAATGTGTATTAGAATTAGACTCAAAAAGCTTAGGTCACTTTTAATTTACACTGTTTTAGATATTTCCTGTGTAAAGGATTATTTAATATTTTTTCTCCCAATGATTTTCTAAAATTTTTGTTTGCTTTTAGAAGAATATGCAGAGAATAAATGTTTTGGATTGGGTATTTTATAATTTTTTCTTATTTGTTTGTGAGACAGTATAGTCTCAAACCTACTCTTTGGTACAAAGTCAGAAAAGTAATTTTGCACCGTAGCCACCCACTAGATGCTGACCTAGTGATCCCTTTTAACAAATGTTTAAGTATTCCTTTGCCCTTCAGATTGATGCAGGGATTAAACAAGCCAACATGAAAATATGTACCTTTTATGGATACGTTAGCAGCAACAACAACAAATCCAGTGATAGGTCTCTTTTAAAGTCTTTGTAGGAAACGATAGGAAGAGTACATACCAAGTAAATTAAACATACGAGTTTCTTCTAGTCATGGTGTTTGTTGCTATTTAGAAGTCCTACATTAGCCCCAGTGAGTGGCAATCCCTGCCTCACAAAGAGTTTCCACATAGCCCCACTGAAAAAATAATCTCTGCACAATTTAACTACTTGTCATGTCCTCTTTACGGTATTTAGATTGGTTAATAGAGCCCAAACACTTTACAAATGTGACGAAAACTTGTCTATTCCATGCTTTCAGTGCAGAATGAAATCTAGAGGCAGGAGAGAGACACTTACTGAGAAGATAGTGGTTGTTTACACAGCTAAGACACTGGTGTTCAGTGGGTCCTGAGCAGTGGAAGCATTTCTTGTGGCAAGGTTTGCAGGTCTGAATTTCCTCAATGTAATACTCAGTGGGAGGGCAGTATCCAGATAACATACAGTGCCCATCATGGTTCAGTATCCATCCATTTCTGCAAGTTAGGCAGGCAGTGGAAGAAGAACAAGTCTGGCATATCCTGTTGCATTCTGAAAAGGACAAACAGTGGGAATTTCACCATTGCTTCTTTTCTCTCAGAGTATTAGTACAGCTTTTATTTTTGAAGGAGCAGCTGTAATCTCAGGATGAAAGCCTGAGGGAAATAATTTTCAATCTTATGCAAGTAGTTCCTTAAGTTTTCTTTTGCATCAACACTGCTTTTGCAAAAGTGAATAGTCTCCAGCAATTCTCAGCAATTCTGCAGCCATCCTCAGCATTTTACCAGAGGGGTTGCCTGTAATGATAAACATGTATCCTTGCTACCTCCCTCTCCGCTTTCTTCAATTTTTGCCGTTCTACAATAAGCCCAATTATTTTTCTGCATTAGCTATCCTCTTTGACTCCAAGACACTGGTAGAGACATTAGCTGTTACACGCACGCCCTTGGGGGTGACCTTTAAACAGACCCACTTGTATCTCAGTACTCTTCTGGGGAAAACAACAGCTGCCAACCTTGGCAGTCTTCGGTGGCTTCTTCATAGTAACTCCCTTCAGGGCACTCTTCAAAACACATGCCATTGTAAAGGACAAACAAGCTGAAAGTGCATGCTGTGCAGTCATCAGAAGCCGGCCCGTTGCAATCCTGGCAGTCGGCATGGCAGGGAAAGCAGTGCTTGTCTTCAGGGTAGAAGTGTGAAGGGCATTCCTGCACACACTTCCCCTCGTGCAGGAAAAACTCGCCCATACACTCTGCAGGGGACAGCAGAACACAGGTAAGCAAATGGGCAGCAAATTCTGACTTGAGTGTGAGAGCAGGTAAGTCCTAGGAAACATTAAATTCTGGATTGCCTGTCATTACAGAAGTCATCAGAACACCTTGAAAAGGCAGGACTTCCTTTTTCAAATCTTTCCCCTCCAAAACACCTATATTGGCCCAACCCACAAATGGTATCTTGTGTGTTACAGCAAGAAACTGTGAAAAAAGTTGCCTGCTCAGCTTTGGTGATATTAACCAAGCCATTTGACACTGATATATAGATGGCCTTTTTCTGACATTTTTCCTCATTATGAACTTCCTGCAAAATCAGGAACATACATATCTGAAGGTTTGTTTAGTTTATTATTAAAAAATGAGTTTAGCTGGAATATACTGACTTAAATGTTTGTCTTTGCCTAGAGCTGTGAATAAGTTGCTATTTTATTATGAGTATTAGGTTTAATATGTTTGTTTATGATTTGGCTGGTTAGTTAGTTGGTTTTTTATTTCATCCATGTTTATGTTTCCAGAATGGCTCACTCAATACTAACCATACTGGAAATTTGGGGGGGGTGGGGAGGGGGAGGTGTGGGTATTCAGCCTCACCAGGATACTGAAGGCTTTCCTAAACGTTTCTTTACAGGGATTTCTTTCTCTAACAGGAGAGATCATTTGCAAAAATGGTAAAGAGGTGTGAAGTTCAACTAAGCTAGGAAAGAAACACTCGGTACTTCGCATTGGTGCACAGATCCAAGTTTTTAGGGTTGGATACACTAGATCAGAAATACAATCAAACCAGCAGGAATCTCTGAAGAACCACAGGACTAGGCAAAGCAATGTGAAGTCTTTATGGATTAGTCATTTAGTCTCATCATGATCTGTTTTAGAGATTAACAATGATAGGCACATCACTTTTTTTTTTTTGCACATTACTGATTTTCTGTCAGTCTCTCTCCAGACAGATCCGCATAGATTTTAGTCTCCACAAGGGCAGTTCTTTATAATACCTTTGCATATTTCATTGTGAGTACATTCCTGACACATTTCGGGGCAGTGTTTGCAGATTCCTTCAGAGGCAAAATGATTCTCTGAACAAGTAGATTTACATTCCCAGCGCTCCAGAAGCAAAGGACTTTTACAGGACAGGCATTGGGTTGCACTTCCCATGCATGTCTTACAAGATCCACTGCATTCATTGCAAGTCTCAGAATCATTAAAATATCCCCTATGGAATGAAAAAAAACACAAAGCAAACTTCTGGTCACTCCAAGCTATGAGAATTGTAACTCTAAATGAGACTCTCCCAACACACACACTTCACTAGATCAAACATGTTTCTCACACAATTTTTTGCCCATCTTCCACTTAACATCCCCTGTGTCTGAAAGCAGAAAATGTATGTGGTTTGTGCAATATGAAGGGCTTTCCTTTTTTCTTTTACCTGCTGTCTAAGTTATGTTGAACTTTCATGTCTTTCTTTTTCCCGTACATAATGTAGAAGGATGTATAACTTTTGGGAAAACATACAATCTCTAGTCTTGTGCAGCTGACCTGCAACACTGATATCAAGGAAATAAAGAGAGCTGTAACTTCAGTGGCTCCAGAGAGGGGAAAGAGAAGACTCTGGAAATGTGAAGGTTTGGAAGAATGAGGGCAGGGATTGAATAAAAACTGAAAAAAGCAGGGTATTTACATAGTACCTTGCTTTACTGAGAGCAAGCTGGAGATGGCAAAGAAGGAGTACATTTTGCTGGTGTCTGTGGTGTGAGAGCAAATGTAGACAGCCGCATCTGGGAGTACTAGTCATAAATAAAGAAAAAATCTGCACCTCTGCTTCAGGTGAAGATGCATAAAAGAGATTCAATCTGAATTCAATCTGTCTACACTCTCAAAACCAAATTTTTGCAAGGTCAAAGGATGGGTAAGTCGACATTTTTTTTTGAGATGATTGCTAATCCACAGAGCCATTGATGAAAACTAAAGAAGTTGAGATAGAAAATACTCCCAGAATATGTACTTTACATTAACAAATTTGTTATTCCTTATAGAAGGGTGCTTCTCCTTCCCTTCTTGGTTGTGATCTTTCCAAAGAAAGTCTGGGGGAATGCATTAGGAGCAAGGTTAGAGAAAAGGTAGAGAGCACCATGCCTGCCACCTATTCTCATCTTTTGTTATCCTCCAATTTTTGTCAAGGTCCTGCAACTACTTCTCACAGTCTTGTCATCTTTCCTTGTTCCAATGCTGGGTGCTTGGTTAGCTCAGTCTTCTCTCAAATTCCTCTGTCAGAAATTAATCTTGCAGTAAGTCAAACCTTTTCATCCTTTACAACATGTCCCAAAACCCAAACCAACCCACTTAATAAAGAATCTCATTTTTTGCTTCAATGGAGAGTAGTTGAGTCTCAAGAAATTTACCTCAGAGGCTGAAACTGGAGTTTAAACCTTGTGAATTTTGCTCAGTGATGGGAAGCCATTATTTACAGTCTAGAACTTGGAAAAAAGGGGGGATAATAACATCTGAAATGACTAGTGCTATATAAAAACTTGTAATTTTGTTACACTGACTCTGAGTGGGATTACTGGGAAATGAGTACTGGCAAGAGACATATTAATGTCAAAACACAATTAATGGTTGTATGCCTCAGTTTCTAATATTAAAAGTTGTTTCTGGACTAGAGTAGGCTTTAGTGCAATCATCTTGCACTTACTGTGACATTTGATGAAGAAAACCTGTTCCACTGGCCCTCACTGACTTATTTGACAAAATTACCAGGAGGGCAATGGCAGAGAGATTGCAAGAAAAGCAGGAGCTGCACATTTTTCTGAAGAAAAAAGGTTAACTAAGCAAGGCTGTTTTTCTGCATAGCACTGGTTTTATGTGTAGATAGACAAGATGAATGCTGAAGAAAAAAGCACAGAAAAGAGAGAACCTGATCTACTCATGGGCCTGATCGAATATCCATTGCAGTCAAATGGGAATCTTTTTTAATTCCACTTATAAAAAATATATAAAAATAAATATGAGCCAAAGAGAAAAACACACATTAAGCACTGTATTTACATATCAGGACTCTAATACATTCACTGTCTGCATTCGTACCAATGCTCTGTACTACTTGGAGGAAGGAGCAAGTCTGGAGAATGTCTATAACCTGTATTATCATTCGCCATGAAGTACCATATTCCTGCTAAAGTCATTGAAAGCTGTTACATTTTTCAGAGGATTTAATGTCTTACCGTAACTTTTGGTTTTTTTTACTTTTTCTCTAACAAAATACTGTTTATTCAGGCAGTCTGAAAACTACATTCACCTTAGTTTCTGGCAGCAAGTAAAGGTCTTCCTTGAAAGTTTAATAGTGGTTCTGAACTTTAAAGAGAAAGAGCACAGGAGAAAAATCAGGGATGATAAAAGAGGGGTTACTTACTCAGGGCACTCCTCTAAACATCTGCCTTTGTGGAGGAAGAGCAGCTGGTTTGGTTCAGACTGACACTTCTGACAGTGCCAGTGGTCAGAGCACACCTCACAGTCATCCGCGCACATCTCGCACTTTCCACTTGCAACGTTGCCGAAATGTTTTTGAGGGCACAGAGAAACACAGGTATCATGGAAAAGAAATTTTCCTGGCAAAAAGCAACCCAGGGGATAAAGGTATCAATTAGACATACATTTTAAAGATTTTTGCCTTGGATGGCTATAAGAAAAGCTTTCAACTTCTCAAAATTCAACTTTGGTTCTTAAAAGCATGAATAAAACATTCTTTAAGACATTTCCCAAAATATTTTGCTCAGACTTCATTGAAATTTACAGTTAGAAAGAATCTTCAGGATTATCTAGTATGTCTTGCTGAAGAAATCCCTATTCAGTAATTCCTGCATCATACCTACAAATTTTAGTTGAAAAGAAAGAAAAGAAACACCAGCAACATGACAATTTTTTAAACCCATATCACCAGGGGCATGCCCTGTTGCCTGAATTCAACTGTTGATTGTCTGATTGCCTGCCTATTGTTTAAGCTGTTGAGGGACTTCGTAGTGACCACTGACAAAAACATTCTCTGGAAACATGTAGAGTACAAAATATTATATCTGCTTGCAAACTTATCCAAGGAAGCTGAAATGTTACCTTCTGGACATGAAGTACACACATCAGCAGATTTCTCACAGGTCATACATGAAGAGTCACAGGACAGCAATTTTCTATTTCCGTCTGGGGTGAAAGGGGAAAAAAATTCAATTTTTTACCATCTGGTTTTGTTAATTTCTCCTCCCTTTAGGAGGGACACTTCCTATGGCTTTTCCTAAGGTGTTTTGAAAATGCACCTCTGTGAATTTTTGGAATTCACGAAGTTGAAGAACTTAATGATTGTATTTGACTCCTCTCTTCTAAATGGTAATTTAAGAGTTGTATTAAAGGTAGATATAAATGTTTTCCTCACATTCACTAAGGCATTGTTCTGGACTGCTCATCACAAATGAGAATAATAATGTTTTTAATTTTATAATTATCCCAATAATCTTAATTTCAGTGTAGTGCCCCAAACCCAAATACAGATATGTAATACTAATAGATTGGAAACAGAAAGATCCACAAAGTGTGTACATTTAGGGACATGGTTTAGAGAGGTATTTCATGGACATTTTGAACAAAATTGTTGCAGAACAATATTGCCCTGTAACCTAAAATTTCTGAGTCAGAAGGAGACAGAAATTATATAATCATAGAATATGTTGATTTGGAAGGGACCCATCAATATCATCAAAGTCCAGCTCCTGGCCCTGTGCAGGACACCCCATAAGCTGAGAGCATTTCTATTTTGTCAGGCTTGGTGCTGTGTCTGTTTCCCTGGAGAGCTTGTTCCAGTAGTCAATCACCCTCTGGGTGAAAAATCTTTTCCTCATATCCAGCATAAACCTCTCCTGACTCAGCTTCATGCCATTTTCTTGCAACCTCTCACTGATCACAAGAGTGAAGAGACCTGTACCTGCTGTTCCACTTCCCTTTGTGAGAATGTTGAAGACCACAGTGAAGTCTTTACTCTAGGCTGAGCAAACCCGGTCACCTCAGTCTCCTTGTAAAGCTTCCCTTCCAGACTCTTCAC
>VXBT01005524.1:1676-13214 GCA_013400235.1 Oriolus oriolus
GCGGGTTTGAGCAGCCCCTGGGGCGGCGCAGCCCGGGCAGAGCCGGGTGAGCCGGACCAGGACCCTGCTGCAGCCCCGGGCAGGACAGCGGGAGCCTGGCCCAGCCGGGGGGCCCCTCTGCCCGGCTGCTCTGTGCCCCCCAAGCTCTGCAGAGCCCGGGGAGGAGCTGGGGTCCCGCAAAGCTTCTGCTCCTCCGCAGCCCCGCAGCCCTTGTCCTGTCTTCCCATCTGAAAAATGGGCTGCAAAGGTGCCCCAGGATTTTAGAGCCTCTTTTAGGAGCGACTAAGGCGATTTTCCCATGGGTCAGCAGTTTCCATGGGGTGTCCATCATTCCCCCTAGAACAGACGATGGGATGTTGCTGCTGCTGTTCCAGTCAGCCCAAACAAGCCCTGACAGAGCCTGGCCCTGCCAGCTCCGGGGGGACGCTCCCCAGTGCGGAGGGCAAGGACCGGGGGGGAACATCCCTGCCTTGGGGCTCACTTTGGGCTGGTGGGGAGGCCTTGGCTGCGGGGGATGTCTAGGCTGGGGACCCTGGGATCAGCAGCGAGGGGACTCCAGAGCATCGGCCGCTGAATTCAGCCGCTGCCTGCGGGGGCTGGGATCGGGTACCACGGGCTCTCTGATGGAGACAAAGGGGGCTGAGCTCCCTGGCTGCGCTGGGACACACCAAGAGCGATCCCAGCAGCAGCTCCAGCTCCGCTCAGCTCCATCCAGAGGGACGGGGGTGAGGGATCTGAGCTCCTGCTGCAGGAACCCAAAGCCTCTGCTGATGCCCAGCGTGGGGTCTTTCCCCCCCACCGTGATGCTGTTGCTGCACCACAGCCCACAGCCTCCCTCAGGTTCTGGGCATCTTTTACATCCAGGCAGCTCCTGGCATCTCCCCTGGCATCAGCTGGTGCAGGCTCAGCACTTCCTCTCCCTGTTTTTCCATTCTAAATTGCACCATTACTGCGGGATGGAAAAAGCAGATATTCTATGTGGTGTCTCAGGGTGGAGACAGGGAATTTTGGCTCCTTTGAAGAGGGACAGGGAGCTGCACGGGTCGGAGCTGCGGTTCCCACCATGGGATCTTTGAGATGGTGCCAGCAAGAGGCTCCTTCCATGGGCGCAGGAAGGGTGACACTCACGGACAACACAAAGAAAATCTCTGTAGGACACAGTAAGGGTGCCCAGCTCCTCCTGGCCGAGAGGCAGCTCCGAACACCCTCTCAGGGGGGATTCTCCTCGCCTTCTCCAGCGCAGTGGTGCCAATAAGGTCACTCCGAGCACCCGACGCCTCTGGCTCTAACCCTCCCTCCTTCACACGGTGACAGGGCTGTCCCTCCCGTCCACCCGCAGCGTCTCGGGGCCGCTGAACCTCCAAGATCTGATAGCGTCGGCCCAGATGGGTCAGAGCCAATTATCGTCAGAGCCGCCCATTGCAGTGCGAACCACCGACAGAGCAGCGCTGACGGGAGCCCGGCGCTGGCCCCGCCGGCCCCACCCGCAGGTGCAGCGCAGGCTCCTCCTGACCCACATCCCTCCCTCCGGCCCCCGCCTGCTCCCCAGACACGCCACCCGCCCGTGTCACATCCACCCTGCCTCTCCTCGGGCTCTGGTGGGCCCCATGCGGTGAAGGCAGCAGGAGCCGCAGCCCTGCTGCGCTGCCGACACCCCGGGAGCACCCGGGATGCTCTCCCGGGAGAAGGGACCTCCTGGCCTTCCCACAGGCTGATAAGTTCCCTGCGAGAGGGCTTTAATCACATTTCCCTGTTTGCTGTTCCAGGAGACAGAGATAATGCAGGGCGGGCTGGAAGCAGCGTCTGTGCAATCCCTGCCGCAGGAAAACAGCGGGAAGGGAGGAGGGGAGCGGGGGGGCAGCCGGGAGCTGGTGCCACCCCTTATCCCTGGGCTGGTGGGGACAAGTGACCACCACCAAAGCCCTGCTAGGTCCTGGCTGAGCTGTGCTGGAGCACGAGCCTTCAACCTCTGCAGGATTCCATCCCATCCCATCCCATCCCATCCCATCCCATCCCATCCCCATTCCAAAGCCCCAGGAGGCGCCAGGCTCTGCACTCGCTGTTTCAGTCCCTGTGCAATGTAAAAAAAACCCCTCGGGCACCCAGCAGGAGCGAATTCCCGGGCAGCAGGGCTCGCTGCCCGGGGCCTGCAGCTCCCTCTGCTCCCCTCTCCCGGCTGGAATTGGCCGCCGTGCCTGGCACGGGGCTGTGCCTCCGGCAGGAGCAGCCCCGCTCCACCTGCCATCTGTCACCTGGCCCGGCGGTGCCCGTCCCGCCGGGTGACATATGGCACCGGAGCTGCCCCCTTTGGCCGGCACAGGGCTGGCGCTGCTGCTCGGGGCTGTGCCCGCGGCTCCTGCGGAGGGTCCGGCTCCCTCCCGTTCCGCAGGGATCCCTCCCTGCCGCACGGAGCCCTGGCCTTAAATCCTCCGGGGGAGGGGACCTGGCGATGCGGAGGAGGGCAGAGGTGGCCAGAGCCTCTTGTCCCCAGCGCACAGCCCCAAGCGGGGTTTGCAGGGACGCACCAAGCTCAGCGAGCCCCGCTCCGCCCGCCGGGGGCTGCAAGCAGAGGAAGCTGTTTGCACTTCCAGCTGGGAAGCCCCAGCGGAGGAGCTCCCGATCCCCTGGGCAGGGACACGGCGCCGGTGCCAGGTCACCAGCCTGGCACGGGGTGGGTGCCGCTGTCCCGGAGCTGCTCGGGAGGGTGTGAGCATCACCCTCCGCTGTGCCGAGTGCTACCTTCTCCTCTCACCGGAACGAACACATTCTAATGAGGTTTATGGGTGTGACAGATACACAATCAGGGAGCAGAGGAGCGCCGTGTCCCGGGTAAGGACGTGGGGTGTTTGCAAGGCAGCAGAGGAGGAGAGAGGGATTTTTTTCTCCTCTCCGTAATTATTGCAGGAAGGTGAACAGCAGGACGGGAAGGTTTCAGGGCACTGCAGCTATTCTAAGAAATCCCATGCATTTCACATGCTTTGGATGATTTTCCCAGCAGCTCCCTGACATCCTGGATTCACCTCAGCACCAGGGAAAAGCGAGCGTGGCGAGGCCAGGCTCACTCTTCACGAGCACAGAGCAAGATCTGCCCTCTCCAGACATCGTTTCCCTGTTTATGGAGAAGTGGGAGCAGGACCTGGACCTGTGCGGAGCGCGGGCTCAGGGAGAGCTGCAGGTCCTTTCCTGGAGCGATGGAATTGCACCCATAATCCAGACCCACCACAAAACCCTGCTGCAGCCAGCCTCGCTCTCCAGGGAATTACAGGAGGGATAAATGAATGAATGCTGGATAATTAAGCAATTAATTGCTGCAGGCTCTATGGGCAGTGCCTGGTGCGGCTGCAACCCCCCACAGCCGCCCCTCACTCCTCACACCCGACACCCCTCGGATGGGCAGCAGGGGAAGCGGGGGCGATTGGAAATTAAAATGCCATCGGAAAGTTGAATCAGCTCACGGCCGTTTGTCAGCCCGGGCGCGGCGCTGGGATCGCTCCCCGCGCTGCTGACGGATTTCCAGCGCTGTAGTTCCCCGGCTCTGGCGCACAGAGCGGCCGCAGGGCTGTGCCTGCGGAGCAGCACCCGCTCCACCGCCGCATTCCCAACTTTATTCTATTAACGGGTCTCCGGGGTCCGGCTGCCCTCACATCGGGGCCCTGCGGCCTCGGGGCACCCTGCCCTGCGTGCGCACGGCTCTGGAGCGGGATGGATCCCGCAGGCACTGAAGACAGAGCCGGCCTCCTCTGCCTTCTGTGCAGGCTCTGATTAGCGGGCAGAGCGTCTGGCTCTCGTTTTTCCAGCCACGGAAGGATCCAAACTGGATTTTCTGGAGGCAGCCCACAGCAAACCCCAGGAAAGACCCCCGGGCTGTGACAGGGGCGTTGGCATCGCGCTGCCACGGTGCTCCCTCGCAGCGAGCAGGGTGACAGTGGTGACAAATGACAGTGGCCCTGTAATTACAGCCAGGCTCCGCTCAGCCAGTGCTGCTGCATTATTGAGAGCAACCAAAAATACTCCCAGCTCAGTCCTTAACTGCTCAGGGCCTCACAGTGAGAGGTTGCCGCAGTTGCCTCAGCCTGGGCTGGCAGAGGGGAGAGGGGACAGCCTGAACGTGCTGCAGGGGGAGCAGAACACCTCGGAGGGTTCGGGATGGCGACGGGAAAGTGGCATTAGGATAACATTAATTGCCTTAGTGTCAGAGCCACCGCTGAGCTGAGCTGAAGCCAAGCAGGGGATCAGGGGAAGCCGTGGGCGTAGCTTTGCTCCATGCCCAAAGTGGGATCAGGAAAAATGGCTTGGGTGGGAAGGGTGCGAGGAGGAGGGCAGGGAGGCTGGGTGGGCTTCCCAAAGCCTGGGGCAACCTCCTCTCGTGGCTGCTCCAGGAGATGCTCTGCTCCAGGGGAGCGGTGCAGTGCAGGCTCCCCTCTGCCAGCACTACCGAATTCCCTCTGCTGAGGGGCTCCTTCCTCTGCAGGGACCAGCACGGACCCGAACCTCCTCCGTCTTCTCCTCCAGGAGGAATCCCATCCTTTCCTGGGAACTGGCCTGTGCCCAGCTTGCTCAGCCGAGAGCTGTGAGCACTCTCGACCAGAGGTGTGGTGGCTGTGCCCGTGCCAGATGTGCTCGTGGGCAGCCAGATGTGCAGGTGCTCAGAGTAAGATGCACGTTGGAGGAACCCAGGGAGGAGTTAACCCACACCTGCAACAACCACAGCACCTCGGGCTGATGTTCCTCCAAAGCCCAAGAGGAGCCCCAAAAGCTTTCAGAAAATGATTTTTCTATTTTCTGATCCATTTTCCATCAGGAAGGAGTTTGACGGAACGTCGCCACCCCGCAGGTGTGTGGCCAGGCACAGTGCTCCCCTTCCAAGTTCTCTGTTTACCAGAACGCGCCCTCCTGGGTCGCTGCCCTGCAGAGCAAGGCCGTGACCAGCGGGGCGGGGACATGAGAGGCTCGGCCAGGACAGTGACAGCGACAGCGACAGCTCCCTCGGCCGTGTGCCGCCCCGAGGGAGCACCGGGCAAAGGTGACTCAGGCGCGGGGAGGGGACAGGCACAGCCTCAGTCCCAGCACAGCGGGGACAGGGGTGCACCCCTGGGCAACCCAGCAGCCCGGAGCCGCCGCGCTCGGAAGGGCCGTGCCTGTGCGGGGCAGGGAAGGGCAGGCACGGCAGGCGTGGGCCCCGCTCTGCTCTCTGCTCACTTTCCTCCCTGGGATTTCTTCGTTTCTTTCCCTGCTCGGCAGCGCAGTGAGGATGGACGCGGGATCGGCCGGGCTGCTCGTCACCCTCCTCCTCCCCCTCCTCTCCGTCCTGTGGTTCCTGGTCTGGAGGGGTGGCACGAAGAGGAGCCGGCTGCCTCCTGGCCCAGCCCCGTGGCCCATCCTGGGCAACCTGTGGCAGAAAGATGTCCTGCCCCTCTACAAGCACTACGAGAAGGTAAGGGACAAGTGGCAGCGCTGGACCCATTCCCAGCCCCAGCTGGACAGACAGCGGGAATGTCCTGTGCCAAAATAAAAGGGAATCCCACAGCTGACTCTTTTCCTACCTTTCTTTTCTCTTCTTCCCTCCCTCATCTCTTGCTCTACCGGAATTGCCTAAATCCCTTCAACTGGGAGCAGAATCAACCCTGTTACTGAAGCCTTTCTCCTCCTGTAGGGGACCCACGTGGCAAAACCCCTCGAGGGCTGTCCAGAGCTGCCTCCCAGAGATGATGCTTTGAACCCCCAAAGTGGCACTGGGATAAAAGTCACAGGGCCAGGGCCAGGGCCAGGGCCAGGGCCAGGGCGAGGGATAGGGACAGGGACAGGGCCAGGGCCAGGGCCAGGGCCAGGGCCAGGGCCAGGGATAGGGACAGGGACAGGGCCAGGGCCAGGGCCAGGGACAGGGCTGGGCTGGGAGTGGGATGAAGTTGCAGCTTTGAAGGAGGCACTTCCCCTCCCTGCTGGGCACCCGCCAGTGCTGTGGGCTCGAGTCCCAGTTTGAAATGAAGCGAAGGGACTGGTGTGGGACCCTGGCTCACAGCGCTGCCCGCCCCCCCCAGCTCGGCAGCACCTACGGCCCCATCTTCACTGTGTGGATGGGGCTGAAGCCGGTGGTGGTGCTCTGCGGGTACGAGGCGGTGAAGGATGCCCTGGTGGGACACTCCGAGGAGTTTGGGGGCAGACCCAAGATCCCCCTCCTGATGCAGCTCTCCAAGGACTATGGTGAGTGCCTGGATCGCTCCTGGATCTCCCTGGGTGAGCAGATGGCCATGCCTGAGTCAAGGGAAGGGCTCACAGCCTCACACACCCATTTCCCACTCTTCAAGACCTTTCAGTTCCTAAGCCCCTTGTCCAAGGACAGTACCAGTTCCAGCTGGGTAGTTCCAGCTTTGTTCTGAGTTGCTGCAGAGATCCTCATCCTTTCACAGACTCTGTGCATCCTTCCCTGGCTTATTGCCCTGCTGCTCCTCAGCCTGGCTCCGAGCAGGGCCCCCATTCCCGGGAGCAGCAGGGCGGGCAGGGGCTGATCTCCACCGCGTCCCTCCAGGATTTGTGTCCAACAATGAGAAGAAGTGGCGGGAGCTGCGGAGGTTCACGCTCAGCACCCTGCGGGACTTCGGGATGGGGAAGAGCTCCATGTCCCAGAAGGTGCAGCAGGAGGCTCAGCACCTGGTGGAGGTGCTGGCCAAGCTCAAAGGTGACGTGGGTCCTGTCCTTGCTGGCCCTGTGGCAGGCAGAGGACACACAAAGAGCCCCACAGGACACGCGTGGCCCCAGAGCTGTCAGCAGGGCCTGGTGTGGGTGATCCTTGCAGGGAAGGGCTGAGATCCAGCCCCCTCCCCCCAGGAGCTGCAGGGATGTGCGACAGCCTCGGCTGAAGGGCCAGGAGGGAGATCCTGCTCTGACCTGGTGCAGGGGTGGTCACAGCCGAGGAACATCCCCTGCCAAAGGAGCAGGAATAGGGAACTGGACTGTGTGGGCCTGGGAATGCACAGCGAGACCACTGCCCTGGTGACTCGGGGTTATCAGGGTGATGCCCTCCTCTCCAACAAAACCCAGCTCCTGCCAGTGCCAACTCACCTTCTGGGGCTTCCTGCAGAGGCCTCGGGTTCCCTGAGCCCAGGCTCTGGGAGGGGTTTAGGAGCAGGGGGGAGGATGGAGGAGCCCACAGCTCAGGAGGGCTCTTTGCTGTGGCTGCCAGGCCCAGCCGATCAGCCAGGGGCTCAGAGGGGGAGGAAAGGCTGTTTTCTGTCTTGAAGCGGATAAATAACTGGTGACTTTTTGATGCTTTTCTCACCTCGTGTGTCTGCAGGCAATGCCTTTGAGCCCATGACCACGTTCAAATACGCAGTTTCCAACGTGATCTGCTCCGTGGTCTTCGACAGCCGCTACAGCTACAGTGACACGGCTTTCCTGGAGCTGCTCAACGCCGTCGGCAACTACATCAGCTTCTTCCTGTCCCCCGTGGCCAAGGTGGGAGCCGGGCGTGCTCAGCACCCTCAGGGGCTGAGGGTGCTCCCTGGCTTTGATGGGACAGTGAGGGAAGGGCTGGGAGGCTCCGTCAGGACCCTGAGCCCTGCTGTGCCCTTCTCTCCGCAGGTGTACAACACCTTTCCCCGCATCATGGACCACGTCCCGGGGCCTCACAAGAGAGTCCTGGCTGACTGCCAGAAGCTGAAGGACCACATCCGAGAGAAGGTGCAGTTCCACCAGCTGACCCTGGACTCCAGCTGCCCCCGGGACTACATCGACTGTTTCCTGATGAAAGCAGAGAAGGTAGAGGGGCTGTGAAGGGGGGCTGCCCTCCAGCCCAGCTGCAGCCTGGAACATCACCCAGACAATGCTGAATGCCTCCCCATCACCCCATCCTTGCAGGAGAAGGACAGCCCAGAGAACATGTACACCCATGAAGACCTGATCATGTCAGTGTTCAACCTCTTTGGCGCCGGGACGGTGACAACCAGCAACACCCTGGTGTTCTTCCTGCTGATGCTGGCCAAGCACCCCCACATCCAAGGTAGGGCAGCAAAACACGGCTGCTCTGTGCCTGAGGTGCTCATGGGGCAGGGATTCCCAGCCCCGGAGGGTCCCGTTTGGGGGCACACCAAAATCATCCTGTGGGGTGACCCAAGGGTGGGAGCCATTAGACACAGATCCCCACAGGCCGGGGCATCCGCGTGCTTCTCCCCGTGCTCCGTCCCTGCCCGTGCAGATGGTCCCGGGCGGGCCTGTGGGAGATGCTCTGAGCTTGCCTGATCCAGGGAGGGATGAGGACAGAGACTGTTTCGGGGGCTCTACAAGGGATTAGGCCAGGTTGCTCCCCCTCCAGCCCCTCCCTGCGTTTAGGATGAGTGCCCATGGAGGCCAGTAAGAACCTCTGGGGAGGTTGCACAGCAGGCACCCAGCCCCCCCTGCTGTCCCCAGCCAAGGTCCAGGAGGAGATCGATGCCGTGGTGGGCACCGGCCGTGCCCCCAGCATGGAGGACAAGCTGCAGATGCCCTACACCAACGCCGTGATCCACGAGCTGCAGCGCTTCCACAGGACCCGCATCGAGAACTTCCCGCGCATGACGACGCAGGACGTCCTCTTCAGGGGCTACACCATCCCCAAGGTACACACGGTGGCCCCGGAGCCTCTGTCCCCAAGGGAGAGGTGGCAGCAGGGCTTGAGCAAGATTTGCCTTTGTCCCTGGACTGTTTGCCCACCTCTGAAGGTCCCGGGTCTTTCCCAATCCTCGGTGGCAGTGACCTTTCAGAGTGGGGCAGAGGCGGGTGAATGTCACTGCCTGTCCTGCCCACACCCCCATGCCCCTTCCTTGCCCATCCTGGTAAAACAGCTCTTCCCACGTGGAGCCGTGCAGGGCTGCGGGGCCGGAGCAGGAGCCCACCCTGCTGTGGGGCCAGGCCGGCCCTCGGCAGATCTGGGGACAGCCACCCCTCCTGGCGTGGCCACGAGCACTGTGTGCAAGGCCCACCCCGAGGGAACATCTCCTGCCTTTGGATTTGGGGCAGTGAGAGGGGTTTGAGCAGAAATCCATGGGAATAACTCAGTGATTTGTGTCTCAGCAGCTGCACAGAGACTGGTAGGACCACGGGGACTGCAGAGCCCCACGTTAGCTGTCCCAGTGGCACAGAGCCACCATTCCAAGCTGCCCCCCATGGAACCTGGCTGGGCACTGGGGTGGACACCCGGCCTCCCTCGTGACTAATCCAGCCCAGCAGAGCCCACGGCGTGGTACTGCTGTCCCTCCTCACACCCCTGCCCCATCCCGCTCCTGCAGGGCACTCCTGTTATTCCGGTGTTTTCCTCTGTGCATTCGGATCCAACCCAGTGGGAGAACCCCAAAAACGTGGACCCAGGACACTTCTTGGATGAGAAGGGCGAGTTCAGGAAGCGCGAGGCCTTCATGGCATTCTCAGCAGGTCAGTGCTGCCCTGCCCTGCCAGCGCCGTGCCCAGGAGTGCCAGCACAAACACCCAGTGGCACCACGGTGCCAGCATCACCACGGGCTGTCTGCCCACCCTCCTGTCCCTTCGTTCCCCATCGGTGTCACCCCCTCTCTCTGTGCCCAGGGAAGCGGATGTGCCCGGGGGAGGCTCTGGCCCGCATCGAGCTCTTCCTTTTCCTCACCACGCTGCTGCAGAACTTCACCTTCCAGCTGGCCACAGAGCACAAGGAGATGGATTTGTTCTCCCTGTGGCTTGAGATAGAGAGGAAAGCGATCCCGGGCAAGTTCTTCGCTATTCCACGCTCGGTGTCCGCCTAAGCAGGGAGAGCAGGACAAGGAAAGGCTCTTCCAGGTGCCTCCACCCTGACCCCAGAGCGAGCCCTGCGGCCCTGAGGGCACAGCCACAGCCACCACGCTTTGAGCTTGGAGTTTCTCCCCTGAGAACTGCCAGGCCTCTCTGCCACCAGCTCCATGAGCAAGCCGCTCCCACCCTTCCCTCCACATCCCAGGAGCACGAGGAAGGCAGCGCCGCTTTTCCTGCCCCATCCCTGTCCGTGCTGGGTGAGCTCCCCATGGCAGCGCTGCTCCTGGGGAGGCTCCCGGGCTGGGCGGGGGCTCCCCTCGTTTGTGACACATCCCGAGAGCTCTGCAATAAAATAACCATCAGGACAGGGTGCTGGTGTTTATAAGGACACTCGTGGTGCCTCTTGCATCCATCTCTTCCCAGTGCAAACCTCCCAGACACAGGATTTCAGCCCCAGGTTCTTTCCCAGAACAGCTTGACCCAGGAAATCACCCAGTTGGTTTTATCTGATTTTCCCTCGTGGCTTTAATCTTCAAATGACTCTTACATGCCTCAGGAATTCCCTGCTTGTTTGCAATCACTGATCCCATGGCTCTGAGCAGAGATTTTGGGTTGGAAGGGACCCTAAAGATCAGCCAGTTCCAGCCCTGCCATGGGCAGGGACACCTTCCACTATCCCAGGGTGCTCCAAATCCTGTCCAACCTGGCCTCAGACACTTCCAGCGATGCCACAGCTGCTCTGGGCACCCTGTGCCAGGGCCTCCCCACCCTCACAGGGAGGAATTTCTTCCCAATATCCCATCCAACCCTGCCCTGTGGCAGTTTGAAGGCATTCCCCTTTGATCTGTCTCAGGAACAGCAACCTGTTCTCTTCAGGTGTTGGAAAGGGCTCTAAGGTCTCCCTGGAGTCTCTTCTTCTCGAGGCTGAACAATTCCAATTGTCTCACCTTTCAGAAATACTCAGCTTGCTCTCTCAGTGCTGGGCTGTGCTTCTTGGATTCCTTCACATCAATATTTAGCTCCAGAAAGTGCCCTCAGGTGCCAGTTCAGCTCCTGTGCAGCTGCTGGAGTCATCCTGGGGGTCCTGAGGGGAGCTGGCAGGGTGGGATGTGCTCCCAGCCCCCTGCCTGGGGATGAGGGTGGCTGCAGAGAGTGTTGTGTCAGCAGTGGGGCTTGGGGTTTCTATGAAGCCTGGGACTTCAGGACATGGGGACAACTGGGGTCCTCCAGGGATCTCAGAGCTGGCTTTGGTGGGGTTTGCCTTGCTGGGGTGCTCCTGCAAACACGGAGAGGGGGACGGCAGGGACTCTGTGTGGGAGAGGTGGCTGTGCCCTGCGGGAGGTGCGTGAGATCAGGGACTGCGTAATCCTCCTGCCTTGCCCCAAAGGGTGGATGAAGCAGCCTTTACTCTGACTCTCAGTGCATTTGCAAGATGACTTTAGATGACTAAATCAGCTCTTTTCTCTACCTGGGGAAGCTCAGGCAGGCAGAGCCACCTGTCACAAACGCGTGTGACCGAAGCCTTTGCACAATCTGCACCCGAATTCCTGGATCACACTGTGCCCGTGACCTGGGTGACCTCTGGGTCCCCTTGTCTAAAACCAAACACCGGGGTCCAAAGGCCGCCCGTGCTCCCGCTCCCCGGGGCGTTCCGTGCCCGTGTGCGCCACTGCCCAGCCCAGCTGTGCTCGGGGCTTGCACGGCGCGCTGCCCCGACCGCGGGGCCCCATCCCGGAGGGGCTGCTGACATCCCCCGGCATCCCCTGACATCCCCCGGCACCCCGACATCCCCCCCCCCCCCCCGCA
>VXBT01005524.1:13269-24134 GCA_013400235.1 Oriolus oriolus
GTGGAGGTGGCCGTGGCCGTAGCGGGGAGCCCGGGGCAGGTGAGCGGGTCCCTTCCTTTCCTTCTCCACCGCCACAGCTCCAGTCGCACCTCTACTGCTGAAAATCCAGTGGCCAAGGGAAGAGCAGGTTTTCCCCTGTTCTCAGGGAAACGGTGCCACGTCCTTGGCACGAGTGGCTCTGCCGTGCGCCCCGGGAGCCTGGCGCTGTCACCTTCCCGTGCCGGCGGCTGCTGGAGCTGGGGGTGGAGCACGCATAGCACAGAGCACCCGCTGTACTGCGTCCCCACCAAGCCCCCCAGGGTTGCCCGTGGCTCTCTGACCCCCTGATGTTTCCACAAGTGAGGGGTCACTCTGTCCCTCAGCCCCGCTGGTGTGAGCTGTCCTGCAGCCCAGGAGCGTTCCCAGCATCGTCCTGTGACTTGCACGGTGCCAGAGTGATGAGCAGAAGAGTCAAAGGCCACCCAGCTCTTCCAGGGCATTGCTGACAATGGTGCTGTCCATGGCACCAAAATTCCAGCACTTCCAGGACTGTAAATTCCCTGTTTTCCAGGTGGCCAGGCACGAGAACGTGCTTTTGGCCCCAAAGCACCAAGAGCCCTGCCCAGGAGGGTCCTGGCGCAGGGGACAGCTCACCTACGTCCTCAGCTGACCCAGGTGCCACCATGGTCCCTGCGTCTCTCCAGTCACACTCCGATGACAGCCAGCCCAAGGATTTCACTCGCTTCCTGCCATTCCAGCTGTCCATGTCCATCCTGGGTAACGCTGCTCTGATTTTCCAGGGGTGGTTTCCCCTAAGGGTAAGGAGTGGTCTCCAGTGGGAATAAGCCAATCTGTCCCTTTAATTTCCCAGGGCTTTTGGATCCAAAATCCCTGGATGCCTGTTCTGCTGTGAACAGTCACTGGGAATTCCTGGTCAGGCAGGTCCAGGAGGACAAGGAGTGTCGGAGCGCAGTGCAGAAGGACCTCCTGCAGCTGCAGGTGGGACACCTGGGCCCCTGCCATTATCGTGCACTTCAAAAAGAGCAGGTTTGGCTGCTGCCCAAGCTGCTACACGGAAATTCCTGTACCAGAGGCTGCCCCCAACTCTGCCATGGCCCTTCTGCCTCCAGCTGCAGAGCAAAGCCAGGTGACACTTCGCACTGTCACAAGGAAGCATCAGAGAATAGTTTTTACTCTCCTTTACTGTGACTCAAAAAATGGATCCAAACATTCTTCAAGAAAGCAGAGTTTGGTCCCAATGAAAATTTCTGGAGACAGTGGAGATTGGGCAGAGCTACAACAGCTCCCGAGGCAGCTCAGGAACGAGCTTGATTTGCTCCACGCAGGGCAAGGGAAATTCAAGGTGTCTGTGAGGGGCTGGGGTGGTGGAACACAGGAATGCAGAACTCCTGGAAGAGGCTTGTCCTGGCCAGCAGGACCTGCCACAGACCGAGCAGGGTGTGAAGGGACATCCCCCAAGAGACAGCCTGGAGCCTCTGATGCTTTGGGTTGTGAAAGGAGCACAGAAACTCAGCTCTGTGCTGCCCTTCGAAAAAGGCTTCAGGGACGGTTTCACAGGCTAAAAATGAATCTTGAGTGTTGACCAAGGTGTACTGAGAGCCTCTCATCTCAATGAGTTTGGATTCTGAATCAACTGAGTGCCTGCCAAAGATGAGATGAGATCGAAATTTTGCTGCTTATTAAAAGCTTAAGACTAGAGTTTGGAAAAAATAATAAAAACCAATTATTTTTCACCAGAAGTTAAACCTTAGATAGATAAAGTGCTAAATGTAAGCCAGGTCTCAACAAGAAGCCAGTGTGTGCAGCTCAGCTCTGCAGGGAGCCTCAGCATCCCATGGAGATGAGCAGCACCCCCTGCGTGCGTGGGCTCTGCGGTAATTGTTGCCTCTATTGGTTTATTCCAGGAGTTGTGTCCCAGAAAAACCATTCCAAACTATGCTAAAAGAGTCGATGTGCAAATTCCCCAGGTAAATGATGAGGGCGAGGCCATCAAAGCGAAGGACAAGGAGCCGAACAAGAGACGTAAATCGAAGGTTTGTCGGGGGCTGTTTGCCTTCCGTGGACGCTGCAGTTCAGTGCTCGGGGAGGAAGGACAGGCCTCGGAAGGCAGCACAGTGAATTTGGGGTTGCTCTGCGCTTCTCCCACTCCTGCTTTTGGGTTGCCCCATCATGAGTGATTCAGGGCCAGGGCTTGCTCGGCACCTTCCCACATGGGAGGGAGTTTGGGAGGCATTCCCAAACTTTGCCTCGTCCTCGTGTGTCCCCAGTCACTGCACGGCCCTGGGGCCAGGGGCCTTCTTCCCACAGAATAAAGGGTGCAGCTCTCAGGACTTCCATTTATGCCACAGAACACGGCCTGGGAACAACCCTGGACTAAGCGGGGACTTGCTGCACTCTGCTTTGCCTCAGCGACACGCTGGGTCTGCGCTGGGCTCCGCACCAGAGCGGATATGTTCGATGCCATGGAATAATGCTGCACTCCTGCCTCCCTGAGCTACTGTTCCTTATTTCTCTTGCCATCAGACGGAGGATTTCGGTCTGCACACAGCCTATCAGGAACTGAAAACTCACAAGATCGAGCTGGAAGAGAGGAATGTCTTCTGTGGCTCCTACAAGACCCGTGTCCTCATGGAGCAGTGAGTAGAGTGCCGGGCTGTGGGGCCAGCAGCAGCTTTAGGAGAGCTGCTCCATTCCCTGTGATCCTCCTGCATGGCTGGAGAAGGTCCCTCAGTGTCAGGGCTAAGAAATCTCCATTTTTAAAATAAAGATACCAAGATAAGCTGTTTTTAAAGGAATAAGGGTTAGTGATCCACGGTGTATCCCAAGGGATGTGGGGCTGGGAGGAGCCCTCGTCCCTCTGTGAGCCCATCCTGATACAAAGGGGGTGTGCAGATTTAGGGACTGTGGTTGTGGTGCCCTGCAGAGGATTCACCACGGGAGGGTTGCCCACCCAGCTCAGTTAAACCCAGGGAAATGCTGTCCCAGAAAGCTCATCCCAGCCACTGCTTCTATCCAGATCGGACAGGACAAGGATAATCCATTACAGTGGCGGGGATGTGGTGGTCACTGCCTCTGCCAACAGAAAAGTGAGGCTGCTCTACGTGCCAGGAGGGAAGGAAGTGCCTCTTCTGCTCCAAGGCCACGCTGGGCCCATCAGAGCTCTCTGCCTCAGTGAGGACCAAGGGCTCCTGGTCAGCACCAGCTTTGATCTCAGCATCAGGTGAGGTGGGGCTGTGCTGGGACACCCAGCCCTGGCAAACCGAGGGGAAAGGGAAGCATAGGGGTAAAACTTCAATGCTGAGCCTGACTTGATCATTCCAATTTCTCTGACACCTCAGTGGAACAGCTCCTGGCTTTAACCCAGTGCGTGTGAGAGAAGAGTTGGTCACATTAAACAGGGAATACTCATGGAGTCACCGAATGGTTTGGGTTGGAAGGACTCTTAAAGCTCATCCGGTTCCACGTCTCTTGGGCCGGGGCTCTGCAGGTACTGGAGCATTCCCAGCGGTGCCTGTGTGAGAGCCTTCACCGGTCACTACGGGACCATCACCTGCCTGGAGTCCCACGAGGAGCGCTTTGTGTCGGGAGCTGCCGATGGGATGGTGAAAGGTGAGAGGCAGCGCCGGGAGCTCCCAGCCAGAGGCAAACACCGGAGGGTAATGGGCAGAGACACGGAGCTGGGGTGAGTGGGACACAGGCACGGGCATGCAAGGAAGGGTGTGAGCCAGGGGGTGCTTCCAGCAGAGCCTAAGCTGGGGACCCACGCACACACAGTCTCTGATTTTGTCAGGAACCAAATTCTCATTATTTCTGCTTTTATTCAGAATTAATGGCTATGAGGCTGCATTGCCAGCCCAACTCTTGGGCAAGTGGTATCAACTTTCAGCTTTCCCAGATGTTTCCTTATAGAATAAAGGTGAAAAATACGTGGTTTTCCTGGACTTTACATTTAAATTTTTTGCCATGCAATTATGCTTTTTAAGCCAACACTCAGCTCCTCACAGAGCTGCAGGTACAAGGTGTGACTGTAATCCAATTCTATTTTTTAATTCACATTGTACTCCCAAAACTCATCATTGGGGCAGATGTATTTTTAATTTTCCTCTCCTTTGCCCCAACAGTGTGGAGCCTGAAGAGTGGGAAATGTCTCAGGACCCTGATGCACAACAGCCCTGTGTGCGCAGTGAGGATGGACAGGACCCACGTGGTCAGTGGGTGCCACCGAGGGCTGGTGAAGGTTTGGAGTGCTGAGACAGGGGCTCTGATCAAGGTGAATTTCCTCTTAGGTGAATAATTCTGTGCTAAATGGTCAAAACTCTCTGAAAGTTTATTGCAGCTTTTGCTTTTGCCAAAGACTTTCTAAAAAAGAAAACAATCCTCCCAAACAATCCCCAAGGCAGTCCAAACCAATAAAGGAATTTGCAGATAATTAAAAAACTGACTTGCAACCAGCTGTTGACTTTAAGGCAGGGTGTGATTTGCTTCACCCCCATCACTGCTCGCTCTCTGTAGATTTGTTCATCTCTGCTCCTGCAGAAACCTCCTGAACCTGGGGAGATGATGGGAGAGCTTCACTGACCCGGGGCTGGAGGCACCAGGGGTCAGCCCAAAACGGGAAACTTGCTCGCAGAAGCAGTTTCTGGAGCTGGAGCAGCTGGGCAGCTGTGGGAGCACTGAGAAGCTGTGAATTCACTGAGCAGGTGTCCAGGATCAGGGTCAGCCCGTACCTGGGAGGGGAGTGAAGCTCTTTACCTGCACTGAGACCCCAGCTCCAGCTGAGCCCCTTCCCCTACAGCCAGGGCAGCCCCCCTCTTCCCTCTGGGACAACATTCCAGAGATCACAAAGGTCTTGGCGGAGTAACATCTCTTTATCACATTAATAAAGATGGAAAAGGGATGTTAATTCCATGGCAGGAGCTCAGCAGCAGCACCAAGCCCAGAACATTTCAGCGACTGTAACTCGAACAGAGTTACCCACAGGGTGCATGGGCACAATAACACCCCATAAAACAGTATCGGGCTGGTGTCCTGAATGCCAAGGGACACCTCAGACAGATTTACACCCCGATCACTGACAGTGTTGCACCTTTTTTCTTTTACTTTGCAGACATTAGAGAGGCACCAAGGCCCAGTTCTCTGCTTGTCCTTTGACCAGTGGCACCTCGTCACAGGGAGCAGCGATGGATATGCCCTGGGATGGAGCATGTTGGGAAAACTCAGGAAGTGCCTGATAGCTTTCTTCCATCCCAAGTAGGAATCAGATGTGTTTCAAATTGTGTTCAACAGTGGACTGAATCTGTAAAGAAAATGTGCCCCTTACAGGACCAGAAAATGCCTTAATTATCAGTTTTAGGATTTGAAATATCCCCACTTTCACCAATGTTTATCTCAAAGGCTCTGTCAGGCACCACCTGGTCACAAGCAGCATTTTCAGACCTGGAACAACCTGAAATGCAAATCCACAACACTTTATCACAGACAGGGATGACCAAAGATGACAGTGCACAGTCCAGTGTTCCAAGGATCCCAGGGTGGGCCCCAGGATGTCACATCACCTGGGCAGCAATAGGGGTGGCCCAGTTTCATGCTGACCAACTGCGCGTTATGCCATCCTCTCAAACTCTAATTGTATCTACAACTGTGAGAACTGGAGAATCATATGGTTTGCATTGATTTTCCTGGACATAAATCTGAAGCTCCAAATGCAGCAGATGGCCACGACCATATGGTTTCTATGTGGAGCATGGAGTCACAGAATCCCAGAATGGTTTGGGTTGGAAGGGACCTTAAAGATCACCTCATTCCAACCCCCTGCCACGGGCAGGGACGCCTTCCAGTGGAAGGATGCACTGGGCTGTTGGTTTGGACGTGGAGTGACCTGAGGCTGCTCTGTCAGACCTTTGGAGTGTCCTGACCCTCTGCTCAGTGCAGGCTGTTGCTGCAGCCAGAGCTCTGCTTCTCCTCCAGGCCAAAAGGGCTCGCTGACCATTCCTCCTTGTGAAAGCACCGTGGAAGGGCCAACCCTCACTGGTGTGTTTTCAGGGAAATCCTGTCCCTGGAGTTCCTCTACCTCAGAGTCATCAGTGGCTGTGCTGACGGACACATTCGGATATTCAACTTCCTGACTGGAACCTGCCTCAGAGTGCTGGAGCCCACCAGCAGCGGCGACCCCCTGTCCTCTCTCTATGTTGCAGGAAACAGGTTGGTGACAACAGCTGCCAGCAGGCTCTGACCCAAATTTGATAGATTACACTGAAATTAAGGAACTGTGTGTTTTTCCTTCTCACAAATAACTTTTAAAGGGCTCTACTACTTACTAACTGCTCCAGTAATCTGGTTTAGTTCACAATGGTTGAAGAGATTTCCTTAGTCTCTTCAGCAAGGAACAATTTCCTGTTTCTCTACAGCTGAAGATACAGACCCAACTGTAAAGCTGAATTCAGAAACTTTTAGGAGGTTGGAGAATCAAGCCAATACCTGACAGGGTCTCTGCCTGTTCCCTGACCTACAGTCTCTTTATAAAGGCCAATAATGAGAAATCCTTCCAGGTTCACTCACTTGTGCACCTCTAACTAAAGGTGGCTCCCAGCTTCTGTGGAAGCAATGGGTAAAACACTGTTGTGTTTTCAAGGCTGGATTGGCCACACTCTAAAACACAGCAATAAGTGGGCAGCTATGAAGAAATTAACTCCAGCCCAACCACACCAGCATAGCCTCCAATCCACACTTAAATGCCCCTGATAATATGGTATTTGTAGTTAGGTACTTCCCTCCTTTAGCACTGCACTGATCTAGCTCTGTCCACTGCTGGCAATTTTCATCCTAATTATTTTTAAATTAATTTTCCCGTGGAGCTGAATGAAAGGAGCCCCAGAGAGCTCACACAGAGTACGAGTCAAAACGTGCAGTGTCTGATTGATGGGGTTAATTGCTGCTGCTCCTTCAAGGAGAGATAATTATCTCAGATCTGTTTGAGCCCTGGGGGTTTGTGTTGCACAAGAGCCCCTCAGGCAGGACCTGCCGTGTCCATGATTCCCGTGCTTTTATGGCTCCTCCCTCCCTCCCTTCTCCAGGATGGTGACCAACTCCCCCAGCAGAGTGGTGCTGCTCCAGTTCGAGGATGTGGTGTGGGACTATTCCCTGCCCGCTGACAGAGAGGTGGTGAAGGACAAGAAGTCCCGGAGAGGGAAGCGCCAGGGCGCCAGCACAGAGCAGCGACGAGCTCAGGAGGCTCAGGACAAGTCTGCGGGGTCTCACCAGACATCAAAGAGCCGTGGAAGACCCAAAAGTATCACACCGAGCCTCTGCTTTTCTGGCTTTCCTACACTGAGTTACAAACCAAGCACCCACTGCCTTCAGCCCAGCCCATATTCATTCTCTCTGCTGCTGTCAAGAGCAGAAGTGCTGCTCCATCTCAATGGTTCTGTCATTTTCTAGGCTTCTGCGAAACCTTTCCGCCTTTTCACAAGGGTTTGGTGTAAATTCAACACATTTTTCAAGACAGGCACTGTCATTTTCCAACTGAGTAAGAGAGAAATCAGTAGTAGTATTCATATTCGCACAGCTGGCGGGCTTGGAAACACGCTGCTGATTCAGGGCTTGAATTATTCATTACAACACCCAGAAAGTGAGAGAACACCTACATTCGGGATCGGGATCTGCTATCCCCAGGAAAGGCAACTGCACAGAAACAGGCACCTTTTCAATTGTAACACAGTGATGTTATTTTGTTTTAAGTCAGAGCTATTCAATACAGTTTGATGACAAATCCTCCAGCCCCACAATCAAACCGAATATTGCAGATAAACTGATGGGCTACGGAAGGGTTCCTGCTTTTCAGGCCATCAGATGGCAGCTGACACTCTGCTTGGTAAAAGACAGGACCCAAGGGAATGGCTGGAGCTGTGCCAGGGAGGGTCAGGCTGGAGATCAGGAAAAGATCAGCCCAGAGGGTGCCGGGCACTGCAGGGAATGGTCCCGGCCCCGAGGCTGCCAGAGCTCCAGGAGCGTTTGGGCAGCGCTGCCAGGGATGCCCAGGGTGGGATTGCTGGGGTGTCTGTGCAGGGCCAGGGGTTGGACTGGATGATCCCTGTGGCTTCCTCACAACTCAGTCTATTCTGTGATTCTTTGATTCTATGATCTGCAGCGTGTGGGAAAACCTCTCAACCCCAAATGCGTTGCTTTGTTTTTGGATACAGGTGGTGAAGCGGAGCAGGGCCCTGCTCCCCCTGCACCTGAGGAGGCAGAAGACACTTTGCAGCCTGAGCTGCCCAAGAGAGACCCAAGGTGTCCAATGTCCCCTGACAAGTTCCTCTTAACAATCAGCGCCCTGCAGAGCTCCTGCAAGCCAGCCCCAGTCAGCCCCAGCACTGAGCTCTCTGCAAAGGCCAGGGAAGCTCAGCAACAGCGCCCTGGGAAGGTGCCAATGCCCAAAACGCCCCTGCAGCACAAAGAGGAGCAGGCAGCCCAGCTCCAGCGTGCCAGGCTGCACAGTGATTCTCTGACCATGACAAAAATCTCGACACCCTTTGAAACCAAAATGCTGCGGCTCAGGCTGCAGAACTCTTTGCACAGCCCCAGTGTGAAATCCTCCATCCCTGCTCCCTGTGTTGTACGTCCCAAGTTTTGTGGCTCGTTGCAAGAAAGGAAAACTCCCAGTGGCCATGGGAAAGATACTCCTGGCCCCAAAGATGAGGATCAGCTCATCGATCTCAGCACAGCTTCCTCGGAGCTGATCCAGCCAACACCTGGCACAGCTGCACAAACCAGAAATGAAGTTCCCAGGGGAATGAAGCCCTCCTGCCCCTATGGCTCCCGCAGGGACAGTGGGTTCAGGCTTCTGACAGCAGAGCAGAAGGTGCGTGAGGCAGCTGAGGCAGTGCAGCATCAGGCACAGCAGGCAAAGCCCACAGAAGCTGAGGAAAGAGCCAGAAGGAAAGCCTGGCTAAGGAAAATTAAAGGCCTCCCTGTGGATTCTTTCACTGGGGAGAGGAAAACACCTGCTCCCGAACTTGGGCATAACACATTTATCTGAGGTGGCCCCTGAATCCAACTGACAGCCACAACCTGGGGGCTCTGGTGTCCAGCTGAGCCTGCCACGTGGCTTTAAGTATAAAATATAGATCTGTTCATTTATATATATTTAAGTATATTTAGTGTATTTAAGTGTATACTCCCTGTGGTTTTAAGTGTAAAACACATCCCCATTGTAAATTTTCCTGAGAAATACCATTGGTATATTCTGCTGTTTCTCAAGGCACTGAATGGACTGAGCCCTCTCCTGGATTTAACTGCTGTTGATTTGTTTAATTCAGTGCCACCTTCGACTCGCAAACCCTGGGACGAAGCCAGTGAAAAACAGCCCCAGGGAGGCTGGCAGCTGGCGTGGCACGGCACACGTGTGCCATGGCACAGGGACTGCCGCTGCGAGGTGGCTGTGCCTGGCGTGGTTTGCAGGCAAAGGGAGCAGGGATTTCACATTCCGCCACAGGATGGCAGCTCCTCCCGAGGAATCAGGGTAAGCCCACCCCGCTGCGGCCACGAGCCTGTGCCACAACCCGCCGGGGAAAACGTCGCTAAAGAAAGCCTGACGGAAAAACATCACGGAAAGGCCGATTCCTTTTTGGCCATGGCGAAGTGAGGAGGATCGGAGGGTTGTGTCCAACCTGGAGTGGATAAATCAGCACCTCCCTGCAGCTGTGGGTGCTGAGGTACTTGGAACGGGTGACAGCCGAAGGTGGTGGTGTGAAAACACCTCCAGGGGCAGGGCTGGACCAAGTCCTTCTGTGATCGGCTTTGGCTCAGCTCCGCAGAGGGAAAGCTGGGAGAGGGGGTTGGAGATGGCCTGGAAGGGAATTAACCTGTGGCAAGATGCCAGGCCGGGTACGCGAAGTCACAGAGGTGACTGAGGGGAGGCTGTTTCTCATAGAATCACAGGAGCAGAGAGTGGTTTGGGTTGGAAGGGACCTTAAAGCCCATCCAGTGCCACCCCTGCCATGGCAGGGACACCTCCCACTGTCCCAGGCTGCTCCCAGCCCCAGTGTCCAGCCTGGCCTTGGGCACTGCCAGGGATCCAGGGGCAGCCACAGCTGCTCTGGGCACCCTGTGCCAGGGCCTGCCCACCCTCACCAGGGAGGAATTCCTTCCTAACAGCCAATCTACTCTCTGACAGTTTTAGTGCCTTCATTATTCACCTTTGAACTGAACTGACCCGTTCTGTGCACCCGGGCTTTGGCACATGGCACCACCTGTGACAAACTGGGGCGTGCAGGACGCGATGCACCCACGAGCAGACAAAGGCAGGCAGAGCAGAGGCAAGAGCGCTTTGGAAGTTTTGGTGTAAGCAGGTGTCACTCAGGTTGTCCTTGCCCTCTGCAGTGCAGGTATTGTCCTGCTGTGATGACACCGTGTTGGTGTCACCGCAGCTCTGCCAGCGCAGCTCAAGAGGTGTCTCTGAACAGAAGACGTGCTTTATCCCAGTGTTGTCTATAGCTGAAGTGTCGCCATTCCAGCAGAAAGGCTGGATGCTTCACACGGTGAACAGAAAGGAGGAGGACACTATTAAACAGCGGCAATAAACCTCTTTTATAAATACTCCTCTTTATTAAAAAGTAAATGGAGTTTTTATGTGGTGCTGTATTTATCAGCAATAGCCTGTGATGACCTGTGAACCGGCTGACTGAAGCCCGTCGGAGGCGGTCCGGGGGTGAGGGCAGGGCCGGGCTGGCGGCGGCCCCTCAGGCGGTGCCGGCTCCCGGCCCCCCCCCTCCCCTCACGGCGGTTGGCGGGAGCGGCGCGCGGCCCCGGCCACGTCTCGCGGCCACGTCCCGCGCCCGGCGGGCGGGGCGGCCGAGCGGGGTCACGGG
>VXBT01005524.1:24589-58174 GCA_013400235.1 Oriolus oriolus
GGCGGGGCGCGCTGCGATTGGTCCGCGGCCCTGACGCACCAGGGAGTGGGCGGGGTCACGGGGCGGAGAGCGCCGTGATTGGCCCGCGGCCGTGACGCGCGCGGCGGGGCGGAAGTGGCGGCTCCGACCNGGGCTTGGACATGGGACACAGGACCGGGATCGGGAGCGGCGTTCGGACTCGGACTGGGATCGGGATCAGGATCAGGGGTTTCGGCATGGGTCGTAGGACCGGGATCTAGGCACCGGGATTGGGACCGGGGCCGGAGTGGGGGCCTAGGCGTGGATTATAGGACCGGGACTGGGAGCAGGAGCGGGACCGGAGCGGAAGCCTGGCCATAGGCCCGGGCGAACTGCGGGGCACAGAGGCGCTTTCTGCCGTCACAGGCCCGTCCGTAGCGACAGCCCCCGTTCGGCTCCGCAGCCGCTCCCGGCGGTGTGAGACACACGCACACCGAGCTCTAGGGGCTCACTCTGCTCCACGCGTTACCTGGGGGGTCACTGCAGAGTGGCTTTTCTCAGAGCAGTTCTCCGTCCTGGCCACAGTCCCGGCACTGACTCTCTTGGAAGGCTCAGGAGCAGAAATACCGCCCCACCTGGGTGGTTAATAAGGCAAGAAGAACAAGTGCCAGAGGCTGTTTGTTTGGTGCAGCTCGCCAAAGCCGAGGCCTAATGATCATTTCTCAGATCGCAGTGCAGGCTCTTACGTGGTTAAATCTTCACATTCTTCCCAAATTAATTTTGGTCCTGAGGTGCCTGTGTGATTTTCTGGGCAATCAGCACTCTCCCAGGTTGACGCTGAAAACAGTTTCATCTTTCTCCTGTAACCCTTTGCCTCTGCTCCCTACCTCAGGACAGCAGTGATGACATTGAAGACGTGTCTCTCTTTGATGCAGATGATGATGTATCCAGGAGATCCAAAAAGTCAAAAATAAGGTCAGTGGTGACAGAGGGAGTTCCTGGGTGAGCTCCAGGCAGAGCCATGAGGAAGGAAGGAAGGAAAGATTGTCACGTTACATCAAAGCATGTAACGGCTGATCCCTTCTTCATTTATTTGGAAGTAGTGGAGAGTAATTTCTGGATAACTGAGAGCTCCACTTCCAGAAGCCCCGTTGGAATTTGTGGAACTGTCCCTTCCTGTTTCTGAGTGCCCTTACACTCAGCCTGTGTTTAACTCGTGGGTGTAAGGGAGCTACAGAGATACAGCTCTGTGTGACGGGGGTTCTCGCTGTGTCGGGCTGGTTCTGGGCTGGTCCATGATCTCCTCCCAGCCCCCATTCCCAGGTGTGCTCTGTGCCCTGCTCTCTCCATGTCCTGGCCTGCTCAGTCCCGCTGCTCCTTCCCTGTTGTGCCCGAATCCCGCAGGGAGCCGTGTCCATCCCCTCGTGCCGTGGTGGCCTCGGCTCTGCCCTGCTCATTTCTGACCTGGCAGCTGCAGAGGAGCTGCAGAGCAGCCTGGGCTGCTGGGAGGGGTCCCTGCCTTGGCTGGGTCCAGGGGAGCTTTAAGGTCCCTCCCATCCCAGCCCATTCTGGGATTCTCTGAAATCACAAAGAAAGGCAAATGGGCTCTGTTGGAAACGGGATCTTTCCTTCAGGGGAGTTTTCTCTGTCAGAAGCTCTTTACATTTTCCCCAAAAATCGCCCTAAATTGAATACCAGGTAAAGCTGCCTGTCCCTCTCACCCCAAATCCTGCCTGCACATGGGCTGTTGCTGCATCTGGAATGTCTCTTCCTTGCATCAGCTTCCAAGCAGTTATTTCCCCTATTTTCAGGACGCTGGGTTCATGTTACGGTGCTGACCCTTATCCTGGGTGTTGCTGGGAGGTCCCTCGGCAATGTCACTTGCCTGCAGAGCTGTGACTGACCTGTCCTTCATTCCAGGCACCCAGTGGCGTCCTTTTTCCACTTATTCTTCCGAGTCAGTGCCATAGTTGTTTATCTGCTCTGTGAGCTCTTGACCAGCAGCTTCATTGCCTGCATGGTGACCATCATCCTCCTCCTGTCCTGTGACTTCTGGGCTGTAAAGGTGAGTTCCTCTCGTGCTTTTTGTTATCTTTGCCTTGCTGCATGAAAATAATTGACAGTGATATTCACGTCTCAAAAAAAGTGATTTATTTGTGCCTGTCTCACAAAATGACACAGAGTTCATGGGTTCTCCTCTCTCTCAGAACGTCACAGGGAGGCTCATGGTCGGCCTTCGCTGGTGGAACCAGGTGGACGATGACGGCAGAAGTCACTGGGTGTTTGAAGCCAGGAAGGTAAATGGTTTTGTTCTCATCTTGTAACTGTTTCTGGTTTATGAGCCCGCTGTTAATTGCTGGTTATGCTTGTGAGGGGACACTGCACAAGGAACATTTCCTTGCCGCCACAGATGTGTAACTGCTGGATGAGCTTTTTGCTTGTTGAGTTATTAAAAAATTCTCATGATGTATTGATCTGGCTTAATGTAAATAATATAGGTAATGTAAGTCTGTGTTTTTGGAGGTCGGAAATTACTCCTTTGGCTGTTTCTAAACTTTGTAACTGAACCGTGCAGGAAATGTCATTTTTCCCAAACTCAGCCTTCTAGGCCCAAGCATTCCAAGAGGTTTTGATGCTGCTGCCTCCAATGATTCTGAGAGAAAATTGAAAAGATTCCCTTGAGTGGAAACACCTTCTGTTGCAGAGATGCCTTTGTGTGATGTGGAAATTGATCGTGGAAGCACCCAGTGCTGTTGTGTGGAGGGAAATCCCAGGGAGTATGGGGATTCTGCCCTGTTCAAGGACATGGGATCTGTAGGATGGAGCAGCCTGGTCACTTCCATTTCCTCTCTGTTTCTAGGTGTCAGCACAAGGGGCTAAAACCTCATCTGAAGCAGAGTCCCGAATTTTCTGGCTAGGCCTGATCACCTGCCCCATGATCTGGGTGATCTTTGCCTTCAGTGCTCTCTTCTCTTTCAAAGTGAAGTGGTTGGTGAGTCCCTCCCTGAGCTCCACAGTGCACCTGGCGCTGCCTGAGCCCGGAGGTGACAGCTGGTGCCTCTTTCTCCCTGTCACAGGCAGTGGTGGTGATGGGGGTGGTGCTGCAGGGCGCCAACCTCTACGGCTACATCAGGTGTAAGGTCGGCAGCAGGAAGAACCTGACCAGCATGGCAACCAGCTACCTTGGGAAGCAGTTCCTGCGGCAGGTGAGGTGGCCAGGGCTCTGGAATCCCTGGGAAAACAAGCGTGGCTACAGAAAACTGTTGGTATTTGAGGTGTGCAGTGGGACCCTTCCCACGCTGCTGCCTGGGGAGGCTGAGCCCCGTCAGCTGAGGCACAGAGCGCTGCTGTCAGCGCTGGGGTGTTGGCTGGGGCCGTGGATAAACCCTTGGGAATTACTGGAACACGACTGCTGGAAATAACACTCATGGCTCAGAGGGCTGCCACTGCCCTGTGTGTTCTTTCCCACTCCCACCCAGCCGTGCCCAGCAGCTCCTGTTCTTCCCCAGCTCTGCGTTTCCTCCCCCCAGGGGTCCCTGCAGCAGCAGGAGCAATCAGCCCAGTTCCACTTCCAGGCTGCCACTTCCCTGCTGCCTGACTGCTTTTCCTGGCTGTATTGATGACTCTGGCAGAGGTGTTTTGGCTGCCACAGATGCACAAATCCTTGCTGGAATTACCTCCATCAGCGTGATCAGAAGCTCAAACACTGATGGACCTTTCTTGGCACTCTGTGCTGGGCCCATGCCCTTCTTGGTTTGCTCCTGAATTCTTGTAGCCTGGCAGGGGTTACCCAGAGGCCCAGGCCAGGCTCTGGCTCTGGCTGAAATGAATGTTTTGCCCCAAAATCCCAGCAGTGACTCACAGAGTTCTCCTGCTCTCTTTGATTTTGCCTCCTGCAGACCATGACTACAGAGGACCAAGCAGCATCGTGAGTGTGGTGGGAGCCTCAGGCCAGGCTGGATTCCCAGCAGTGACCAGCAGACAAGGTTGCTCTGACCAATTTGGGAGCTGCACACAAGATGTGAATCAAAAGAAGTAAATAAATTGTGCAAGACTTGAGGTTAACACTCCTGGCAACTTAGATTCCATTTTCCACTAGCAGTTTGTGTTTAAGTCCTTTCTTTAGTTTGATTAATGAGAATTAATTTGCTTAAACTTTAAATTAGAAAATAGCCTGAGTGGGTTTCATACAGGTTTAGAACTGTTGGATGAGTTAAGAGAAAATTGCTGGAGATACTTCAGAAAAGCCACGCACAAGCTGAGCCTTGGGAGCTCTCCTGCTCCTTCGGCACTTGGTGCCTCGGGTGGTTTCAGCTGTGGACAGGTTTTGTTCTTGGAGGTTGTTGCTGCTTCTGTTACACTTTAGGGAGTGACTTTTTGGCCCTGCATCCCTCACTGTGTGACTGGAATGGCGCTGAGTGGTTGCATGAGGGCCATCTGAAGGAAATGGAGCTGGTGGGAAGATCACCGAAATCTCACGGCAGCTGCAGAAAGTGGCCTGTGAGCAGGCCCTGGTTTTCTGAAGCATCCACAGACCTGGGGAACATCCCAAACGCCTGGATCTGTGGGAATCCCTGCAGGCCTGGCCTGTCTGGAGAGAGTGGCAGGAGTAGAAGCAGTTTCCAGGGCAGGGGCTGTGAGAGCAGCCCTTGTCAGCCTGAGCTGTTACTCTGGGGCCATGGGGTGTCCTGGAGGGGCCACGGGGCTGTTCCTCAGGCCAGGAGGGTGTGGGGGATGTGATCAGCAGTTCCCCTGGGACAGGGGCACGGGGGTGGGACTGGCAGAGTGGGGGACACAGCCCCTGTGCTGTCCTTAAGCTCCCCGAGGGGTCTGAGCTGGGGAAGAGCCTTTTGTGGGGTGGTGGCTTGCAGTGCTCAGTGGGATGGTGTGTTCTGAGCTCATCTGTGCACAGGGGTCGGGTCCTGGAGCTTGTGCTCTGTCCCTGGAGCTTGTGCTTCCACAGCAGTGGGTGCTGAATGTTCTGGGTGAGGAATTTTAAAGGAAGAATGTGGTTTCTGTTTGACCCCTGGGCGTTGTGAATTGTGGGGTTGCATTAACCTGGTTCCTGTCCCTGTGCTCTGCAGTGCCGGGAGCTGAACGTTTGTTTAACTCTTTGGATTGATACCTTCCTTTTGTAAATACCTATTTATAAAATCTTGACATTAAAATACTGCTTTGTTTAACCAGCCCAGACATCCCTTCTGTGGTTCATGGCTCAGCTGCATTTCTACCCCGTGTCCCTGCCAGGTGCCTCTAGCAGGGGTTTGCTGTCCATTTAAACGGTGCTGTTCCCCCGGCTCTGGCACAGTTCCCGTCACCCAGGGGCCTGCAGAGCTTTCCCTGGGCCAGCACTGCCCGGGCTGCTGGAGCTGCCACCACGCAGAGCTGAAGTCGGGGTCGCTCCAAGGCTCATCTCCTTTGAGGGCACTCGGAGGACTGCCCTCACCTGCCCAGCCCCCTGTGAGGGCTCAGGGCCCCCACCAGAGGAGCTCCAGTCCCATTTACATCCAAGGGATCAGTTATTTCTGGGGAATCAAGGTAAAGAGGCCAAATCCAGTCACACCCTGAAGCAGAGGCCCTTCAGCAGCCACATGGGGACGTGCAAGGGCCGGTCCTGCAGGGAGGGGTGGGAATCCTCCCTGCTCCAGCCCCTGTTCGCTGCTGGGCCGAGGGGCTGGCACAGCTCCAGCCATGAGCTGCTGCTTCTAAAATGTGTTAAAAGTTTTGGACTTCATGTTTATTCACCTGCTGCCAAAGCTCCCCCCAGACTCCTGGAAAACAGGGCTTTTCTGGAAGTTGCAGTTTATTTAACCAAGGACAGAGGCATTTCTTAGTAGGTGCCTTTAAATAGAGCCCTGTTTGGGTTATTTTTAGCTCTTGGCAAACATTCAGGCTTTTGGCTTCTGAGAAACTGGCAGTTCATTGCATTTCTGTCGTGGATCAGAACCAAATTTCTTATCTCTGCCGCAGTTGGGTGTGAGTCTGGTTTGATTCTCACTCGCTGTGAGCTGGGGTTTCCTGGGGAGCAGGAAGTGGGAGTTGCCTCAGAGCAGAGAAATTCTCTGAATGTGCTTTTTTCCAGGACTCCACACTGAGTCAGTTTCTGGAGCATCAGCTGGGCAATGCTGGCCCCACCTCAGCCCTGGGTGGGGGCTGAACTTGGAGGGTTTGCAGAGCAGAAATACTCCAGGAGCAATAATAATAGTGGTAATAGTAATAATAATAATGAAATACTCCTTGCTCTGAAATAGGAAATACAGCTGGGATGGTGCAAGCACAGCTGGAAGGTGGGCTTGGGATAATCCTGATTTCACAGGCAGGGCCCTGTTTGGAGCCCTGGGAATATGGGCCAGCGAGGAGCCGTGTCCCAGGAAAGGCTCCTGGCCCAGAGAGCCCCTCAAGCCCCCGGCTCTCCTCGAGCCAATTCCGTGGCCTGGAAAAGGCCAAATCCCAGCCACACTTCCCGGAGCACCTTGGGCCCTCCACGGGTGTGGGGCTCCCTCTGTGGGTTTTGTGCCATTCCTCTGGCTGATTCTGAGCCCAGACAGATCCCTGGTGTCTGCAGTGCCCTGCAGCAGAGCTCCACCCCTCCGTGTGGCACCTGCCAGGTTACTGTGTGTCCGTCAGCAGAGGGAAGGGAAGGCCAGGGGGGTTTGGTGTTTGCAAAGAGACTGGGTTTGCAGAAATGTGGGGTTTGAAATCCCAGACAGACTCAAACTGCTGTCGGGATCCTGCTGGATCAACCTGCTGGAGACCCAGGGTGTCCCCGCATGCCCGGGGTCTCAGCTCAGAGCACGGTGCCAGGAGCACTCAGCATCCCCCAGGACAGGGATTCCATCTGCCAGGACGTGTCCCAGCTTTTCCTGGGGTGGAGATTTCCAGGGCACACTGTGGCTTCATGTGCAGGAGGATCTTTGTAAGGATGGCTGAGCAGCTGGACTGCAAGAGAAGACTTGGGACGTAGGGAGATGTGGGATTCCATCTCTCCCAAGTACTTTTGTTTCTTTTCTTACCCTGGAAGGGCTGAGGGTGATGCCAGTGCTCTGCAGGGACACTGCTCCCATAGATGTGATCCTCCAGCAGGCTCTGCTCCAGCTCCTGGGCTTTCAGAGCACGGTGAAGCCTCCAAGGAGCAGTTTTGATACCCCCAGGAAAGAGCAGAAGGGTTTTCTGTGCTGTCCCGCTCCCTTCCTGCTCCCTTCTGGCTGTTAATGCCGGGCCAGCCCATCCCCCACTGCTGCACATTGCTTTGATATTCCCCAGAATATTTGCCAAAGCCACGCTGAGGTTCTTCAGCTGATGTTTCTCTCCGTGAACCCTGGTCTGTAGAAGTCCCCCACGTGGGAGCTGGACTTTCTGCTCTGTTGTTCCTCACATTCCTCCAAGAATCCTTAAAAACCACCAGGGTCACACTCACCACGTCCCGCCCATCCGGCACCGGGAGAAGCATCAGCCTGGGGATCAACGCTCTGTGAGTTCATCCCTGAGCCCTCTGGGCTCCTCCTGGAAACCTCCTGGGCCTGTGGGGTTGTTCCTCTGAGTTATCCCTCTCCGTGTCACCAACCTCCTTCCATTTCACTCATTTTGGGTGAGCTCTGTAGCATTTTTCCCTTCTTTTTCCATCCCGAAGCGCAGTGTAAACAACTCCACGGTGGGGCCCGTGAGTCACTCAGCTTTCGTGCCACGGCCGCTCTCGCTGCTGCTGCTGCTGCGACTGCCGAGCAGGGGAGGGCTCAGCTGTCACCCACCGCTTCCTACGCAGGGTCTGGCCCTGTCCTATGGTTTGTGTCACTTCTGCCCCTCAGAGAGATCCTCTCCCCCAGTGGGACCTTCAGTGCTTGTCACCTGTCCCCTCCCCTCTAAGGTTAAAACTCACCTCAGTTTCTTCTCACCGGGATTATGTTTTGTTCTTGTTGGAGCCCTCCCTCACATCCAGACCCTGCTGTGGAAGGAATTTGTATCACCTCTGGTCTTGGGAACTCCCACAGCTCCTTCCCAGCCCCTGAGAGCTCACTGAAGGTGACAAACTCTCCTGTGGGCAGAGGTCCCAACCCAAAACCTCACCTAAAACCTCTTTGGATGAGGAAAATCTATTCCCACCCTTTTGTGAGCCCTTGATTTCTCATGTTTTAATTGCCCAAAAGCTTGGTTTAATTAGGACTGGACTGGATGGAGATGGGGACAGGGACTTTGCCTGCATCTTGCTCCATCCCTGGCTCACAGAGGAGGGGCTCAGCCGGGAGCTGCGGCAGGAGAGCGGCCAGGGCTGGATGCAGGTTGGAGTTCTGGGATGTGGAGCCTTCACAAGGCCCCCCAGGCACATGGAGGGGATCAGACTGACCTCCCCGAGCTCTTCTGCAGCTGATGCACGCGGGACACCCCAAATCCTCAGCACAACGGGAGAAAAACGCAGGATCTGGAACATCTCTGTGGGATTTTCCTCCGTTTGCAGCAGGATGGGGAAGGCAGCATCCCCTGGGGTGTGACCAGGCCGGGCAGCCTTTAGGGGACATCAAACCAGAGAGCCCTGGACAAAACCTCCTCACCCCTGGTGTCTGAGGGCAGCAGCAGCAAACATCTGGAGCCGCACAGCTGGGCTGAGCCTGCCCCGGGTGCCTCCAGCCTCTGCCCGGACTTTGATCCGCCCTCTCCACCCACTGCCTCTCCCGCCCGAGCCCGCACGGCAGCAGAGGGAGCCCTCACGCTTCTGTTTAAAGAACAATTAAATAAATAATAATCGTAAAACGGAGCAGAGAGAGCTTTCGGGACAGCTCGTTGGAAACAACTCCCGGGATCGATCCCGGCGTGAGGAGCGCCAGGAGCCAGCGGCGGGCGCGGCACGGCGGCGGGCAGCGTGTCACCCCCGGGGCCACCCCGGTGCCACCCCGGGCACGCCGCCTGCCCTCCCGTGCCTCGCAGGGGGTGGCAAAGAGGGGAACAGCCACCGAAACCAGCGGTGGGGCCGGGCAGGGAGGGAGCGGGACGGGACGGGATATAACGGGAACATGATTCACTGCTCTGGTGTCGCAGGGGGTGTGAGCAGCCACTGCAGCTGGAAAAAGTCAGTAAAAAGTGAATTTACTGCCAGCTCTGTGTGTGTGGGACCGGCTGCCTGGGCTGGCTCCTCCAACAGCCCTCGGGACCGCCCCGATTTGAGGGAATAAGCTGCGATTTAATAAATGCTCCCGAGGAAAGGATTCTGCCCTGGGCTGATCCACACAGGAGCCTGAGGAGCCTGCAGAGTTCGGCTGCCACTGCCTGGCTCCACCTTGACCTGTGCAAATCTGGCTGAGGGAAGGCAGATTTCCCTGGAAATCCAGATTTCCCTGTTCTGGGATGGCCTTTGCCAGGCTGGAAGAGGAGGCCATGTGGCAGGGTCGGAGGGATTGCCCATGGATGTGGGATGGATTGCACGGATTTTTGAACTTTGGTGGCTGCTTAACTTAGGCTCAACAACACCCAAAGGTGTGGAGGCAGCGGGAGCCTTGCAATTTCCTCAGGGAATAACTCCCAGCTCTGCCTCCTTAGCATCCTCCTCTGGCTGGGACCATCCACAGCCCCAGATGTGAACCCACAGCTCAGGTCTCTCCCGCTCTAAATATGTACCAGGAGGAAATTCCAGCCCTGGCCCCTCTTGGCAAAGCTCTGGGCTCTGCTCTCATGGTTTGAGCCGCAGGACCTCTGACTTCCAGCTGCAAAAATCCTGTAGTTACACAAGAGGAAGCAGCACAGCTCATGTGCATGGGAATTATCCCGTGTCCTAAACCTCTGCCGGGCCTGGAAGCCATCTGTGTGACCCTTCCCGGGGTCAGCGGGGAGACATTCCGTCTTTCCTGTGTCATTCCGGACAAAAAGCCAAGATCTGGCTGCTGCTCGCAGCCCTGGCAGACGCCGGGCCCGTGTGTGGGACACTCTGAGCTGTTTTCCTTAAATGTGATTTAGCAACGCCCAGGCGCGTCCAGCCGGGAGCCGCCGGAGCCGGGGATGTGTCAGGGCCTTCAAGGAAAGGGAATAAAAAATGAGCACAACTCAAGGGCTGAAGCCTTGGAAGTGTGCAGGACTCAGCAGCTGCGAGGGGAAGCAGTGACGATCTCGGTGTCCAGAGGGAATTTAAGCATGGACATGGATCCAAGCTGTGGAAGCACTGCCTGGACACTGCAAGATGGGGAATTTATTGCAATTTATAGCCATTCACGACCCGTATTTGCGGGTAGCTGAACAGTGCCTGTCACTGACAACCAGAGAAGGCTCCAATTAACTGATTTAACTTTTGGTCATTTGTTTAAACCAACCCCAAACAGGTGAAGTCAAATCCACCTCACTGTAAGCCCATGGAGCCCTCAGGACACCCCCCACATCCGCCAGGAAAAGGTGCAAGGCGTGAATGGGGACAGGGGGCTGGCACAGGAACGTTTCCTACAGGGAATGAAGGAGGAGGGGGGCAGCGGCCCTGCAGCTCTCGCTGCTCCAGGCAGGAAAAGCCATCCCTGGCCTCCCCCTGCCCGGGCAGTGCCGAGGCTGTGTCGGGAGAGGCCGGAGCTGTCCGAGCACTCACCGGGACAGCATTCCGCTGCTCCCACCCCTGGAACACCAGGGTGACTCAGATTTCCTGGAGATGTTCTTATCTCGTCCTGCCCGGCGCTCTCGCAGCAGCCCCTGCACGAGCTGCCCTCTGCCCTTCCCCAGCGTGCTGGGCTTTCCTGTGGATCCCACACGCTCCGGGAGCTGGGAAAGCCCAGGGAGGGCTGGGGGCCGTGGCACAGCCTGGGCTGCACTGGGGGCTGGGGGGTCAGGGCAGCTCTGTGCCCCCAGCTCCGCTTCTCCTGCAAGGAAAGGCCACGGTGAGCTGGGCATGGCCGAGCAATCCTGCTAAATAATCCTGGGAAACCCCTCCAGCCCAGGCCTGAGGGTCCCTTAAGCAGGCAGAGCAGGAGGAGGAATGTGGGTCATGCTGGATGGAAAAGGGTTTTTTTGGGACTGTGGTGAGACCTCTTGGATGTGATCCCGGGGAAGGAATGACTCGGAGGTGGCCCCACAGGCATTTCCCTGTGTAAGAGCACCTCTGGCTGTAAACAATAAATCCTGGAAACTGTTCCACCCCCCTGGCACATCCCAAAGGCATCTGGAAAGGAGCCCAGCCCCGGGGAGGAGGATGCTGCAGGCCATGCCGAGTGTCCGGCTGTGTGAGGATCCGGGTCTGCAGGGGCAGGGATTTGGGGGAAGTGATGCAGGGCTGGGCTGGGCCCGGCCGGATCCGTGTCACACCAGGAGTGGCCTTGGCTCCCTGTCCTGCCAGAGCCCAGCCTGGAGCTGCGCTGCCTCAGGTTGTCCTCACGCTGCTTTTTCCAGAGCAAGGCTGGAGCGCCTCTTCCCAGGGCAGAGGGCTCCCAGAGGAAGGGATTATTCATTTCCAGGAATGTTTGAACCAGAGGGAGCTCCTGGAATCCTCCTCAGTGCCGGATGTGTTTCCTCAGCACCGGATTGCTCTGTCCATCGGGGCCAGGGATCCCTCTGGCATCAGCTCCTGGTGCCCCCCAGGCTGGGCTAGTCCCAGAACAGAGCTTGGAGCCCCCGGAGTGGGCAGAGAGGGTATGGGCACCTCCTGTGCAGGGCTGGGCTCTCCCAGGGCAGGCACCGCTCGAGCCAGGGGCGTTTCCATGAGTGGAGATAACTCATCCCGATGGAAACCTCTTCCCCGCACTCCCTCTGGCCCTGACAGCGGGACCTGTGCCCAGCCTGTCACAGAGCAACCACACGCTGAATAAAACCCTCTTTTTGCTTGTTCTGAACCGGCCTCCTGCTCTCCTCAGCACGGCCTCGCGGGGCTCAGACCTCCCTTGGGAGCTGCTCCCTTCGGCCCCACCCTGCTCTCCTCCCTCTGGGACCTCTGGGCCACCAGCACCCCCTGAGCAGGAGATCCGCAGTTTTTCAGGTGGAATGACCTCATGCTCAGCTCTGATCCCTTTTCCTGCCCTCCCCCTTTCTCCCTGAGCTAGGGGAGCTGGGTACACCCGCCAGCGCTCATTCCCTGCATCCCTGCTCCTCCCAGCGCCGGGCGGGGACGCGCTGGGCTGGGACAGGAGTGAGCTCAGAGCCGAAACTGCTGGCCCGGAGCAGGGCTCGGCCCCGGGTGGCGGCCAAAAGCCGCTTTATTTACGGTGCTCTGAGCAAACAGCGACCGTCACTGCCACAGGGCTCGGCTGCGGGAGCCCCCGCGCTCCCTGGAAAGAGGGACGGAGGTGCCGGGCCGTGCCCAGGAGCTGCCAGCGATGGGGATGGAGATGGGGACAGCTCGTGTGACCCCAAACTCTGCCCACCCGCGAGAGGGGCTGCCTTGGGGCGCAGACCAGCGCCGCTCCCAGGGTTGTTTTGGGTGGAGTTCCTCGGCTCACTGGAATTTGCTGCTTTCTCCTGCTGTTTTTTTTGGGAGCATCCTCCCACCTCAGCCCGTTCCAGCTCCCACCCTCTGCCCCTGCCGCGGGCGTCCCCCTCCTGCTCTCTACACTGCTCAGGACTGCGGTTATGCAAATCTGCCCCCAAACACGACAAAGATGTGCCGTCCCTGCTCTGGGGACACGGAGGGGTCACACCCTGTCACCGCCCCCAGGGCGGCCCTGCGGGAGGGCGGCACCGCCGGGCTTTGGGCACTGCCAGCCCGGCCCCGTGGCTCGGGAGGGGACACGCAGTGCATGGGTGGTCCAGCCTCCCCTCCTTCCCACCAGGCATCCCCCGAGGCTCCCGTGGCACGAGAGGCTCCATTACACACTTCCCAAACTCGCTGCTTCCTGCCAGAGACGTGACTCAATCCAGACACAGCGAGCGTCCAAATCCCATCCCATCCCATCCCATTCCATTCCATTCCATTCCTGGCCGGTCGGGTCAGGAATTACAGCCCGGGTCCCACAGGGAGCCCTCACCCACCTGCCACAGGTGAAAATCAGCTCCTTCCACGAGGGCTCCGTGTTCCAGCGGGAAAACCTCTGTTCTGAGCCCGCAGGGGCCTGAGCACAGCCAGTGTGGGGCTACAGGGGGCCCTGATCCCCTCCTGTCCCCAAGACCTTAAAAACCCCTTTTAGGGGCGTGCGGGGCTGGCTGGGGCCGGGCCCAGCCGGTGGCACTGACTGAGGAGGAGGCTCTGGGGGACAGAAGCATCTGCAGGAGCCGGGCCGGGGGTGCTTTATGGTGTCACGGGCACCCAGCGGGCCGCGTTCCTGGGCGTGTCCTGGGCCTTCGCTCCAGCAGAAGCCGCCCCGCTCCGAGCTCGGCTGCTGCACCCAGGTACTGCGGGCGTGAAAATGGGGGTGGGGGACGCTGGGACTGGAAGGAGAAAGCAGAGGAAGGGCCCTGGAGAAGGGAGCGGGGAGCTGAGTCTGGGGAACCAGGGAGAGGGCACGGGAAGGGAAATCCAGGGAGTGCCTGCAGCCCCGGTCTGTGTGCTCTGCCCAGCCCCGGGCAGCCCGGGTGTCCCAGTGTCCGGCAGCATTCCATGCCCTGGTGCCGGCAGCCCCTGGGCTGGCAGTGTGACTCCCAGGACGGCTCCTGAACGGACAGACAGGGGAGTTTCCTTGCTGACCTGGGTTTAAGGCACACACGGCGTGGGAGGATGGGGCTGAATTGTGTCACCAGCTCGAACCCTGGCTTTGCTTTAGAGTACGTGACTTTGCCACCCGCCTGTGCTCTCCAGAGCCTTTGTGCAGGATCCAATACTCCAAGGCAGGCTCCCCTGCCCTCCCGGGCTAGACAGGCGAGCAGCGAACCTCTCTGCAGGAGCTCTGAGAGCAGCTCCCTGCAGGAGCTCCTGGTGCGGAGCGTGGGTGCCGCTTCCTCACGAACCGCTCGAGGGCTCTGCGGGAGAAATGGGTGCGAATGCCTCGGGAATGGGTCCCGGTGACTCTCACGGCCTCGAGCCGCACGGGCTGGTCACAGACCCCGGAGGGTTTGAGCCCCTGAACTTGAGGGGAAGGGGTTTGTGCGGACCAGTCCATCCCTGCAGACCCCGGGCAGCCCGAACTTCCCCCCAGGTCTGGGGGAAATGCCCACGCGTGCTCAGGGGGGATGTGGGGTAGGCGGCTCGGGAAGGCTGTGCCTGCCTGGTCCCCCAGCCCGGGGGGAAGGAGGAGGGCAGCACGCGGCCGGAATTTGGGATAAAAGGAGGCTGCGCCCGCCAAAAGCTCGAGAGAGACCCTGCGGGGGTCTGGCCCGGCGGGCTCGCTCCCTGTATTCCAGTGAAGCTGCGGGACTCCTCCTTTATTTATGCACGCTGGCTTTTCACGGTGATTTTCGGCACACTCCTGGCCTGTCCCTGAGGGGGAACAAAGGAAAAAATCCTCGTGGCCACTCAGCCAAACGCTCATTCGTCTGTTTTGTACCCCCAGTACAGATTCGGTGAGACAAATGGGGAGTTTTTTAAAGAAAATCCTGGAGCCATCAGAGCAGGATGCATTTGACCACTTGACATGGACGGGAGAACCGTTTATCAGCATCTTCGAGGAGCTGTACCCAGGTGAGGCTGTGATGGGCAGGGTTACAGCAGAGGATTCCCACAGCGGGCATTTCCCTCACGCTGCTTTCCTGCAAAACTTTGGGACTTTTTTATTGAGTATCTGAGATCTGCCCTGGGCTGGCACTCAGCCCGTGGCTGCAGGGGGATGGTTTGTGCTGGAGCTCGGGGCTCGGCAGTGCCGAGGGTGAATGTTCTGCTTTCCCTTGGCGGTGCTGCCACCAGTCCTCCAGGCCTGCGGGAAGCCCTCGGTCCGTCGGGATCTCTGCAGCTCCCAGGGCAGTCGGGATTCACCCTTTGGTAAATGTGGGACGCGTTCCCTGAAGTATCGGGAAATACTCGGATTTTGTTTCGTGCAGCAGGAAAGGGAGCCTCACTTCTAAGTTCTTGCAGCAGTTCGCTGCCCCAGGTGTGACCTCTCCCTCCCTGATCAGCGGTAATTGATGCTAATTAGTGGCTAATTGCAGCCATTAGCGCCTGGTTAGTCTCGGCTGCTCGGGCAGGGAGTTTGTTTGCACCAGGTGCCACCGAAGTGATTTTCGGGGTAGCTCGGCATGGTTCGTGCAGAGCGAACATTGAATTTTGTGTGTGAAACATCCTCAGCAGAGACGCCAGAGCACCGGGGGTGCGCGATGCCTTCACTCGTGCGTGGGGAGCAAGTGTGGAGTCCGTGGCACAATGAAGTGATTCTGGAGTCTGTAATTTAGTTCTGGTGGTTTGAATTGCCCTGCACGTTTGCTGCCTCCTGGTGCATCTCTGCTCTGTGGCCCCTGCCTGGGGTGGGGATGTGCCTTGGCCCGGCTCGGTGGCCACCCCGGGGGAGGTGGAGGAGCCCTTCCACCAACCTGCCGGGGTGAGTCCTGCCCCAGGTACCTGGAAGTGTGGGACTGGCTCCCTGTGGGGCCCTCACTTGCCCCGGCCCCTCCAGCCCTGTCCATCCCCAGCGGCAGGCGGTGCCACCCAGCTGGGAGGGCTGTGTCCCCCGTCTGCTGCAGAAACGCTCTGGGTGCCTCTGCTGGGTTTCACCTGCTGAGGCTGAGCCTTTTCCAGCCCTGTTTTGTGGGCAGGGATCCCTCCTGCTCCACTGTAGCTCCTGTTTTGTCACCTCACTTCGTCCCAGGGGATGAGGGGTGTTCCCAGGGCGCTGCTCTGTACCCCTGCCCACCCCCCAGGTTTGCTGGGTTCTGTGCCAGCGGTGCTGGCACAGACAGAGGGCCCTGCTGTGTGCAGACAGACAGACAGATGTGCTGTGTGCACCCGGAGCCCCGCCAGGGGAACATGGAAAGCAGATGTTGGACTGGGACCTGCTGGAGAAGCGCTGGGCCCTCACTTCCTCCCGTGCCTCTGTGGTCAGCGCTGGAGTCGGGAGCTGTGCGGGGCTCGGGCGAGCTCGGCGCAGCCCTGGCTGGACAGAATGTCTGCTCCTGCTCGTGTGGAGTCTGGAGAGGGGAAAAACAGCCAGGAGTCACGTTATGCTGGAGCGTGGTCAGGAAACTGAGGTGCTGCCACTGCTTTTCCCTGTTCCTAAGGGAGCCTGGAGCTGCTGTGAGGCAGCTGTGGGTGGGGGTCTCCTCTGCCCTGCCCCCCAGACCCTGCCCCGCTCATCCTTTAGGGGCCAGCGTTGGTTACCTGGGCCTTTCTCCACGTGGGTCTGGGCCAGATCTTCGCATCCATTTGGACACCCCAAAGAAAGCCCCCAGTGGGTGAGATCCTGGCGGGGCTCCACAAACTTCCCTGACTTCCATAAGCCAAGGAATGGGAATTCTCTCACTTCTCCTTTGTCCTTTGCTATGTCACCAATGCTTGCTCACGAGGGCTGAGCTGTAGGGGATGGATCTGGACCATGAAAAAGGATCCTAATTCAACAGACGTTCCAGTTCCTGCCAGCCCTGGCTCCTGGCTGCAGCTCGGATGTGGCAGAGGAGCAGTTCCTGCAGCACAGGAGGTGTCTGGGGGAAGCCTTTCTGCAGGAATTTTATTCGGTCTCACCCTTAGGCTCTGCTTGCGAATTCCCAAAGGGATTTGATGGTTCAGGGCTGGAGAGAGGGGACAGAGGTTGCTGCAGGGAGGAGGAGGGATCAGTTTTGCTGAGCAGGAAAACTTCAGTGCAGTGATTCCGCTCTTGGAGTGAGGAATGGTGCTATTGGGAAATCCGTGCTGCAGAGGATGTTCTGAGGGACTTGTCCTTTCCTGCTCCGGGCCATGTGTGCAGCTGGAGCAGCCCCAGCCCTGGCTGCCTTTCAGGGCAGATTAGGGAAACTAATTGGATCCAAATGCCCTGATCTGGCTCCTCTGGATACGGAGTAGCTGGGATCCAGTGGGGGATCTGAGGTGTTAAATGCCTCTTGTGCAGGGCTGAGTCCCACAGGTGAGGGCCTGGATGTGGCTGATGGCTTGGACAGGACTTCTCTCTGGAAAACCAGTGCTTCGGAGGGGATTAACCTTTTTCTGGGGATCTCCAGCCAAGGGTGTGTCGCTGCTGGCAAGAAAAATCCCTGAATGCTCTTGGACACAGTGGTCTGTGCTTTCATTTGAGGGTGCCTCTGTTCTTAGGATTCAAGCACTTTATGGAGTGTTAATCCGAGACATCCCTTTCCTACCAGCTCAGGGAAAGGGCAGGGTGGGGAGGGGGGCACTTGGCTTGACTTGTTGGCTTTTACCTTCCTTGCACCCCTGGGAAGATCATTCTGATCTCCACCTCCAGTCCCGTGCAGTGGAGGTCGGGCTGGAGGGCTGAGCCCGGGAGAGCTGAGCTCTTCTCCAGGGACAGCCAGGCAGGAATTCACTGTGAGGTTTTCTCGAGCACAGCTCAGGAAGAACAATGCTGCAGGTGATTAATTCTGTGGTGGACACACCCATTTCTGGGGAGACTTGTGCTCCTGGTGTCCCAGCTCCTTTGGTGACTCTTGGAAATCACATCCAAAGCTTCCCTGCAGGAACGTGTGAGGGATGCAGGAAACCCCAGGCAAAGCCCTGGGGGACCCCTGTAGGAAAGCAGAGCCCAGTTTTCACTGTGGGTGGCTGACCTGAGGGTTTCAGTGTGAGATCAGGTGTCCTGCTGGCCCCTCTGTCCCCCTGAGCAGCTCCTGGTGGCCTCTGTCACCCTGGGCGTGTCTGGGGCTGAGCCCTGCTGATGGAGCAGCCTGTGCAGGGCAGGGCAGGGCAGGCAGGATGAACAGTTCCTCCAGACCCCCCCACAGAGCTCCTCAGCTCATCCTGGACGTGCTCCTTGTATTTCCTTGGCGCTGCTGGCCGGCTCCAGCCGTGCTGCCTCCGGCCTGTGCTTGTGTCTGGGCACCCTGAGCTCTGTCTCTGACCTTCTGCTCAGCCACACTCATCTCCTGACCTCCAGCCTGAAATCCTCTTTCCTTTCCCCGTGTCCCCACAGCTCTCAGAAAGCTGCTGCCATCTAAAGGGCGCAGGAGGAGGCTCTGCAGCTGCTGGGCAGGGGAGGTGCTGAGCCTGTCCTGGGTCACGTTCCTGCACGGATCTGGGGCAGTCAAATGTGGCAGTGAAATCATAAAATCCAGACTGGTTTGGGCTGGAAAGGGCCTTAAAACCCATCCAGTGCCACCCCTGCCATGGGCAGAGACACCTCCCACTGTCCCAGGCTGCTCCCAGCCCCATCCAGCCTGGCCTGGGACACTGCCAGGGATCCAGGGGCAGCCCCAGCTGCTCTGGGCACCCTGTGCCAGGGCCTGGCACCCTCATGGTTAAAAAACTTCTTCCTTCTATCCACTCTAAGGGGACCCTCCTTTAGTCTAAAGGCCACCTGTGCTTTGGGTTTGTTCCTGGGGCTCAGAGCAAGGCTCCGGCTCAGCCAGAGCTGGTGTCTGTAGGAGAGCAGGGGATCCAGGGGAGCAGGGATGTGTTTGTGGGAACTCACCAGGCTCCTACAGCCCCGTGTGCTGTCCCCAAGCCAAAGGCGAGGAGCACGAGCAGCCTGTGTCCTGGGAAATCGTTTGGTTTGGTTTTCCATGGCCTGTCTGCAGGATTTGGGAGTGCTGCTTTCCCTTCTGGGGAGGTGTGGTCTGAAAATGGGGGGAGTTTCCTGTGCTGAGTGGAGCTGGAGGCTGACAGAAAGCTGCTGAGACAGAAAGGGTCACACGAGTGGTGACAGGGTGGTGACACGAGTGCTCTGAGTGTTTCCCTGATGACAACGCTGTTCACAGCTTCAGTTGTCAGAAGTGATTCCCAGCTCTGGATCGTAGGGGAGAGGTTTGGTTAGGGAAGGGCTGCTCAGGCACAAAGCCCAGCTCCCTTGGGAGAGTGCTCTGCTGGGTTTGTGACATTGCTGATGGAATCCAGGCCTGGCTTTTGCCTTCTGAGATAAATGGGTCTGTGGTGTGTGACACCCACCAGGGACCTGCTGATGAGCAGGAATGTGAAGTCATCCAGAAGCTGCTTCAGGTGACCTTAAATCACCCAGGTCATTCCAGGAGGCTCCCAGAAACACACAGCCCCCACCAGAACTCAGCAACCACAACTCCTGGAGGGAATTTCTTCCCTGGATGTGTAAATTTTATTTTTATCCTGTGTGCAGCTGCTGCTCTGGCAGAAGCTCTGGAGACCCCGGGGCTGGGGGAGATCTGTGCAGGGGCAAACACTGCAGGGAGGAGGAGAGGCTGCTGAGCTGAAGCACTCCAGGGAGTCCCTGGAGCCCGTGAATGTGACGGTCCCCAGGGATAATCCGTGTGCAGGACGGGCCTCGCTGCTCCGGCCCTGCCCGGTTATATTTGGTGGTGGGTCCGGGCAGGGTTTCCTTTTCTGCCCTCGTGTTTGTTCTCTTGTTTGTTGTCCAGGAATCAGGGACTGGGAGCCCGTCCTGGGTCACCCTGGGTTTCCTAGGGATGGGCAGGGGGACATTCCCTTCCCGAGGAAGGTGAATTGTACAAACTGGGACGGGTCTGGTTGGACACTGAATGTTCCTGTCTCACATTTCTGGCGTGGCAGGGAGGCGTCACAGCCCTGCAGCATCTTCCTGCTAAAAACAGCTGCTGTGCCAGCCCTGCTGCGCGCTGTGTCCAGGACAGTCCGTGTCCCAAGGCCCCTCCCGGGAATGCGGGGCGGGCCAGGGGTGTGTGCTGGGCCTTCGTGGCATGCACGGGTAGGGGAGCTGGGGGGTGGCACGACCTTGTCCGTCCTCTCCTGCGCCATGAACAGCCTGCCCAGGCGTGGAGTCCCCATCCCTCGGGATTTACAAGCTGTGGATGTGGCACAGGGTTTAGGGGTGGCCTTGGCAGTGCTGAGGGAATGGTTGGACTTGGTGATCTTGGAGGGCTTTTCCAACCGAAACGATTCTGTGATTTCAGAGGGTCAGGTTGCTCAGGCGGGGCTGGGGTTTGAAACACTGAGTGCAGCAAAGCCAAAAGCCTGGAGCTGCCTGGAGCTGCCTGGAGCAGGGAGTTCTGTGCCGGAGCGATGCTGCTGGCTCACAGCTCAGGAGATGCTTGGGCAGTGACATCTCCCGTGGCTCTGCAGCTGGAGGGGAGCTCAGCTCAGCAGGAGCCAGGCTGGGAACGTGTGGGACCCCAGCAGGAGCAGAGGCAGCCGGGATGAGCAGGGACAGCCGTGGTGCCTGGGGCACGGTGTCGCTTCTGTCACTTCTCCGCTCATCCCACGTGCTGATGGGGCTGGCTGGGAATGTTTCCCTGTGCTAAGGGGAATTTCATGGCAGAATGACAACAAACAGTGCAAATTTTCCATTTGGAGGGATTGTTTTCCCTGAAAAGTGAGGTTTTCTGTTCTCTTGCCTGTTCTCTTGCCTGATCAGGTTTTTGGTGCAAAGTGAATGTTTTCCACTTCTTCATCTTGTCAAAAAGTCAGCAGCTCTGAAAAGCAGATTTATTCCAGCAAAATACTTTCAGGCTGGAGCTTTTCCCTCCCAACTCCCTTTCAGTCAGCTCAACCCATTTTAGCTGTTGGGGTTGGATGTCTCCTCATCTGAGTGCCTTCACACAGAAATCGTCTTCCCATGATTAGAGAGTGGGATTTTAGCAAAAGCAGAAAAATCATAAAGCAGAAGAGTCTCCATTCTGTTATTGAAAACCTGGTGGGGCACTGCCCGGGCTCCCCAGGGGATGGTCCTGGCCCCGAGGCTGCCAGAGCTCCAGGAGCGCTGGGACAGCGCTGCCAGGGATGCCCAGGGTGGGATTGTCGGGGTGTCTGGGCAGGGAGGGGAGCTGGAATGGATGATCCCTGTGGGTCCCAGCTCAGGGTACTCCCTGGCTCTGTGGTTCCCAGTGGAACCCGTGCTGCGGGCGGGGGTGTGGGAGGGGCTGTTCCCAGTGCCCGGGGGACACGGGAGCGGTGCTCAGCCCCAGCAGGGCTGGGACCGGCTGTTCTCCAAGAGGGTTCCATCAGATGGGGCTGTGGGTGTGCTCTGGGCTTTTTTCTTCCCTCCCTCGGAGTCTCGCGGTTGGCTGGGAGTGTTCCTGTGCCGGCTGCTCCCGGGCCGTGCCGGTGCTGCCCGGGCCGGTCCCTCCCGGTGCCCGGGGTCCCACGGTGGGACAACGCGGGCTTTGTTCCCCGTGCCAGCAGCCTTCGGGCCGGGGCTGTCCCGGAGCGACCTCCCTGCCCCGGCCGGGCACTGGGCACGGCCAGGAAAGGGAAAGGTGACGGAGCTCCGGAGGAAATGGAACTCGCTGTTTCTCCCCTTGGTGCTGAGGGGTGAGGAGGGGAAATGTCTGCAAGCAGCAGCAGTTGCAGCCCTCCAGGTGTGGGAGCTGTGTGAGCCCTGGGGGCACCTCCAGGCTCTGCCCCGTGCGTGCTGGAAGCACTGAGGTGTTTGGGGGGCAGGGTTTGGGGGGGCTGTGGCAGCGGCGGGGCAGGAGGCGGATGTGGAGCCACTTAGGAACATCTTGCCCTTTGCATCCTGCTTCATCTGCACTGGAGCGCAGGGCACTGCGTCTCCCAGGGGAAAAAATGCCCAGAAATTCCACAGACCCTTCAATATCGTTTCTGTTTTACAGCGAGACAAAAAGGGGCCCTTTGTGTGAGGGCTGAAAGCAGCAGCCCAGTCCCGCAGCCTCCCCAAAAGCTTAATGTCAACTATTTGCCTCCTCGTGCTTTCACATAAACAAGCACTTTCTCCTGAGTTTCTGTGCTCTGGCTGCTCCCCCAGCTTGGCGTTCCCCATTTGGTGGCTCCCATGGGATGGACGTGTCCCTGCTGTCCATCTCCCAGCCAGGGTGGGGCCTGTGCAGGGGTGCTGGGAGGGCTGGGGGAGCCCAGGAAAGGTGACTAAAGCTGGGCTTGGGGAGAGGTGAGCAGCCTGAGCAGCCTTGAATTCAAGACTCTGCTGCTTGTCTGACAGCAGGGACGAGCCCTCGGTCACTGCTCGGAGCTGGCTGAAGCAGCAGCAGCTTGATGAATCCCCTGTTCGCACCAGCCTGGCCCAGTGTCTGCTCCTGCTGGGGCATCCCCCTCCTGCTCTGGGCACAGAGGTTCCCCTGCTTTAGGTGCCTGCCCCTGCTGTTCTGGGGTTGTTTGCATGAGCACTGGAGCGTCTCAGGTGTAGCACCAGCAAGTTCTGTCCTGAGCCCACCTTCCCTTTTTGTGTGTTCTCTTCCCCTTTGTAAAAAGAAGAAACCAGCAGTGCGAGAAGGACCAGTGGTGTGCCTGCAGAGAGCAGAGCTGCACTGGCAGCGGGAGGCAGCAGCACTCCTGTGGTTACTGCTCCCTGTTCCTGTTCTGGGCTGTGGATCCAGCGCTGTCAGGAGTCACTGGGGAGGCAGTGCCCGCACATTCCTGCTGCTGGGGACACCCTCAGCTTGTTCTTCCTCTTCCTCCGGCACTTTCCAGACTTGGGGCTGTCTGCGGGGGCGGTCCCGGAACCTGAACGTGGCTCCTGGGGCTGGTGAGGGCAGGGATTGCTCTGGAGAGGGGTGAGTGGGATGTGACCCCCAGGGAGTCATTCCCACCTCAGCACCTCTTTGGAAATATTTGGGAGTGTGGTACCCCCTGGCCTGGGGTGGGATCAGCCATCCCAGTTAGTCCATGGCTCAGTTCCCAATGGATCCAAAGCCCCCTGAAGGCAAGGGATGGGCACTTGTCCACTCCACCTGATGCTGGATCAAGCCCATCCTGGAATAAACAGGAATAAAATACTTGTTGAGCTATTTGTTCCTTCTGTTGGCTTTTCACTGCAGCCCTAGCACCTAGAGAAGGTTTTTCACCTTCCCTGGAATCTGTCACAGGATCCTGACTTCCCAAATCTGCTGTGCTGCCTCTTCTGTTGATCTGTTCCTGCTCCTCTCAGAGCCTGTGATCCTCTCTTTCCATCTTCATCACACAGCCCCCAGTTCACACACACAGGGAGGGGCTTGGCCTGGGAGCAGCTCGTGGAGAACTTCAAACAGTAGAATCAGATGAATGAATAAAGGGGATTTTTGTTGCTCTTATCCTTTCATCAGCTTGATTTGGTTCCCAGCAGTTGATTTGGCAATTGCTGTTCCATCTTTGTGCTGAGGGTCAAATTAAAATCCTGCTGGAGTTGAAGCAAACTGCTGTGGAGTTGTACAGGACAGGGAAGGTCTGAATTTCACTTCTGTCAGAGGAGCACTTGGTTCTCCTCATTTTGCTTAAGCTGAGAGGTTGGAAAACCCTTGGATGGGAGCCTTGGAGGCAGGAAGCCTCTGCCCTGAGGATCCCGGAGCCATGCAGGCTGAGCAGGTGAAATGCAGCTTTAAGATGTGCCTGTCATCCTTGGCTCCCCGGGCTGTGGGGCAGGAGGGACAGCAGCTGCTGCTCCTTCCCAGGGCAGTGCAGGAGTTCTCTGTGCTTCCTTTTGGTTGTAGGGAAAGGAGGTGTTTTTGTGTGAGTGCAAACCCCGTGTCAGGGGGAGATTGCAGAGTCACTGTGCTGGGAAAGGCCTTTGAGGCTGGCTCCAGCCGTGGATCTCACGCTGCCATCGGCACCCTAAGGCCCTGCTCCCGAGTGCTGTGACCTCCTCCCAGGCAGGACCCTGTCCCCAAGCCTGGAGTCCCGTGGGCTGCAGGGATGTGTGGGTGCCCAGCTCCTGCTTCCCATGGCCACCGGGAGCCACATCTGGAATCTCCTCTGCCCCAGCCTGGGATGTGTCAGCTCCTGCAGGCCAGGGCACCCCAGCCAGGAATGTGGGAAGCACGTGGCCGAAGCCAAGTGAATGGGAAGCTGAGGGGGCCCAGAGCTTGACAGCAGGACTGGCTTAAAAACAAATGAAAGAACAGAGGGAGAAATATTTCTAATGATGGTGAACTTTAGAAACAGAAAATAAAAGCTTATTCTTTCCCAGAGGTCCCTCTGCAGCCTGTAATTTCATTTCCCCCATTTGCTTTTACTGCCTGCTCTGGGCCCTGTCAGAACCCCCTGATTTACAGGTGGCAGCTTTGGCTGTTTGTCAGGCGAGGCTCTCTAAATATAAGAGTGTGAAAACTGTCCCGCTGCCAGCAGCTCTGAGGATTAAACTCATGAGTTGTAGCATGAGGCAAAGTGCTGGGTGCTTTATGGCTCAAATGGCTCAGAAAAGCCACCCTTCCTCTGGGGAGAGTTTTTCCTTGTATTCCCCAGAATCCCTCATCCTGCAGCTGGAGGAATGGAACCAAATCCCTCAGTGCAGCCCTGCTCAGCTCCCATGTGCTGGCAGTGCAGGGCCAGCATCACGAGGCACATCTTCACTGGCCAAGGGCTCAGCACCACGGCTTTGTCTCAGGTTGTTTTATTCTCATCGTGAAAAGGTAAAGAAAATGAGCCAAATGAAGCCTCACACAATGGCAGGGATGCAGCACAGCCTGCTGATGAGGTGAATGGATAATGGTCTGGAGCTGGGGAAAGCCTGGGCGGATCTCAGCAGGTGCTTTAAGCTCTGGCTGCTAAGGAGAGGCTGTGTTGATGCTTCTGTGTATGTCTCTTCCTGCCTTTGGTGGTGCTTTTTTGGATGGAGTTAGAAAAACGTGGACCTTGGTCAGTGTCTTGAAGCTCAGCAGCATTAACTTGGATTTCAAGCTGGCCATGTGTGTCCCCACTCTCACAGAAATCATAATTCTATAATGAACTATAAAATTCTGGGTTTGCCCATTTTCAGCATCACAAAAGGGTCATTGTTTGAGCAAAGGGGTCTTTTATTCTCTGCTCTCCAAAGGGGCTCCTGTGGTGTCCCAACACCCTGAGCCTGATTTACAGCCTGGCTGGGCTGAGCCTGGGGCTCCTGCTGCCAGACCGGGGGGAGCGGCCTCAGGGAGTCCTGGCTCTGCTGTGGCTGCTGCAGCTGGATGCAGGGGGCAGCTCGTGGTGCACAAAGGAGGCTTTTTGATTCGATTTTTGCACTGGATCAGAGAGTCTCAGACTGGTTTGGATCCCTGGGCATGGACAGCTCTGGAGGAACCCCGGGCAGGGGCAGTAATGGTGCCGTGCCTGCAGTGGGAGGGGAGCCAGGCCAGGTCTGCCTGGAAAGCCTTTCCCGGGATCCCAGGGATCAGCTGGGACCGCTGTCGCTGGCAGGTGCCGTGGGGAGAGGAGCTCGTGCTTGGAGCGTTCCCAGGGATGTCGGGGAGCCTTTTCTCCCTGGGCTCTGGAATCCCTTCCAGGCCAGTAGCCAAGCACAAGCTGTAAATAACAAAGCGTGGCTGATGATCCCAGCTCGTTTTGCTCCGAGATGTTGTCAGCTCTGGGCTTTCCCTTGGCATCTTCTCTCCAGTGCTCTGCATTCCCATCCTCAGCTCCCAGGGCTCTCCTGTCACGCTCTTGGTGTGAAGGAGTCGCTCCTGTGGGGGCCTCCCCAGGGATGTAACGCAGGGAAAGCTGCTGGATCCAGGTCTGCAGCCAGGGAAATGTTTTTCCCTGTGGCTTCTTTATCATTTCTGCTTTGGGAAGGGTTAGAGAGAAGGTCAGAGGAGAAAGGTCTGGTATTTGCATCAGCCTCTGTCTCAGCTCTCCAACGTGGGAAATCTGATCTTGTGGCCTTGTCTGAGGTTCTTTGCACCCAAGCACCCGCAACCACACAGCAGAATTCAGCTGGTGGTATCCAAACTTTCTCCTGACACCAAAAATTCCCACACCATCAAAAATCCAAACTGGGGGTGTTCTCCATCACTTTGCTTCTTTTCTCTCACCATTTAGGAAAGTGTAAAACCCCTTTACTGCCCCGTGAGATGATGCTGTGGCTATTGGGCACCGCAGCTGAGCCCCAGGCCCCATAGAAACCCCAGGAATATCCCGTGAGTGGCAGTGTTTATCCAGGATTACAGAACACGGGAGCCATTCCTGCTGCATGCACGTGTCCTCCTGTCCTGGACATGTGAGCTCAGCCAGCCTCTTCACCCCTGCAGCTGGGAACGTCTGGCGTGGGGCAGGGCAGGTGAATGTTCCAAGGAAAACACCGGTGGGAGGTGTGGGCTGGCCCCACACCCCAGAACCCCTGTCCTTCCCTGTTCCCCCACCTCGGTGTGCTCGTTCCCTGCCTCTCCTGTGCGCGGTCGGTGGCTCGGGTGAGGGGCTGAGCTGGATCTTTGCTGTGCAGAGCGTGGGGGTGGCTCTGTTTGGTGGCCATGAGCAGGGGCTGCTCTCCCGCTGCTGTGGGTGCGGTGCTGCCCCACGCCCGGTGCTGCCTGCGGGGAGGATGGATCGCGGTCCGTAGGGAGCACGGAGCAAGCCCCGGTCCCTGGGCTGCAGTGGGAGCAGCTCCCGGGGCTGCAGACCCTGACCTGCAGCTCCTCCTTGGGCTGTGAATCACCCCCTGTGCTCAAACAGAGAAATAAAGGCACAAAGGTGGAGATTATGGGTATCACCTGTTTCTTGTTTGAGTGTGGATGCAGAGCAGCCACAGGCACTGCTGTCCCTCGGTGCTGCCTGGCCCCCGTGGCCACAGCAAAGCCATCGCTGATCCCGGAGGGGTCCTTGGCTCCAGAGAGCGTCCCTGGTGCCACCAGGGGAATCCTCTGTGACCCTTGCCGGGGAGGGAGGCTGGCGGGAGCGCCCGGCTGTGCTCTCACGCTCTGTTTTTGCGTTCCAGGGGATGTGCTGCCCTCGCCCAACGTGGGGCTGCCCAGCCCCCTGATCCCCCGGCAGCCCCCGGCGCCCGCCTACGTGACCCACACGGGGCCCCTGGTGCGGATGCTGCGGCAGCAGGAGCGGCCGGGGAGGGCTCGCCCCGCAGAGCCCCGCAGGGAGCCCCGACGCGCCAGGGCCCGCGAGCGGAGCCCGGCGCGGGGCAGGGGAGGCAGGGCCGCCGGCACAGAGGGGACTCGCAAGGAGAAGAGCAGTTTGCCACCGCCGGGTGCTCGCCTCAGGATCCTTTTTGCCACATCTCCCTCGACTGTGCTGCCCCGGGGCTCCCTGGCCTGCTCCAGCAAGAGGGAATGACCTGGCCGAGCTGGAAGCAAAGGAAAGGAGGAAGATGCTCCTGAGGGTTTTCCAGACTCCATTAAATTTCCCCTGCAAACACCATTTAACTCTTGGAGTCTTTTCCTAAAAGTCCCATTGGAATGAAAGCAGAAGGGGGTGGAAATGCATCCTGTTCTCTGCTCTCAGGGCTGGAGCAAAACACAGCCTCTGCATCTGAGATAAAATAATTAACTTGTGATGGTGGAAAAAAAATTGACCGTTTTTTTTGCTGTCAAAATGAAATTTGCTTAAGGAAGCTGTTTGTCCTGGAAAACTCTGCTGGAGTTATAAACAATTTCCCTGATAATCCGTAGTATTTTCTGCTCCTCTGTGTGTTCCTGCTGTGCAGCTCCTGGGATTTGGCTGCTGTGGGACCGGTGCCACTTGGCTGCTGAGTGCTTTGGGAAAGGGTGTTTGGCTTCTGTAGGAAAAAAATGTGAAGAATGAGAAAATGCGACAAAAAAAGTGCAATTACCATTTTCTGGGGCTGGATAAGTAAATTTGTTCCCTACCCTATTTTGAGCCTGTACCTGAGCCCTCAGTGCTGGTCACGAGCCACAGAGCTGGGAATAAATAAATAAGGAAATAAATAAAGCCCCAGCTCTTCCCTGGGGCTTTGTTTGGGGCATCCTGGAAAGGGACACAGCTGAGTGCTGCCTCCCTGCTGAGGGCCCGGGGGCTGTGTCCCCCTGACTGGGACAGGGGACTGTCCCCTGCGCCTCCTGGGGACAAAGCTCCGGTGTGGGGGCACCCCTGAGGGGCAGAGGGCACCCAGGGAATGCCAGGGCTGTGCGTGGCTGATGGGATGTGAGCCAGGGCTCCGGGGTTTGCTGTTCAATCCCACATTCCCGGGGGAGCGGGAAGGCACCGATTTCACAGCTCTTCCCAAACCTGTGCCGAGTGCCAGGGGGTTCCAGGCTGCTCCAAGGGCCCGACTCCCACAGAGAGCGGGATCTCTTTCCTTAGAGGCAGCTCGGGGTGGGTTTTGTGGGGCTTTGTGGAACTGAGGGGGAGATTGTCCCTGCTCATTGCAGGGGGGCTGGAGCCCATGAGCTTTAAAGGTCCCTTCAACCCAAACTATTCCATGATTCTGCTGGAGAAAACCACTTCATGTTTGGCTGCTGAGGCTGAGTCCGGGTTGCTGAAGCCTCTCAGAGGAGTCCTGGCCCTCAGCTGAGCCAGGGCAGAGCCTGACCTGGGCTTTGCTGAGTCATTTCTATCGGGATCACAGAGCAGTGGCAGAGCTGCCATTTCCATGCAAGAATTCCCCTCCCCAGGCACTGCTCCATTCTCCCGGGACACAAAGATGCTTTTTTCCTGTCCCAGCATTTGTGCTGGGAGCAGCTGTGCTGCTCCAGCTCCCGCAGTGGCTGTGCCTCAGTAGGAGCTTGGTATGATGTCAATGTTTCGAGTGGGTGAAGCAGAGGAGGCAAAAATAGACATTTAGACATTTTTCCAGTTATGCCTTTTCAAAAAGGAATATTTATAGCTTGGTGCCTGAACACAGCTCTCTTTGTGAATCTGCTTCCAATTGCAGCACAGCACAGCCCCCCCGGACCCTCGGGATGTGTGCAGGCAGCTCTGAGCCCCTGGCAGGGGCAGCCCTTGTGTGCCCGGACCTGCTGGAAGTGTTCCCAATCCAGGCATTCAGCACCTGCGGGGATCTCGGGCTGCTCTGGGGCTGGATCCCTTGCTGCAAACTGCCCTGGCTCACTCCGGGGCTGGGGTGCAGCACTGGGGGTCTGAGCCGGCACTGTGTGACAGCTCTGGAGGATGGCGGTCAGGGAGGTGTCCTCAGGGCGCTCCTGAGTGTGAAAGGTCCAAATCGCTCCACTTCCCTTCACCTGTGTCTCCCCATCTGTGGAATTTGGATTAAGGGCTTCGCCTCACAGGTCTGAAGTGCTCTGAGACTTTCTCAGGGTGTTGTTTCGCCTGAACCGCCTCGCCAGGTCTGGCCCTGCTCGCAGGAGCTTTGGGGCTGTTCTCAGGAGTTAAAGCTCCTTAGGTCCTGTTCTCTCCCTGCCTCGGCAGGAAGGGGAGCTGGATGTGGGTGGCAGGTGAGGAGGTTCTGAAGGTCAGGAGTGGCTCTCCAAAGCCTGTGGGAGCTTTTTTAACTTTGCCTGAGGTTGTGCTGCTGCCCCTGGCCGGAGGTGTGGGTGGTGCTGGCAGTGCTCTGGGCTGGTGCCCTGCAGGGCTTTGCTCTGTGGTGCTGCTCAGAGGGGCTGGTTTGGAAGATTGGATTTATGGATTTTGGGATGCTTTGGAGAGCAGCTAATGGAGGGATAACCCTGAATTGTGGGGGGACAAAACTCCCAGATCTTTGTGATGGGGAAAAAGCCTTGTGGGCAGGAGGGTGGGGCTGATAATACCTGGGAGGCTCTGCAGCTGCATCCAGGGCCTCACGGGGTCATTCACCTGGGATCCAGCAGGGTTTAACTCTGGCACCTTAAAGGCAGGAAAAACAATCCTGAGGAGCAGTGGGTTAAAGCCTGGCTCGCTGTGCCCTGCGGCTCTGAGGGGGAGTCTCCAAAACGTGGCCAGAAATCTCCATCTCACCTCAAAGTGCTTTTCCTCGAGCCCTGGGCTGACCTCGGGCATGTTCCCCAGGCTGCTGGAGCGGGACAATGCCCCCCCTGCTCTGGCCCAGCTTTGTGCCAGCCCCTCAGGCTCCCCACGCTGGCTGCAGGCTCCGAGCCCTCCCTGCTCCCGCAGCCTCTGCTGCCTCAGCACTGGCATTTGGATTCCTCCCCTGCACTGGCAATGGCCACAAAGGTCGAGTTTAGGAACAGTAGCACTGAAAATCAGTAAGTCTTCCTCTGGAACATGCAGATCAGAGAGTCAGAGAAACACAGAAGGAGTTGGGTTGGGGGGGGCCTTCAAGAACATGAATTCCAGCCCCCTGCCATGGGCAGGGACACCTCCCACTGTCCCAGGCTGCTCCCAGCCCCGTCCAGCCTGGCCTTGGGCACTGCCAGGGATCCAGGGGCAGCCACAGCTGCTCTGGGCACCCTGTGCCAGGGCCTGCCCACCCTCACAGGGAAGGATTTATTCCCATTATCCCATCTAAACCTGCTTTCTGGCAGTGGGAACCATTCCCCCTTGTCCTGGCACTCCAGGCCGTGGTGAACAGTCTCTGTCCGTGTTTCCCATTGGCCCCTTCAGGCCCTGCAAGGCCACACTGAGGTCACCCCAAAGCTTCTCCTCTCCAGGTGAACAATCCCAGCTCTCCCAGCCTTTCCTCCCAGCAGAGCTGCTCCATCCCTCTGACCATCCTGGTGCCTCCTCTGGGCTCTCTCCAGCAGCTCCAGCTCCTCCCTGTGCTGGCCCAGCGCTGGGCAGCTCTGCAGGCAGAGGGGCACAATCCCCTCCTCAATCTCCTGGCCACTCTTCTTCCCCCTCCAAGAGTTTGAGCCTGAGTTCGAGGGTTTTACAGCAGCCCAAGGATGGCAGCCAAGGCCAGCCCTGCTCTGATGCTCACCAGGTCTCTCTGCTTTCTCTCTACCCACACTTGGATCCAGCAGCACATTTCCTGGAAGACGCTCCAGCAATTAAATCAGCATCGATCCCTGGGAGCTGGAAGCGGCTGTGCCGAGAGCCGAGGCCGTGGGGAGGAGGGAGATGAAAACCTGCTGGGGGAACAGAACCTGTCCGTGGCTGCCAGGGCCGCCCTGGGCCTGGGCCAGGCTCCCTGGGGTGGATCAATGGCAAAGTCCAGCGCCGAGAGCAGAGATCTGTTCCAGCGGGAGCTGATCCCAGCGAGCCGGCTCCAGAGCTGCTGATTCACTCCCTGATGGACAAACAGGGATCCGGAGAGTGCAGGGAAAGGTGCTGCTGGGCACAGCCGGGCCGTGGCTCCGCAGACACGAGTCAGCACTTCCAGCAGACACTCTCCTCCCTGGAGGATCCCAGAGCCGGAGGGTGTGGGAATGATGCGTGAGGCTGTAAAAGGGTGGGGCAGGAGCTGGAGGAACCTCGTGGTAACCTCGGTGTGACCTTGGAGGCAGGCGAGAGCAGCTGGGGTGCTCTGCCCTCGGCACAGCCCCGGGAAGGGATAGGCAGGGGAAGGTTCCTGCTGGAAAAGGCTTGGAGAATCCACTGTAGGACGGTTTTGTGTAGGCTTTGGCTTGGAAAAACACATCGTGCTTGGACAGGCTGGTTCGAGTGGATCCCTGAGAGGTTCTGGTCACTGGGAGCAGGGGGATTTCGGAGTCTGGTGCTCCCAGCCGTGCGAACCCCGCCGTCCCTGGAGCCATGCAATAGGGCAGGTGGAGCCCTTACCTGACTCTTAAAAATGCTTTCCACCTGTGAGAGATGTTTTGGGGTAAAACCACTTGGTTTAGGAGCCTGAGTCTGTCCCTGCTCTGCCCCAGAGCCAGTTCCCTGGTGCGGGGTGCGCAGAGCCGGGCTGGGCCCTGTGGGGTGGTGGCACTGGGTCTGTCCCTGGTGCCAGTCCCTGGTGCCAGTCTGTGCTGGGCACGGGCAGGCACAGAGGGTCGGTGCCTCCTGGGAAACTGCGGCACCTCAAGGTACCCAGGCTCTCAGTCCTAGCCTGGGGGAGCTTTTCCATTCCTCCTCATTCCTCAGGGGTTTGGAGTGGAACAAGAGCAGAACACTCAACCAGGCACCGCTTTTTACTTAAATATCTGTTTGATGGGGGAGAAGTAAATCAGTTCAATTAAAGCCAAAGTTCAGTGGGACACTCCTCCCCACACTTGGCCAGGACCCCTCTGGTGACATTCCCGGTGTGGTCACGCTCAGCTTGGCCCCGCAGAGCAGCTCTGGGTCTCACCTTACTTTGTGCTGACTTTAACCTTAAACTGCTCCATTTTCCACGCTTTGAGGACCCACCATGGTCAGACCCAGCCCCTGCTCTGTGCCCTGCATTGAGCAGAGGTTCCAGCTGTTCCTCCAGCCTGGGATGGAGAGGGAGGTGGGATTTTGAAGGAGGCAGAGTGAGGTTTCACACAGAAATGAACTTCCCTGGAAATTTTGGCCAGGCCCTTTGCTTCCAGCACTGCAAATGAGGCAGATCAATTATTGTGAAACAGAAAGTGGAAATTACTTTCCTGGCTGCCCTGGCTTTGTTCCAGTCCCTCAGTTTGCTGGAAAACATTCCAGCTGATGTGCTCTGCGCACAGACTCCCTCTGGGATAAAAGGCCTCCCACTGCTTGTTTCCATGCAGATCCCTCCATCCCACCCCGAGCCTTGCCCACGCTGTGCTCGTGTTCCTGGAGTGCTGCAGGTGCTGGGGACACCCTGGGAGCAGCCTGGTGACAGCTCTGAGCTGTCCCACGTGCTGTGCTGTGGTCCCCGGGCTCTGCACCCCAGGACAGGGATGGGAGGAGGAGATTCCTCCCAACAACTCAGCTTCTCTTCTGCAGCTGGACAGGCTGGGGCTGGCACAAGTTCTCTTGAGGAAGCAGCAGAGCCAAGAGTGAGCCCCGCCTGGGAGGGATGTTCCCAGGGTGAGCCCCTGCCCTGCTCCCACCTCCTGCAGGAGCCTTGGGCGGCTCTGGAGAGAGGAAGAGGCTCTCTTTGCTCTGAGACAGGGAAAAACACCTTGTCTTTGGGAGGGGCTGGGGCGGGGGCTGAGTGTCCCAAACACTGAAATCTGAAACACAGGACACGGTTTTGGATCCACACCCAGGCTGTGTCTCAGGAGCTGTCCCTGAGAGCATCCCTGGGTTTGCTCGTGGAAAACTCGTCAGCAGCGTGTGATGAACGAGGCTCTGCTGTGGCACAGCCGTTTCAGAGCCAGTGGAGCCCCACTGGGTTATCCAGGATTCCGTGGTGCTCCAGAAACATCCCGGAGGGCGAAGGGCAGGCGGGAGGTGCTGTCAGAGCGCGGCTCCGCTCAACCCTCGCTGCTTTTCCTGTTTCCCTTGGAGGCTTCCTGGACCACTTGGGGCAGGATTGGGAATGAGCACTTTGGAAAGGGCAGGAGGGAGAGCTGGGTGGGCTGCACACACATCCCTGGGTCCCCCACTGCAGCCACCTCACCGTTCCCATTCTAGGCCGCTCCCAGACAGCTCGGAGAATCCGTCCAGTGCGTGTCTCACTTTGGGTTTTGCTCTTCTGCCTCCGCATTTTTCTTGCAGATTCCAACCAACTTGGATAAAAATTTTTTTCCAAGCTTTTTTCCCCCAAAGTTTCCTCGCACTGGGGGGAACAGAATCTGGGGTCTGAATTCTTTCCTTGCCCAAACAATCAGTTTCATATTGACTCAAGCACAAATATGCTCTCTGCAATCCAAGGTAAAGAGCCGTGGAGCCAACAGCTCCTTCCAAGAGCTTTGTGGTGTGGAAATGAAGGAGCAGCCCCCGAGTGCTGCCCTGGCACTTGGGAGCAGCCGCTGCAGTGCCTGGTCTGACACTGCCGGACACCGGAACGGGGCGCGGGGGCTCCTTGTGACTGGGCCTGTGAACGAGGGTGGGCCCTGGCTGGAACGGAGATGAGGAATGAGTGGGAACAAGCGTCTTTCCCTGGGGTGATGGCTCTGTGTCACCCTGGGGCTGCTGGGGATGGTGTCCCCGCCGTCGGTGGTGGCAGGGCTGTGTTTCTGTGCCCGGCTGCTCTCAGAGGCAGCGTTTGCCGTGGCCCTGGCAGCCTCGGCCCGACCTTCTCGCGTTACAGAGCTTTGTGTCCCTGCGAGCTATAAAAAGCCTGTAGTGAAACCCAAACCACAGCGCAGCTCCCGGCTCTGCCGGCGCGATGTTCCTTCTCCTTCCCAAATGGAGCAGAGCACAAGGAGCGGGATGTGTGTGGC
>VXBT01005524.1:68954-89269 GCA_013400235.1 Oriolus oriolus
AGGCGGTGACCTTGTGTGAGCTTGTCTGGAGGGGCCAAACGGGCCCTCGGTCCCCCCAGCTCCCCGGGGCAGAGCTGTGCTGGGCGCTCTGTGCCCCCAGCTCCCCGGGGCAGAGCTGTGCTGGGTGCTCTGTGCCCCCAGCTCCCCGGGGGCAGAGCTGTGCTGGGCGCTCTGTGCCCCCAGCTCCCCAGGGCAGAGCTGTGCTGGGTGCTCTGTGCCCCCAGCTCCCCGGGGCAGAGCTGTGCTGGGCGCTCTGTGCCCCCAGCTCCCATCAGCTCCCCGGGGGCAGAGCTGTGCTGGGCGCTCTGTGCCCCCAGCTCCCCGGGGGCAGAGCTGTGCTGGGTGCTCTGTGCCCCCAGCTCTGGGCTCGCGTTCACCTCTCGGGCCGGCGGCTGTGCCTTTGTGTGGCTGCGAGTCCGGGGCTCTGCTGCTCCTCCCACACCCGCTGGTCTGTGCAGCTGGGGGATTTTAGGGTGTGAAAGCCCCTTTGCCTGTGGGATGCAGTTCAGAGCACACCATCCCCTGTGCCCTGGACTGTGCAGTGCCAGCAATGCAGAGAGCAAAGCCCAGAGCCTCCCCAGCCCAGGCGGATGGAAGAGGCTGCAGGGAGGCTCTCCTTGAATTCAGTTTTTCATTTCTGATGGTTCCTGGGCACTGCTGAGAACATCACCAGTAAATGATGACATTTTCTGAGGTCACCACTGCTGTAATTACAGGAGTGATCCCAGGCTTAACCTTGGGATGAGCAGAGCCTGCCCTGAGCATCTGTGGTTTGGTGGTTGTGAGTCATCACGAGAGCTCAGGGAGGGATTTGTGATGATTTATTCATGCCACATTTATTGTTTGGAAAGCTCAGTCAAATGCTGCTCTGACTGGACTGAATAATTCAGCTGCCAGTCTACTTTTGGTCTACTTTTGGTTTACTTTTGATTTACTTTTGATCTCTTTATTGCTTTCTCTCTCTGTTAAGAGCCTCATTTCAGAGGTGAAAATCATCTCAGAGAACCACGGAATGGTTTGGGTTGGGAGGAAACCTAAAGCCCATCTCATCCCACCCCTGCCATGGGCAGGGACACCTTCCACTGCCCCAGGGTGCTCCAAGCTCCCTTCCAGCCCAGCCCTCTCTGGGGTTCTGTGGTTCTATGAATAAACATTGATCCCTTTCAGGCAGGTGCAGCGTTTATGGGAGACAGAGGAATATTCCAGCGTGAGCGGAGCTGCGGCTGGGCTGCTCTGGGTACGTGCAGGCTCACAGGGGACGCTATAAAGGATCTGCATCTGGGTATTTTCAGCAGGGCAGCTCCTGAGCCAGTGTAATGCTGTATTAATAGACAGCCAGAATGCAGAGCTGTGACACAAAGATTGACAGCTCTTGGCAGTCGATTTTGTACTCAGGTATGCAAATGTATCCCTTGAAATTCCAGTTTGGCCAGCCTGGGCTGCCGTGCTGAGAACTGGCACCTCTGCTTCCCATCAGCTTCACGGGTTCACCCTGGTTTTGTTTTTTTATTCTGAGCTAAACTGGTTGAGGCTTCAGCACAAGCTGTGTCCTCACGTGTCCACCCAAACTGGACGTGCCCCAGCACAACTGGGTGGGGACAGTTTGTAATTTTAGTGATGTTGCAGCTGTTAGAGTTGTAGTCAGAATTAAGGAACCAGGTTTCATTACTCAAATAAACAGTGGTGGTGTAAACAGCCTGTTTAATTCGCTGGGGTACTCAGAGGTTTGGGATCACAGACTGTGTGCACTTGGGCGCTACTTGAGAGTCACTTGTGGTATTTGACTGTTTTACCTGTGCCAATTCTCACCTTTGCAGCTTTTAGGATGTGTGAGAGAAGGTCTAGGTTGGATTTTAGGAACAGGTTCTCCCCCAGAGGGTGCTGGGCACTGCCCAGGCTCCCCAGGGAATGGGCACGGCCCCGAGGCTGCCAGAGCTCCAGGGGCGTTTGGGCAGCGCTGCCAGGGATGCCCAGGGTGGGGTTGTTGGGGTGTCTGGGCAGGGACAGGGGCTGGACTGGATGATCCTGGGGGTCCCTTCCAGCTCAGGCCATTCTGTGATTCTGGTGGGACCAAAGTGTGGCCCCCTGCGACGTCCCCACTGTCCCTCTGCTTGTGGCACTGGCCCGGAAGGCCCTGCCTGGGCTTGGCAGAGCTCCCGTGGGCCATGTACAGCGTTATCGAGCTATTATTGCCCAATTTTGCAAATGCTTCAAAAGCCCTGTGGCTGCCTTCCACAATCAGCCGTGTCCCTGGCCGGGCAGTGATTCATCTGAACAGAATTAGCCACGGGCAGGGCGTGAGAGCCGCGCAGGGAGCGGAGAGCTGGGCTGGTCCCAGGGTGGGCGGGTGTCCTGCTGGGGGACAGAGCTTGGCCGGCTTTCGCTGCAATTATTTGTCTGGACTGGCTGTAGAAAAACCAGCTCATGTGCTGAATGTTTGGTTTCAGGTTGATGAAGCTGATTCCTGACCCGGCTGGAGCAGGATGTGCTCAGAGTGAAATGAAGATGTGCTGCACTCTGTGCACACCGAGCACTTGGGGTTCTGTTTGCTGTCACCCCTTGGCAGGAGGCAGGGCTGGCCAGGGGGTCACTGCATCACCAGCACCTGGGACACCCCTCGGTGTGGAGCTGGGAGAATCAGGAGAAACTGAGGCTGTGAGAGGGCAGAAACGACAGCCTGGGTGCTCAATGAGCCGTGGACACAGCTGGGAAATGAGGAAAAGGAAAATATTCCTCTGGATAAAGTGAGACATGGAAGCTGCCCCAACAGAGCTGAGTGGTGTTCCCAAAAGCTGGAGAGAGACCCCCTTGGATGAGCTGGAGTGCCTGGGCTCACCCCCAACGTCCCTGTTCCCAGGCTAGAGCCAGAGATAACCGGGAACGCATTCCCAGGAATATTTCCAGTGTCACTGGGTGACTGCTGCTTGTCACCCTGGTGCTGGGAGGGGCTCCTGGGGACATCTCACTGGGGTGCCAGCACCCCACCCGGGGGCACCCACCCAGTGAGGCTCTGGCTAGCCCAGGAGCACCAGTGAGGACACTGGGTTGTCCAGGGTGGCACTGGGCTGTCCACTGAGGGCACTGAGTTCACAGGACCATAAAATATCCCGGGCTGGAAGGGGCCCATAAGGATGCTGCTCCTTGCAGGACAACCTGCACCTAAACCAGGTGGCCACAAGCATTGTCCGGCCTCTCAACACCTGCCCCTGGTGGCCCAGGGGCTGCACAAGCAGGGCAGGAGGTTCAAGGCAGGAACTGGGGTGCCCTGGGAGGTGTTTGCTGGCGCCAGGTTGCCCACCTAGCACCCTGTGTCGCCCAACAGCCGCTGCTGTGGCCATTACAGGGCGAGTCAATGGCCGGGATGGGTCACAGAGCCCGGGTGCTGTCACAGAACCGCCCCAGAACGCGGTCACTGGCCACGGAACTCCCCGTCCATAGCAACGGGACCCTGTGCCAGCGGTGCCGCCCGGGGCCGGGCGGAGCCGGGCAGTGCCAGCACCACCACAGCACCCAGTGATGAGCAGCAGCACCCCCCGGCACCCCCAGCCCTGAGCTCGCCCCGCGCTCGCGGCCAGGGGGGAGCTGTTCCTCACGGGGAGGGAGGACCAGCACAGCCGGTACCGCCCTCAGCCCCAAACCCTCTCCATCCCCCAGATACCCCAGACCGGCCGTCAGCAGCTCCCGGGCTGTGCCCGTGTCCAGGGGGGGTGGAAATTCTCATCCAGGCGTGGCTTATCCCAAGGGGGTGCAGGGGCCTTTATTTCAGCTGGAAACGCGTGGAAAAGTAACCCAGTCCATTCCCGAGGTTTTTTTCTCTCTCAAACACTTGTCAGTGTGTGAAGAGGAAGGATTTATGTGCAGGGGTGGGAGGCAGAGAAAGCATCTCCCCCCCTCCAGGTGCTGCTCCCCAGGTATCAGTGAGGGGCCTGGAGGCGGGGAGCGGCGGTGGCCGGTCCACCTCCCAGACAGGAGGGCTGCAGTGACGGGTTTGTGGGAGCAGCACGCGCAGGGGGTTTGTTGGAGCTGAGCACAGATGTCTTGTCCTTGCTTCTGCCAAACTGACCCCGAGCCAGTCATTCCTGTGACAGGTTTTGTGCTGAATTTGAGGCTGGGTGTCCCACTGCCCACCCCAACCCTTTGGCCAGGCTGGATCCTGGGATGAGACTCGCTGGGCTGGGTTGGAAGGAACCACCCCTGCCATGGCAGGGACACCTCCCACTGTCCCAGGCTGCTCCCAGCCCCAATGTCCAAACTGGCCTTGGGCACTGCCAGGGATCCAGGGGCAGCCACAGCTGCTCTGGGCACCCTGTGCCAGGGCCTGCCCACCCTCACAGGGGAGGTCATTAGATTGACAGGGACAGTGACAGGGAAAATGAAGGAATAATAGGAAGTAAGGAATAAGGAAAACTAAGGTGTAAGATCTGTCATCCTCTTTAGCAGCCGTGATTTGTTTCCTCATTTCAAGACCTGACACAAGATACCAAGAGCAAAGTTGGTATCAAATCCCTCCCTATCCAAATGCGTGGGATGCTGTCGGAGGGGATTTACGTTGAGGAGATTCAGGGGCTGTGTGGGTGCCCCGGGCAGGGCTGGTCCCATCACAAGCTGGGTGTTGCTGTAAGAGGCACCACAAGGACAGGAACTTTCTGAGCGAGGTTTTCCTCCGCCTCCTTTGTGCAGGACCCGCACCAGCAGCATTCCAGGATGGAACTCTATGGCTATCCCTTAAAAGCCAAGTTTAACCAGCCACGGCCACCACCTCCCAAGGTCCTGCCGGCCACCGGCACCATGACCACCAGCTACAAGAACCGCATTCCCTATCACCCCGAGAGCTTCAGCATGCCATGGATGCCTGACTCCTACTACAAAGCAGCTGCCCTCAACCCAACCTTGTCTCCCCTCACCGAAAGCTTCCCAGGGCTCCCCCCCACCAAGATAGTTCCTTTTATTTCCGAGAGACCCAACGGCGTCTTCAGCCGGCACTCACTGGATGACTGGCACAGGTCCAACATGACCAACTACAAGGAGTCGGAGACCACCCGGCACAACGCGGAGCGCCTGCGGGCCGACCTGACCCGCACCATCAAGGACGTGTACCAGCAGGCCAAGAGGACCCAAGGGGAGAGCACCAAGAACCTGGGAGAGCGCGTCAATGACATAGAGTACTGGAAATCCGAGCTCTGCATCGAGCTGGATGCCATGATCAGGGAGACCAACTCCCTGACGGACATGCAGAAACGGCTGGAGAGAGCCTTGGCCGACACCGAGGGCCCCTTCCAGGTAGGGACTCTGCAGCCCCCAGCCCAAGCATCTGCAGCGACTCAAACCTCTCACAAAGTTCATCCCAGCTCTGTAACACTGGAAAGTTTTCGTGAAGAGCCCATTAGTTGAGCCAGCGATAAACAAATCCCCTGCATCTGCTGCATGCCCCTCCAGCACATGCTGAGCACGTCGCTGCAGTGTTTGTTTAACCAAATATTTCTCTGCCCAAAATCCCAGTTTGGGACACAAAAGCCCATCTCTTACTACGAGGAGGGAAGGTCTGGGGAGGCCAACACCGAGCCTGACACGGGTCCCTGCGCTCAGCTGCGGTGGCCCAGGGACACGCGGGCTCCCTGCCACCGATTCCACGCTGATGTTGCACTCGGCTGCTGTTGTCAGCTCACCCAGCTGCCTTGGGCAGCTTTTCCCTGGCTGCCGTCCCTGTGCCCACCTGTATTTCCTTTTCCTGCATTCCCTGACATGGGCGCTGTCCCTGCAGGGAGCCCTGCCCCTGCAGCCAGCACTGATGTCACGACATGTCCCCACCAGGTCGCTCACAAGTGTTTGCTCCACCGGGAGAAGAGGATGGGCATCGACCTGGTCAATGACGACGTGGAGAAACAGCTCATCACAGTGAGTCTGGCAGCACACATCACGTGTCAAAGTTATTTTTACCTAAACTGCCCCAAACAAGTTTGGCAGCCCTGTTCCCTCACTGGCTCTTCAGTGGTGAGGTGCTGAATTCTTCATCTCTCCAAACCTGCTGGGGCAGGGGCTGGTGTTCCTACCCTGCAGCGTGTCCACGGGAGAGGAAGGAAAACCTGGAAACCAGCTGGGTTTGTGTGGCTTATCGGGGTCCTCTGTCCCTCTCTGAGGAGTCTGTGAGATGCTCCTGCCTTTCAGAGTGGTGCCAGCACAGATCTCTGTCTGTTTATCTGATCTGTCTCTGTATCTCTAGCACATTCTGTGTGTTGCACACACACAGATGGAGAGGGCAGGGTGTGCCCAACAGCCTGTCTGCTTTCCCCACCTGTATTAGCTGGGCTAATAAAAGATATTAATTCCACTCCCCCCAGCTCTGCTTTGCTCAGGGCAGAGGGGCTGCAGCAGTTCTGTCGCTCTGTGTGCTCGGGCAATGGGTTGATAGAAATCATAAAAACCTGCACTCCTGCCTGCCTTTATCTAGGCTGCTTTAAATCATGAATTAAAAGCAAACATGAGGAGAGTTGGCACAGCAAATGGGATCCTAATGCAGGGTACAGCGAAATAGAATTACTGCAAAAGCCTCATGAAACTGGGAAGGAAATTGCAGCCCCTGGGCCTGTGAAGCCACTGCTCTCTTAGAAGATTTTTTGTTATGAGTCAGGCCCTGGAAAATTAAATTATTAGTTTAAAAGTCATGAAGGTTTAGGAAAATTATCAGAGCTGGTATCTCCATAATGCCATTTGGTTTTTTAAGTGTTTGAGATGCATTTAGGCTGTGCTTTCAGCTGGCTCCTGCAGACAGGAGGGATTGAAAATCTCTGGGTTTGGAGCACTGATGAGCAGCCTCTGGAAACCTTCACGGGGACAATGGCTTGTGCTGGAGTCAAGGGAGCTGAGAGCAGCACGAGCCTTCCTCCCAGGGAGCTGAACCCTGCCTAGAACTGGCTGGGGACTTACACCAAGCTCCTCTTGTCCCACATGGATGTGATTTCCTGTGGGGAGGGAAATGCCCTGGGACTGGGGCTGGGGATGTGTGGCACTGCTGGCCCAGGGTACCACTGTGCCTGTTCACGTCAGGTCAGGGTCCAGCTCTCCTTGTAATGGAGAGCAGCCCTGGCCACTGATGTCCAGATGAAAAAACCTGGGAACCCACACTGAAAGTGATTTCAGAGGCCCTGGCTGTGGCCACAGTCCCCTCCTGTCCCCTCCCTGGCCCTGGCCGTGGCTCAGCTGCACAAGTGGCTCGGTGCACAAGCCCCTGTTTGCTGGGGGGGAAAGGGAAGTCCTTGCTGTGTGCGAGGCTGTAGGGGCCCGAGAGGAGGAGTGCCCAGGATGTCTGAGCACCGAGGCTGATGGGCTCTGTTCTGCCTTTGCCCAGGAAATCAAGACCATCAGGTCCTGCCGGGAGAGGTTACAGCAGTGCCTGGACACGGTGAATTGCCAGCTCATGTAAGGAGGGCCCTGGGCCCTTGCTGCAGGGCTGATGTGCAGCTGTGCCGTGGCCCCCAGCAGAGCCCTGCTGCCCCCACTCCCCGCAGGTTAAAGCCCTGCAGGCTCCACGGGAGGCAGGCAGGGATGCTCCGGGAGCTGCAGGGGAGTGGGACGGGCAGAAAACCATCCCACGCCCACATCCCGACCGAGGCCCTGTTTGTGTGTCCCAGGTGCAACAAGGAGGCCCGGCAGGAGCTGGAGAAGGACCTGGCTGACAAGCAGATGGGCCACCACATCGACAGCAAGTGCTACCAGCTGAAGAACACCTCCAGAGGCATCCACTACTACAAAGGCGTGGAGAGGGTCGATGCCACGTGAGCACTGGGGCGCTGGCGGGCACGGAGCCTGTCCCGGGCGGGGAGCTGGGATTTCCTGGCCCGCTCTGACTGCACATCCATCCCTCCTGGAGACACCCACCTCCAGGGCTCATCTCCCTCTGGTCTCTCCAGGGGGAGAAGAACCCTCTGCTTTCAGCTGGATGCTGAGCACCCGCCGGAGCCCGAGCTAATTAAACATTAGATGAGGGCTCAGAGCTCAGCCTGCAAACGAATTCAGCCCAGCACCTCTGCACAGCTCATTAAGTTCATGCATATTTTCAAAGATGTGTCAGTGCTTGCCTGAGTGCTCCTCGCTGATGGAAAGTCTGGGGGCTCACCCCTTCATGGGGAGGGGCTGGCAGGGAGCTGAAATGACCCAGAAAATAAAGAAATGAGAGCGTGGTCCTGGGACGGGGTTCAGCTGCCTTTGGGTGCCAGGAATTCAGCTTTGGCTCTGCAGTGAATGAACCCTAACCCTGCACTCACAGAGATGCCCTAAGTGGCAAAGGGCTGAGAGAATAAATCTGCTCACGCACAGCCATGAAGTTTATGGAGAAGCACAGATTTTTTTTATTTATTTAATTTTTTTAATAGTTTGACTAATTATTCACAGTAGAGCTCAGACATATTTAGACAGGCAAATGGATTGCAAAGGATTGAGGCTGAAATTCAGAGGGGGGTAAAATGTGCCGAGAATCAGCAGGTTTTAAACGGAGCTTATGTGGTATTTAAGTCTTTTGTTGACCTTGTTCTGGGCTACTGCACAGGCAGGAACTTCATCCCGAATGCACAGACAGGGAATGGAGTGGGATCTAAAGCTCGTTTGGTTCAGTGGGAGAGTGAGATGGGCTGTGAGCAAAAGGAATTGACTGAACTGTGATCTGCGTGTCCCTGTGAGGCTGAGAACTCCTTGGCACTTAATGCCTCGAAGGTGTAAATAGGAGCTCTGATTGGAATCTCTGTTTCTTATGGGAGAATCTTTTGTTTGCCTGAGCTTTCACAAGCTGTCTTTGTGAACATGCCCTCATTTGATAAATTGTCATCAAACCAACAGGGTCCAGATGTTTCACTTCCATGTAATTTAATTAAGAGCACAGATTTCATTTGCATTGATCTCCGCCGAGGCTCAGCAGCGCGGGTTTGCCAAGGGCCTGTCCTCTCCCCCCGCAGGGTCTCGGTGCCGGAGACGTGGGCCAGGTTCACGGACAACAACATCTTCCGCTCGCAGAGCGCGCGCGCGACCTCGGCCAAGCTGCGCGCGAGCACCGAGAGCCTCCTCATGGGCACGGCCGACGAGATGTGGCGCCAGTTCAGCAAGGTCAACGATGCCTTCACCAGCCGCATCACCGAGACCGCCAACGCCAAGAGCAAGATCCAGACACACCTGGCCAAGGTACCCGACCCCTGCTTCGGCTTCCTCCCAAGGGATGCTCGGTTATCCGTGGGCTCCCTGCCCTGCGCTGCCAGATCAGTGGTGGGACCTGCCTCGGACCAGTGGGACTCGTGGGAAGCTCCCTGGAAAGGGCTCAGACTGGTTGGGTTTGCAGCACTGGGGCTGACGCCACATCCTTAAATGAGGAGCCGTTAAAACCTTTCCCTGTATTAGCTGATGCATGATCAGTTCTTGCAAACAGCAGTTTTGGGAAGCTGGTAATTCCATAGATTCATCACTGCTCCTAAACCTCTTCTGCTCCTAAATCTCCTCTGATGGGACAGCAAGAGCAAAGAGATTTTCCCTGAGAACTCTGCTGGATCTGTGCCTTGATGTGGCAGAGCAACAGTGGCCTGAGCGCAGGGGCTGTTTATTGACCTTGGGGTTTTTCCTGCACAAACAGGAGAGAAGGGAATGGTGGGATCACTTGAGAAGACATTTTTTCATTGATACCTGTGTTTCTGTTTCACCCCAGACACGACAGGAAATCTTCCAGATCGAGACGAAGATCCAAGTCATCCAGAAGACCATAAGGGACAAAGAGGTTCAGTTAAAGGTGGCTCAGACCCGGCTGGATGAGCGCACGAGGAGACCCAACGTGGAGCTGTGCCGGGACGCTGCCCAGATCCGGTACGGCCGGGCTGCAGGGCTGCTGGGGCTCAGGGGGTCACTCGGGAGCATCTCCGCATGACAAAATTGCTTTTCTTCCCTGAATATCCCTTCCGTGAGTGCCCCGCTAGAGTCTAAAGCGCTGAGCAGGTGTCCCAGCCTGCGGGTGCTGGGAGAGCTCTGCACCCGTGACGGAGGCTGGACACCATGGCCGGGTCCAGCCTGATCCCACCCCATGAGGGGCTGGAATTTTCCCACTCGGGCAAACCTCATCTGCTCTCCTGCCTCGCACAGGTGGCTGGATGTGCTCAGTTTTGAAGGATAAGCCCCTTACTTGCTGTGTGTGCAGGACCCTGCATGGGGAAATCCAGGAGGGTGAACCAACAAAGCCACAAACCCAAACAGAAATGGGAAACCACAGCTGCTCATCCCTGTTCCTGGTGGCACGAGCTGCTCTGGCAGACGTGGCTGAACATATCCAGAGCTTTGGAACAAACTTGTCTGTTCCTCCCCACGGAGGTCGGGAGGAGCTCTGCCCTTGGCTTTCCCGTACCAGGAATGGGGCGTTGGAATCAGCCTGGGTGTGCTGGTGGGGGAAATCCTGTGCCCAGAGGGCCTGTGTGGATGGACAGCACCCCGTGGTGGGGCTCTAACCGGGTCCCGCTGTTTTCCAGCCTTGTCCAAGAGGTCAACGAGATCAACGAGACGCTGCGGAACCTGCACCAGTGCCTGCGGGCTTCCGAGGACATGCTGCAGATGCTGGTGCGCTCCAAGGGGGTCCTGGAGCACGACCTGGTGGTCAAGAACAACTCCCTGTTCATCGACCAGGAGCGCTGCATGGGGATGCGCAAGAGCTACCCCAGCACCGTGCAGATCCTGGGCTACGTCTCAGCGGGACTCACCTGAGCGCGCGGCACCCGCGGCGGGACACCTTCCCTCTTTTCCTCAGCTTCTTTGCCAATACATTGTTGCAATTTCACAAACATGTTCGGATTTCATTTCCTGGAGTGAACTCCACGTAGGAATTAAATGAGTGTCCTCTTTGTTGGGTTACCAGGATAATTTTTTTCCTCTGTATTTTCTCTTTCACCGTGTGCCAGGAAGGAGCTGAAAATATCCTGTATGTCACCAAATCCACCCACGGGGACCCATCCCTGCCCTTCCAGTCTGTGTTTTCAGGAGAAAAACTGTCGCATCATCCTCCTTTTGAGTGTGTGTGATGTGGAAAAGGCACAAGGGGAAGTAAAGCCACTTGTCAGAATAATGAGCTGCTGACATCCATGATGGATTTTTAATGGTGCAGCAGAAGAAACACAAACTGTCCCGGAAAGAGTTGCAGTTTGTGCTATTCCTAAAATAGAAAAATGTGCATTTTAAGCTGATTTCTAATGATAATTGTCCTGCTTTTGAAAAATGGTAAATGCCATCAAAAATGTCAGTGCTGGGGTCTTAAAAAGGGGAAGTAGATTTGACTTGAAGAAAGTTCTTTGAAGGAAATGCTGTGGGTTTAATTTTGGGTTCCTAATTTAACCTCTCACGTGTAGTTTGTTGGTGGGAGCACCAAAGCACTTTGAAGAGTCTTGGGGCCGGAGTTGTTTAAGCCCCTCTGGCTGCCATGGAACCTTCTCTTGCTGTAAATCTGACTGATTTTACCAAGTATTGGAATTTTCAGAGGGATAAGTCTTCAGTCAGTCTGAGGCTGAGTGTGAAAGTCACTTTGCAGTTGCTCTCCTTAGACTCCCCCATCTCTTGAGTCTTTTAACCTCAGCAGTCGAGCTCAGCCTAAAGCTGTGGGCACCAGGAATCCCAAAGGAGCAGAAGCTCGAGTCCCCCCCACTCCCTGGGGAATCCAGGGCAGGGACCACCAGCGCAGCGTGGGGGCTCCCAGGAGCTGGGAGCACCTTTCCTTGTCCCCCACCCCCAGGTGACTGCTCCTCGTCCCACAGACCCTTCTGCCCTCCCTGCCCTCCTCGGCAGGATCTCCCTCCCAGCAGCAGCCCTAAACAGGAAGCAATTGTCTTTCTAAGCTTTTTTTCTTTACTAGCACTTCTGAGGAGACTAAAAATAGATTTCCTCTGCTTTGTGTGTGTGTCTTGGGGCCGGAGTCCGTCGGAGACAGCAGCCACCCTTTCCAAAGGGAAGGGACAGCGGCGAGCAGGAAAAGCTGCCCAGCTGATCACACCTTCCCTTTCTCCCCTTCCCTGCCCCCCCAAGGGCCCCCTCGGGCTGCTCTGGGCTCTTCTCTGCCTGTGCTCCTGAAGCCTTTCCCAGCCCCTGGTGATTTTGGTGCTCCTCTTGTCTGCAGCCCCACTCCAGCAGTTCTCAGGCTTTTGGGCCCCGTGAGTTTGTCCCCAGCTGAGTGTGGGGCAGCAGAGGCACCCACAGCCCCCTCCTGAAAGGCTCCAGCCTTCGAGTACCCGGAGCCAAGTCCTGGCACCAGCGACAGCTTTGCCTTCGTTTCACTTCCACCTTCGGTTTTGAGTCATGTCAGAAATATCTGGGCTCTGTTTTACAGCGAGGGCACACCAGGATCAGTCTCCATTTTCCTCCAGTTTTGCTTTCAGAGCTCCCCAAACACTGATCTTTCCCACTGGCCCAGCTCCCTTAGGGCTTTCTCCTCACTGCCAGCATTTATGTGGTGCTGCGATTACCCCGCTCCATTTTCTCTTGCTGTCCTGCTCTCCCGATGCTCCTTTCCACAGCACTGCCAGAGAGTTTCTTTCCTCTGTTTGAGCCATGACCAGAGGAATTTCAGTTTCAGCTCTTCTAATTTCTTTCACAAATACTTTCCACTTTCCTGCAGCAATTTCCCAGACGTTAGAGAATTCCCAGGTCCCTCTGGGCTTTCGTTCTCTCCACGCCAGTTTTCCATGAGGTGACAGCACTGATGTTACTTCTGGCAGCTGACATCCCCAGCTCCCCCCGGACACTCTGATCAGGGCACCCCACGTGTGCCTCAGCGAGAGTCCCTTGGCTCCCCGGGGGGAGCCCGTCCTGCACCAGCTCCTGTGAAATGGGTCCCCAGGGACAGGGCTTGGGTGCAATTCCAGTGAACACGTGGCTCGTGGCCGCGTCTCCTGCACAGGGACAGATCTGCTTTCCATGACAGAGCTGCTGCTGAGTGAAGCTGCTCCATTTAATCCCCACAGGGCTGGATTTGGGATCTGAGCAGCCTTTGATGTGTTCCAGGAGACGAAACAACAGCCCTGCCTCCTCCTGCTGATGGCTGGGATGTCTTTGCTGCCGTGCCATTAAATGATTCCCTTTCAGAGATCACTTCTAAATCAGAGCCCAGGCCCATCACCCACCTTTCTGCACGGGTGGGACGTCTCCTTTCTCCACGCTGAGGAGCAACGTGTCTGCTTTTATTGCTGGTTTATTGCTGCCTCTATCAGCCAAGCTGCTGAGAAAGTTCCTTTGTGGAAATTCCTTTGCATCTTACAGCCATCTTCCCACCCTTTTGCATCATTCCTTTCACATCACTGCTGCAGAGCTGGGTGTGTAAATTAATTGTTTACTGACTGGAGGAAAAACAATAAATTTATAAACCCAGGGCACTGTTGCTTTGTGTCAGTCCTGGATCCAGGTGAACACTCCAGGCAGGGCTGGCAAGAAACTTCTCACAAAGGAGGTTCTGTTGTTAAAGAAAACAAAAATCATTGAATGTCCTGGGAGGGTCTGATATGAATTTGGGTGAAATCAAAGCTTGCCAAAACCCATGTTAACAATGTATTGCATAACTAGTGCAGATTATTGTGCTCAAGGGAGAGAGAATTCCCCAAACAGCATCAGCAGTCAGAAAAAAATCCAACCCTAAACTCATTGCTATTATGGAAAAAAAGGGAGAAAACTTTGGCAAAATGCTAGAGGAAAATTTGGGCAGTGTAGGATCACAGAAATGCTTGTGCTGGCTCGGCCCAAAGTGCAGCCTCTGGTGCAGCCTCTGCCAGAGCCAATGGGAGGTACTGAGATAAAAGCGCCAGAAGGCGGCAGGAATTCTGTGAGATTCTCCCAGTCCACTTTCCCAGCTTCCAGCAATTAGTATCCCAAGGACTTCCTGAGCTGACAGGGCTGTCCTTGGATTTAATATCCCCCAATGGATTTGTTTCACGTGCTCTTGTTCCCGTTGCTCTTGGAGCATCCGCTGTGTCCCTCAGCAGGGATCCGCAGGGCACGGAGCATCCGCACCCTCAGAGCAGCAGTGGCCACTGCGGGGACCCTGGGGGGACTGAAAAAGGGGCCAGACCTGGCCCTGCTGGAGCCACAAGTGTAAAACTCAATAGTTTGGGCAAAATGTGGCTCAAAGCTTGTTTAGACCTGTGTCCTCTGCAGGGTCTGTTCTGTGCTGGCAGGAGACGAGCACGAACCAGCAGCTCAGAAAGGATCTGAGGATGTTCAGAGTCCCAGCTGGGAAGCTCAGTTGATTTTTGGAGGGTTTTGGGGTCAGTGGGTAAATTTTGGTTTCCCTGAAGTCAGTGGGATTTTCTCCAGTGATTTCAGCCTGGCTCTATCAGTGCTGACAACAGGCTTGGAGTGGAAAGCAGAAAGTTGGATGAGGTTGGTTTGGGGCCACGAATGCAGACAGGACTAAAGTGTTTTACAAATTCTTCTTGCATTGGTAGAAAACAAATCGGAAAAAATAAGTCAGTGCCTCCAAGGTATATTAGACCTTTCATTATTGAAGTTTGCCGAATATGAAGCCTCCCCTTCCATTTCTTTCTGGCTGAAATATTTTTTCCAATACCCCTTCCAGCAGTGTAAATGTATTTATGTATTTACATATCTATCTATACTTCTATATCTGTATATCTGCATGTGTTCTTTGAGGGAGCACTGTAGATCCTCCACAAAGTGCAGTCAAACCAAATCCCGCTCTCCTCCTTTTCCTAGTGGCACAGTTGTTTGAGAACAGGATTCTCCCCGCCCAGTTCCCTTCCCAGCCCCCAGGAGGGGTTTGCTGATGGCAGCGAAGATTTCGGGCCCTGCCCTTTGCATTTCAAACCCTCCTCGCAAATGATCTCAATCACCAGGGTAGGGAACAGGAAGCGAGTCCCTAAAATTGTGATGAGAGAGCAAAATGTGGGGTTAAACAAGTTCATCCTCACAAAGACATGGAGAGGAAATGTTGTCTTTTTGTGTAGCTGGAAAAGGTTTTGTCTTCAGAGGGGTTTCGTTCACCTGGCCCGAGGAAAGGGATGAGCAGAGCCCTGATGGGCTGGTTCATTGATGCCACACAGTTAAATGAGCCTGAGATCCCTTTCAGTCCATCCCTGCCTTGTCAGATTAGCGTCTGAGCCCTGTAAAGTGATAGAAACCCCACTTTCCTTCCTGGATTCTCGTAATTTTATTCTAGAATTTCAAGCTGAAGCATCATATTCTAAGTAGCCCCATGGAATAGATTCAAAGTGAGAAATCCACATTTTTTACCCAGGGTTTATACAACTCATCAATCTTCCAGTATTCCCAGCACAGCCTGTGGCGAATCTTGTTTGTACACAAAACATTTTTCCAATTTATTGTGGCGCCTGCTTTGATTCAGGCGGGGGTGGCACTGCCAGCGCCCCTCACCCCGAGGGGCTGACGTTGTCTCTCCAGCAAAACCCCGAGGGCTCTGCTGGGACCATCCTCGCCTGCTCGCCTGCTCTCCTCCGCGGCCCGGCTCCCTCCATCTCCGGCTGACGGAAGGCGCGGAGCGGAGCTTTGCCCCAGCCCCGGCACCCGAGCTCTGTCCCAGCTCGTGCTCAGCCGATGTTTGTCCCAGCCCTGCTCGGTTCGAGCAATGCACCTTTCCCAAAGGAGAGTCCAAGGAGCAGGGAGGTGATGTGCTCTTCTCGCTGGGCTTTCTCCACCGTTTCCAATCCAGGGCTCTCAGCAAAAAGCCTTTGTTACCCACAGACCGCTCTTTTCCCTCCTTCGAGTTTCTGGTATTTCTCCCGTGCTTAAAAAGCTCTTTTGGCACCTTTTTCAGAACGGGAGCCGGGGCGGTTTTGCTGTCCCACACTCCCGGAGGAGCTGGGGAGCTGTCTGTGACCCCCACACGTCCCAGCGCATCCCGGCGCATCCCGGTCTGCTCCAGGTCGGATATTGTGTCTGGAACAGCAGCCGAGACCTCGGACCTGCAAACCCAAACCAGAGAATGCTCTCTACCAGAGCCTGGATCGCAGCCCTTGGGGACAAGACCTTTCTCTGTCAGCCCCAATCAGCCTCATTAGCCAGGAATGTTCCGATGGTGGCGCAGATGTTTCAGTCCTCTGGGGATGGCAGTCCTGGCACTGACGGGCGCCACAGGGTGCAGCGGGACGGTACCAGCAGAGGAATCGGCGGGATTTCTTGGAGGGGAAGGGAAATTGCATCCTTTAGGATCTCGTTTCAGCCGCTGGCCTCTCTCCTTCGACCCCCCCGCGTGCTCTCAGCTCCACTCCCCCTCTCTGGCCGATGTCTGTGCCGGGACCCCTTACGTGAGCGTGAGGAGCCCGTGCTGCGGGAACACGCCTCTGCTTGCCAGCAGAGAGGAGCCAAGCACGCTTCCCGACCTCCTTTCTCCCAAGATTTACAGTCCCGGTGGCTGGATGCCGAATTCCCTCGTTTGTGCAACAGTGCAGGACGAGTCTGGAGCTGGTGCGTGGAGAGGGGAGGTGATGGGGACTGGTGTTAATGCTCAGCACTCCCAGGAGTGTGCAGGGCTCCTGGCGCGATTATTTGGGACCTGGCGGTGGACTCTGTGTGTGGGGGGGTGTTTGAACAGACTGGCTGTGCTTGAGGAATGAGCGAGGGCAGCAGCGCAGCCACCCCTTCCTTCCCGAGCGCCTGAGTCAGAGATCCCAGAATGGTCTGGGTTGGAAGGGACCATAAAAAGCCCATCCAGTGCCCCCCCCGCCATGGGCAGGGACACCTCCCACTGTCCCAGGCTGCTCCAAGCCCCGTCCAGCCTGGCCTTGGGCACTTCCAGGGATCCAGGGGCAGCCACAGCTGCTCTGGGCACCCTGTGCCAGGGCCTCACCTCCCTCTCAGGGAAGGATTCCTTCCCAATATCCCATCTAACCCTCCCTCTGGCAGTGCGAAGCCATTCCCCGTGTCCTGTCAATCCAGACTCTCGTCCCAAGCCCCCCTCCAGCTCTCTTGGAGCTCTTTTCGGTACTGGAAGGGCTCTAAGCTCTCCCCAGAGCCTTCTCCAGCAGAACAGCCCTAACTCTCTGAGTGTCCTCCCGAGCTGTGGAAAATCGCACCCTCCATTTAGTGAAAAGTTGCTCAGTTCCACCCAATTTGGCTCTCAAGTGCTAAAAAAGATCCACTCCAACCGCTAGAATCCCTTCAGCTCAGCCAGACGCTCATTTCCCAAATCCTGTGCCTCGGATCCTGTCCAGGGCTGCACAAACCCCCTGGGGGTTTGCGAGGGGTGAGGGGACCCTCGATGTGGGGAGCTCTGTCCTCTCCGGCCACCGGCCCGTCCTGCTCGGACACCCCGGGGCTGCAGCGCCCCCGCTCCGGGACACCCCCCACCCACGGGGGGCTGCACGGACACCTCTCCCCCTGCCTGGGCAGCGGGGGCTCAGGAGAAGGGGGGTGGCCGTCTCCTGTCCCCCCTCAAATCTCCTCGCTGCCGGGCGGGAGCGGCCCTGCCGGGGCCGTGAGCGGCTCCCGGCCGTGTCCCGGGGGGAGGCGGCGGGGCCGGGCCGGGCCGGGCGCTGCCCCGTTTATAGGAGGGCGGCGGGCGGCGGCTGAGCCCTCCCCGTGCCGCAGACGCAAACGGGGCGGTGGCCCCGGTTAAAGGGGAAACTTGACAGCGCCGCCGCCCGCTCCGCTCCGCGCCCGCTCCGCCGCCGCCAGCGCGCTCCGCTCCGCCGCGATGTGAGTACGGACCGGCCCGGCCCGGCCCGGCCCGGCCCGGCCCGGCCCGGCCCGGCCCGCCGGGGCACGGCCGCGCCGAGGGGACGCGGGCTGGACGCACCCGCCCGGGGTTCGCAGCCCAGAGCGAGCGGAGGAGCGCTCCCGCTCTGGGGGCTCTCCAGGGACAGGGGTCAGGGCAGCCCCCTCCCCTCTTCACCGAGGGGGAAGACGGGCTGGGGAAAGTCCTCCCCCACTCGGGAGAGGGTCCAGGAGGGCCTCTGCCGGGGGAGCCGAGGGGAGGTGGGCCGAGGGCACCCCCCGAGAAGAGGGGCCGAGGGAGCCCGGTGGGTTGAAAGGGGCAGGGGCTGATGCCCCCTGCTCCCCGCCCTTTGCCCTGTCCCCGGGGGTCGTCAGGGCAGATGAACCGGGGAAAATTCCCCCTGGGGTGGGGGCCGACAGAATCACCCACACCGGTCCCACGGGTGGGTGGGCAAGGGACCCCCGTCCCCCTTTCCCTGCGGAGTGGGGCCGGGGCAGCCCCTCGGGTGCGATGCGCCGGGATCGAGCCCTCCCGCCGGGGGTGAGGAGCACATTCCCTTGGGAGAGGGGATCGGAACCCCTCGGGCAGAGGGGCTGGGGGAGCCTCCCTGGGGAACCGCCCCCCTTTGAGGGTCCCCGGGGAGGGGACAGGGGGAGCCCCCTGGGTGGGAGTGGGAGAACAGGCTCGGGGGAAGTGCTCGGGGGACCCCCGGGGGATATCGGGGAGCGCGCACAGGGCTCGGACCCCTCTCCGTCGGCGGGGCCCGAGGAGGAGAACCCGGGCGCCGGGCACTGCCCGAGCAGCATCCCCCAAGCCGGGCGGGGCGGGGCGGAGCAGAGCGTTCGTGCTGCCCCCGGACAGACGCACGGACAGACAGACACACACACTCAGCATCATCCCTGTCCCGCTGCAGCTCTGCCCTCCACCACCGCCAAGATGCTGCTGTTGCTGCTGGGGATCATCGTGCTCCACGTCACCGTGCTGGTGCTGCTCTTCGTCTCCACCATCGTTAGTGTGAGTACGGACTGTCCCCGCGCCGGGGCTCCACGAGAGAGCAGAAGGCGTTATTTTTATTTATGGCATGGCTTTCAGCAGAAAGCCTTTACTGGCTGCGTGCTGGCCTCACTAACAGCGGGATTTTGGATTTGGGAGTTTGTGCTGTCAGGTGAACCTGGTGGGCGCGTGGCTGTGTGCTGTGCTGGGTGCTCAGGGCATCCACGATGGTACAGAGACACCAGGGCTGTTGGAAACCATCTCCTCATCCTCCCCAGGCTGGGTCACTCCGAGGAGCAGCCTCGGAGCACCCAAAATCCCCTCTTTTGGGGTGATGTGCTCTCCCCTTTCATAAGGAGCTCCACCTGCTATTGGGCTTCAGGCACCGGGCCAGAAGAGCCAGCCTGAGCAAAGCCCCTCGAAACGGGGCTGGCTGGGCACTGACCGCTCAGCACAGCAGTTCTGCTCCCCAGCTCCCCTCCTTTGGGGCTGGGAATAAGGCACAGCCTCTTTTTCCTAACCCAACTTCCAAGGCTGGATCTTTGTGAGCAGTGGCAAACCTGAGGGCTGGATGCAGCACAGAGGCTTCCCAGCAGTGTCCTGGGGCTGCAGCCCAGTGAACACGTCAGCTGCCCGGGCAGAAGTTTGAGTTGGCTTTAAGGCAGCTGTTCTGTGGAGCTGGTGACTTCCAAGCTTGCTTCACCAGGGGCTTCTTTCCCAGTTGTTTTTTTTTTCTTTTTTTCTTTTTTCTTTTTTCTTTTTTTTTGGTGGTAATAGTAGTGGAAAACGTTACAAAAATCTTCCGAGCCGTTAGGAATCACGTGGAAGCATTCAAATATCCCGGCCAGGCAGCGGGCGAGGCCGGCGAGGGGAGGGAAGCGCGGCCCCGCGGGACTCGCTCCGTGTTTAGAGAGCATAAAGAGCTTCTGTTTCCGTGCCGCTGGGGCGAGCGCGGCTAAAAGCAAATCTCGGGATTCACTTCCACACCCCTCTCCAAGGAAAAGCGCGTCCCTGGGAGCGCCCGGCCGGGCAGGCACGTGCGGGGCTGGGGCTGCTCGGTGCCGCAGCCTGGGGGGGACACGGACAGGGACACGGACACGGGTGGCTGCTCCCCCGCCGGGTCCCGCTCACGGGCTGTGTCTGTCCCACAGCAATGGCTGGTGAACGGCGAGCACACGGCAGACCTGTGGCAGAACTGCACCTCCGGAACCGTCTTCCACTGCCTGGCATCCTCCTCCAACGGTGAGTGCCCCCGGGATCAGGGCCGCTCCCGCCCGTCGCTCGTGCTCTCCTCCCGGACCTGTGGAATCAAGGGGGATTTGCCTGTGCGGGTTATTTGGGATTCTTTCTTGGATTTTCGTGCATCCCCGGAGCTGTTCCCTCCCGCCCCATCCCCTCGCCTCCTCTGCTCCATCCCCCGCTGGAGGAGCACGGCTGAGCTGTGTCCCGGCGCGGGGACACGGGGCTGGCCCGGAGTGGGGGACTGCTCCCCGCTGCCCTCCCGGTCCCTGAAGCTGTGATGGGGCTTAGCAGGAGAACCAGACCCGCTGCCCACCGCTCTGCCTGGCTGCCCTTGGGCTGAGGGGCAGCTCCTGGCAGCACCAGGGCAGGGTGACACCCTCGGCTGCACTGGAGGGAG
>VXBT01005524.1:89328-99934 GCA_013400235.1 Oriolus oriolus
TTTTTAGCACATTTTTCCACCTGGATGTACAAACACGAGGTGGTCCTTGGGGCAGCTGGGCACCTGTCACCCTGCCGGGAGCTGAGGGGCTCTTGTTGGCACAGCTCCATCTCGCTCTGCCCTGTGAGGGGTCTGAAGGACGCCCACGGGGCCCTGAGGACGCTCTGTCTCCAGAGGACACCTGTCCCCTACCTGGAAATCTGTCCTGCCTTTTGCTGCTGGGACAGGCTGAGTTTTCGGGCACAGCCCTGGGGTTTGCTGTGGAGCACCGGGGGGATGTGCCGGGTGCTCGGGCCCTTCATCCCGCGGCACCCGCACACCTGGGGGCTCAGCAGCCACCGCGGGACCGAGCTGGGGGAAGGCTGATGTCACTGATGTCTGGGTGACATCAACCCTGAGCTGTTTGCCGGGGTCAGCAGGGGAGGAGGGCGTGCTGAGACACCGTGACAAGCAGTTTCCAGGGTGACCGGTGGCACCAGGAACACAAAATCCGTGTTCAGAGAGCGGGGCAAGCCCGTGCCTCAGTTTCCCTGGAAGGCAGAGCTAGTGCCAGTGCTCCTGTGGCCAGCGTTTGTTTTGTTAGCCGAGTTTTCCTTTTCCTATGGAAACGGATTCTGCCGGTGTGACCCGCAGTGGCAGCAGCCGTGACTCACCCGCTGTCGCTGGGACAGCCACCCCGTGCCGGTGACAGCGGGCCGGGCCAGGAGCACACCGCTGCCACGTGTGAGGGGGGACAGTCACACCGGGGGCATTAAACGCTCCCGGAGGGTCCCTCGGTGAAGGGAGGCTGTGAGAGGGCTTTTGGCGATTCCGATCAGAGTCCCCGGCCTCGGGAGCAAACCACTCGCGTTACCCGCGGGGCGGTGGTGCCGCCGCTCCGTCCCTGCCGTCCCCGCTGTGTCCCCGCCCGGGCCCCGGTTTCCCCGGCAGTGACGCTCCCAGCGCGGTCTCTGCTGACGCCTGGCGGTGTCCGGGCCAGCCGGGAAGCGGCTGGATCCCATCCCAGGCCAGGAGCCTTCTGGAGCCGCGTCCCTCATCAGCAGTTGGCTCTTGCAGCGTAGGCAGCCCCGCTTCGGGGCCAGTCATGCGAGCTCCGAAACTGCTGAGCCTCCGCTTGGCGATGAAAGGCAGCGCTCTAAAGCCTCCCCAAAGCTTTTGCTTTTCAAACCTGCACCGCTCTTTCTGGATGTTTACAGGGTGCTCTGTCGGGGCTGTCAGTGCTGAGAGGGGCTTGTCCACGCCGTGGCTGGGTGGTTTCCTGCACACCCGGCGCTCCTGAGCGTGTGGGAGTGCCCAGTGCCTGGTCCCAGAGCTGCTGGAGCCTCTCCAGCGCTGGGTTTTCATCATAAAGGGACTGCAGTCGAGATGACCCTGTTGAAAATGCAGCTGAGCTGGGTTGATAGCCCTGATTCAGCGGAAGGGGTCCCTGCCCATGGCAGGTGGGTGGAGTGAGATATCTGTAAGGTCCCTTCCAACCCAAACCATTCTGGGATTCCAGGATAAAGTGCCCCAGTGAGCTGCTCTTCGAGTGGAAGTTCATCGTGCTTAAACACGAGCTCTCTGAAAGCTCTCACTCATCCAAGGCTCTGCTCTGGCACCAGGAGAAGGGGTTTTGCTTGGACAAAAGCTTGTGCCCCATCCGTCCTGTGGCAGGGGTGTGGGGGCAGTGCTGCTGAGGATCTGTCTCGCTCCTGTGGGTCCCTGGGTGCAGGGTCCAGAGCCCACCACTGCTGTAGGAACACAAAACCAAAGGGCATTTCCCGGGCTTACGTAAGGCTTTCAAGGCCTGTTTGTACAAACAACAGAAATGCCACTGGTCTCTCTTCCAGCTCCCTCCCTGCCCTGTCACCGCTGCAGGGAGCTGCTGTCAGCCCCTCTTTGGGGCAGTAGTGAGGTCATGGGGCAAGGATGCTGTGGCAGAGCCACCTCAAGGCTCACAGTTGTCTCCTGCCTCATCTTCACACCCCTTTCCTAGGAATTTGCTTCTTTTCGAAACTAGGAACAGTCCCATACCAATGCCACGAACCAGCCTCGGTCACAGCTCCCAGCACAGGGGCTGCGCTGCACTGGGCTCCCAGCAGCCATAAAAATTCATTTTCCTGTGCCAAGGGTTGTACTGAAGGGTTAATCCTGGAGTGCCACGGTGCTCTGGGGAAAGAGCAAGGAATCCTCATTGGGAATTTTGGCAGAACTTTCAGTCCTTACACAGAGGCAGTTTTCGCTCTGGCCATCACAGTGGCCTCTGGGGTGTGGTTATTTCTTCTTCTCTTTTCAAAAAGCAGTGGGACTCAGTGAGTGGAATTTGGGAATTAGATGGTGCTGGGTCACCTGTGTTCATCATGGATGGGGACTTCGGGGGGAGCTGGAGCTGTGATGCCCCCTTGGTGTCAGCTGAGCCTCCCCTGTCCTGTCACACAGGGACCCTTTGCTTAGGTGACCCTTGTGGGGATGCCCAGTGAGAAGCAGAACTTTTAAATCCAGCTGCCAGTGGGATTGGCTTTTGTTGCACTCTGGGGCAGGTTCTGGGCCGGGCTCCTCACCCCACAGAGCATCTCACGGGGATGGACTGGGCAGCAAAGCAGCGCCGGGGCTGAGCACAGCCCTGCCCAGGTGAGGAGTCTCGGGGCAGCAGCAGAGCCTGGTCTGGGCTGGACTGACCTCGGAGGGGGCTGAGCTCCCACCCCCCAAATTCCTGTTGGCAGGGCCCAGCCCCTCGGTGAGTGCGAGGGCTGATCCGTCCCGGCGGGAGCCGAGGGCACATTCCCACTCCTTGTCCGTGCACAAGCGCCTGCTTGTTGCTGTGATTTTTGCATTTGCTGTTAGATAATGCTTTTTTTTCCTTCAAGAGGCCGAGAACTATGGAAAAAATGTTGCAATCTTTGCTTCGTTTGCGCTGTCAGACATTCCTGGAAAAGACTTATCTCAGGAATTCAGCTCTGAATCCCGGGACCGTGGGTCGGCAGGGCCGTGTGCCAGCCCCGGCTGTGTGGCCCTGCGGCCGGCTCGGGGCACGTGGCCGGCCCAGCAAGTGCTCTCACGGAGATTCCATCCCAAATTTCCAGACAGGGATATTTTTTCCACCAAAAATGGCCTTTTCTTTCTGCATCTGAATGTTTTATGCAGGCAAGAAGACTTTTCTGCCTGGTTGGGAGAGACCTTAAAGCCCACCCAGTGCCACCCCTGCCATGGGCAGGGACCCCTCCCACTGTCCCAGGCTGCTCCAAGCCCTGTCCAGCCTCGCCTTGGGCACTGCCACAGCTGCTCTGGGCACCCTGTGCCAGGGCCTGCCCACCCTCTGAGTAAAGAATTTATTCCTAATATCTAAAAATCTCCTATTCCAAGAGGATATTTTATATTTCAGATCAGTTTCTCCCATAACTTTCTTGCCTTCAATAGGAAAGGGATTTCCTCTGCTTAAAATCATTTTTTTATTGTTGCTTGTTCTTACAAAGAGCATCTGATAAGGAGAGGTTGGGAACTGGTGCTGGTTTTATCTCAGCTGCTCCAGGTGTCTTTGGCTCCCATTTTTCCTGTGAGAGGTGGGGTCAGACAACTGTCCCTGCCACGTTCGTGCTCTGGCCCACGGAGGAATGGGAGGAAGAAGGCAGCGTGCGGGCAGACGATGACTGTCAAACCAGAAGAAAGGGTGGGGGAGTCCCCTGCAGAGTGTAGTGCTGGAAAATCCTTCAACCAACATTTTTCTGGCCTTGACGAGACTCTCGGATGTCCCAGTGGGCCCAGGCCGAGTGACCCCGCACCAGCCCTGCGGGCCAAGGCACCACTGCTCCCCGCTCCTGCTGCTGCTGCCGGGACTGGAAATCGCTGGGAGCTGGTGCTGGAGCCCTTGGGAGGATCTGGGCATGGAGTGATGGATCTGCCACCTCAGCACGGGCCAGCAGGAGGTCAGAGCCACCACGCCGAGGGTCTGGGAGAGGAGCTGCCTCGGGCTGTGTGGAGCTGTTGGAAGGAGTTTCCCGTGGTGCCAGCAGCTTTCTGCTGCCTCAGCTGCATCAGAAGCGGCCTCTGCGGGATGTGAGCCCCGACGGGATGCCCGAGTGTGACAGCTCTGGAGAGCTCTGATGTCCTGGCCTCATGGACTTCTTGGATGGAGCTTCAAGGAGAAGGAAAGGGAGGAGAGCCAAGGAGAAAAGGAGGAGAGCTGAGAAGAAAAGGAGCAGAGGAGAAGATGGGGTTTGAGGGGTTCCTCTCCATCTGAAGGAGCTGCAGAAGGCCTTGGACAGGACCTGGAGTGCTGTGTTCAGTCACTGCCTCCCTGCAGCCCCAGGGTTTCCCTCCTGCTCATCCCCTGGCCCTCACAAACACCTTGGGAGCTCTTTAGAATCCCCCTTTCCTGGTGGGATTTCCAGGAATACCTCTGGAATGTCTGACTCGGTGCCGGTGGGAGGTTGGGGGCACAGCAGGAGAGAGCTGCAGTGGAGCTGGATTTTCCCTGGGTTTTCCCTGGGGCAGCGCAGTGGCTCAGCGGGACAGACTGGGAGGGTGCTGTCCCCACAGGAGAGGGGTTCCTGCAGCCCTGGGGCTGCCGGGGGCAGTGGGGGAATCTGGGCTGTGCAGAGCAGCACCACAGGCACCTGAGCTTCTCTGCCCCTGACTGAAGCACAGCCCAGGGAGCGCTGCAGCTGAGCTGCTGTTTCTGCATCTCCAGTTCACCCTTTTCCAACCCTCTTTGGGGTGTTGGAATGTCAAAACCACTGCAGGTCCCAGTGCTGTGCTGTGAGCTGGGCTCAGGTTCTTGGTCAGGCCTGGACACCTGAGGGTCTGCTCTGGAAAAACCCCAGGCTGGTACCTTTGTGCCTGTGCTGTTCCTGACCCTGCTGAGATTTACCTTGCAGCATGGAAGCAGCAGGTTTTACAGTTGTGGGCATGAATTTCCCCTCCCTCCAGCTTTGTCTGCATTTTATGCCACTGTTACCTCCCTAATGGATGTTTTCTCCCTCTGAAGTGGTTGCTTTTTAAATGTACAGAGCGTACGCACTTGGCAAAGGGAGAACTCCACCTGCAACACGCTCCCATCAGCTGCAGACCCCAGCACGGCGGGGTTTTAATGCACAGCACTAATTTAGGGATGTCTTACAGCAGTGGATGAGCTGAGTGCTCAAATAAGTGTCTTCAGTTTGCACTTTGTTTTTCCTCCTTGGCTGGGTCCAAAGAGGGTGTGAATTAAACCCTGGGGAGGCAATGCCTGTCCTTTAGGGCCTCTGCTCCTGGCCAAGGGCAGGCTTCTCCCTGCCCCGTCAGTCCTGTCTGGGCATAAAACCTCCCTGCAACAGGCCTGGGGCTCTGCTGGAAGGGGCTGGCTTGGCTGCTGTGTCTCTGGGAGATTCTACTGCAATTTCTGCTCTGGGTTCCAATTTCTGCTCTGGATTTCTTTCTTTCAGGCTGGGTTTTAGGGCAGTGAAGTATGGTCTTCATCATCCCAGGGCTGAAGTCTTTTCCCTGCTGTTGTAAGTAGTGCTGTGAGCACATCAGGGCTTGCAGGACTTCAGGGGAAATTCAAATTTGTTCTGTACAAACTTCTTGCCTTGTCTGTGGCTGCCTGAAAGGGCTCTAAGCCCACTCCCGCCGGCGCGTCTCCGGAAGCGGCGTGCAGGGTGTTATCTGTCCTTTCCACGCTGTTTCCTTTTCTTCTTCCTCCTGAAGAACAAAGATACAAACACAGAGCTGAAGAGATGCAGGGGGAAAAATGGGATAACCAGCTCACTGCCCAGGGGAAACCACAAATAACAGCCTGGGAGTAAACAGTGCTGACAGCCCGGCTGCAGCTCCGGCCCAGCCTCTCTCTGGGAAACTCGCTGTGGTTTTGGAATCCTAAGGGCTGGACACAGCACTAACAGCAAAGGGGTTAAAGGCATGTGGGGCTGAGGAGGTAAAAACCCTACCTGCAGTTATAGGGGTGATTTTAAATGTATTAAAGGCACTTAGCTGCCCTAATACAGCTGAAGCCTGTGGGCAGCTGGCTTGGAGTTAATGGAGCTCTGGAACTCGCTCCCGTGGGTCTCAGCCCTGGGCTGGGATCCTGCCCTTTGTTTTCACAAAGGAGCCCAGCAAAAGTCAGCAAAGGGCTGGATGTGAGCAGGCTCAGTGCTCTGGTCTGTGGGATCATGTCCCGATTTCCCTGCTCCCAGGCCGGCTGCCGAAACCCTCGGGCCACGGTGGGCTCCCCCCTCAGCGCTGCCTTTCTCTTCCTCTGACACAGCTCTTTATGACAATGGGATTTTGCAAAGCCCCTATAAATCATTTGCATTCAGAACCAAAAACCAGGCAGGGGAGGCGGATGCAATTAAAGGGCAGCTCAGCTCAGCTCAGCTCGGCTTTCCGTCTAGACAGCCTTCTCCTAAAATAACCGGCAGCGGGAGCATCCAGCTCCCAGCAAAGGGCTCCTCTCGGGCCGGATCCCGTGGCCTTTGCAGTCACAAAAGGCTTGGCTTTCTGGGTCCTGGATGGAACTGCAGGGCTTGACTTTGGCTCAGCCGGTGCACGGAGCCGGACGCGGCTTCAGGGCTTGGGAAGGGGTGAGCGGAGAACTCAGCTTTGCAGAGCTGGGATGGGAGCCCTGCCTGTGCTGAGGGAGGGAAGGAGATGCAGTTCAGCAGCTGCACATCCTCCAGCCACTTCTCTGGTCTGATCTGGGCCGGGGTTTATGGTACGGGCTGTTCCCAGCAGCCGCGGATCTGCTGGGAGTGCCCGGGGATCGCCGCTGCCATCCCAGCTGAAGGCTGTGCCCCGAGCGCAGCTCACAGGCACTTGGTGCGGACCTGTGGTCACTTGTCTGGGGCAGACGCTGCCCCGGACAGTCCCAGTGGCCTCGTTCGCTGCCCCAGGGTGGGAGGGGGCTGAGCTGAAGGGCAGCTTCGTGTGGAAGCTTTGCTCCGTTCCAGCCATTTGCTGCAGGAAGCCGGCTCTGCGGGCGGGCGGCTGAAGTTGGTGGGAGTAACACGGGACTGAGCCTGAGGCTTCAGTGCTGCCTAATCCCACCCGAGGATCCAGCCCCAAGCACGACTGTTCTGCCTTTCACTCGGTGGTCGTGTCTCAGTTTACCTGCACTGAGTCCTGTCTGCCTTTCATGGTGAATTAATCGATGTTGCGTCCTCAAAAACCTCTCACGGAAGCCGCAAATCTGCATTTTGATTTCAAACTTTGTAAGGAAGGGGGAAGGCAGAGGAATTTGTGAGCACTGCCTCTTTCTGTCAAGCTGCAGCAGCTCGTGGCATGGAGCTGCATTTTGCTTGTTTATTTATATTTTTTTTTACGTGGGGAGTTACACACCCACTAAGCCTGGAAATAGCTGAGCAGTGACTCACACAGGGCTGGTTTAACTGGTCTGCTCTGGGACGCAGCTGCGTTTGGCAGCTGGGGATGGCTCTTCCAAAGGTTCAGCTCCGCAGGGGCAGAGGGTGTTTTCGCTGCCTGTGTGTTTATTTGCCCTCGGAGCTCGGCCAGCGCGGTGTCCAGAGCTTGCCGCACCATGGCTTTGGTGCTTGCAGCTCAGCTGGGCAGCCAGGGCCTGGCACGGAGCGGGGGAGGCTCTGGCTGGGTTCTGCAGGTCGGGGTTGCTGTCTCTGCTCTGTGGCTCCCGAGGCAGTGCCCGGCCCTGGGGTCCGTTCTGCTCCAGCAGCTGCTCCGTGCACATGGCATCATCCCCAGGGCGCCCGAGATCCCGGCAGCGCCGTGCCCGTGCCGGGATCCCGGCAGCTGGATGTGTCCCCAGCAGCTGGATGTGTCCCCAGCAGCTGGATGTGTCCCCAGCAGCTCCCAAAGCCCGTGGGAGCCAGGGTGGGGAGGTGGCCCGGGGCTGGTGGCAAGGCCATGGGCACAGCAGGGGCTCCACGGTGCCCACGCTGAGGTGTCCGTCTGTCTATCTGTCCCCAGAATGGCTGCAGTCTGTCCAAGCCATGATGATCCTCTCCGTCATCTTCAGCGTCCTGTCCCTGTTCCTGTTCTTCTGCCAGCTCTTCACGCTCACCAAGGGCGGCAGGTTCTACATCACCGGCGTCTTCCAGATCCTGGCGGGTGAGTGGGGCCGGGGGGCGGCACAGCCGGCGGGGCCGGGCCGGAGGGAAGCGGCACCTCCTGGGGCAGGTCAGGAGGCCTGTGGAGCTGCTGCCGGCCTGGCCCAAGGAAGGGAAGGGAAGGGAAGGGGGGATGAGTAATTCGGGGGTTGAGGTCTCAGACACCCGGGATGGGATCCGAGCCCCACTGTGCATCCAGGCTCTTCTGCCCTTGCACAGCGAAGGTGCACCAGGGTCTGTGCCCCAGCCAGGGAGGTCCTGGAGGGACAGGGAGCCAGAGCCGCTGGGGCAGAGCTGGGGACAGCAGATCCCAGGGGCTGCTGGAACGAGAGCTCTGCCTGCTCCCCAGGGCTCGGGGTGGGAGGTGGGGTGTCCAGGATGCCGTGCTGCTCCTGGGACCCACCTTCCCCAGGCTGGGTGAGGCTTCCACGGCTGCTGGCAGGGTGGGGAAAGTCGTGACGATCCTGTTTTGGCAAAGGAGGGCTCGGTGACTATTTATAACCTTGCCATGAGGGGGCCTGGTGCTTTCCCCATGAGCACAGAGCCCTGGAGCTGCAGGGTGAGCTCTGACTTGGGCTGTCAGCTGCTATTTTTAACTCTTTGAGAACCCAGTGCTGGAAGGGAGCCACAGTTCACGTCCTACACTGCAGTTCCCCAAGTACTGATGCTGTAAAGCCACTGGCTGTTTGTGTTTCCATGTATGAAACCAGCGGAGAGGATTTTCAAGTGTTCAGGCTAAAAAATGTAATTGTGCTTCGAGGTCCTGGCTGCATTAGGACAGAGTGTCTGGGATGGAGACTGATTCTTTCCTAGAGCTTTAGATGTTAACCTAGAAGGCACCCAAGGTCCTGCCACTTTATCATTGGAAAAACTCAGTCACTGAGTTTAGACAAAGTTTCTGGGCATCCTCTAAGCAACTGGCCTTCCCAAACCCTGGAGAAGTCCAGAGCTAACCTTTACTGGCATGAAATCCATGATGAGTGGATCTGCTTGGCCACGGTGCAGGTGGAGTTCAGATCAGTTCACCATCTCTGGAGAAAGAGATGGATGGAAACCCATTAGAGCCATGGAGCCAGGGAGGGGAAATGGGCATTAATAATGCAATTACCTGCCTGAGAGCTCTCTAACAGACTGGCAGCAGAAGGCTTCTCTCTCCTGAGTGATTGCTGGTGAATCCTCGTTGCCAGAGGAAGAGGAAATGGGATTGCAGCCCTGCTGTCCATGCTGGGTGTCCTGGGGGGATGCAGGGTTGGGCCACAGACCTACAGTGTCGAGCCCGAGCTGTGAGTCAAAGCCATGCCCAGCCAGCCTGAAGGACAGAAGTGTCCTCGTCCCATCAAGCTTCCCTATGGCCAGGGGAGCTGCAGGCAGAGGTCTGGGTCCAGGTGGACCATGCAGAGGTGGGCACTGATGGCCATCCTTGCTGTTCTCCCCAGCCAGGGCTGGAGGAGGAGGCTCAGGTCAGTTTTGACCTTTGTGACCCTAAATCTCGGGGTTGTTGGTAGGAAACAGGCCATGGCTGTGCCAGCACTGCCAGGAGATCCCCGCTGGAGGCAGGGACAGCTTTGGTCACAGGAGCTGAGCCTGTTCTGGGCTCCTTGCAGCTGCTTGTGGGAAGCCTGGGCAGGAGCATTGGGCTCTGGTGGGTGGCAGAGCTGGGCAGTGCTGCCCTGAGAGCCAGGGAGGAGGGCAGGGGCTGGTCCCCACTGCAGCTGCAGCTCAGGGACACTGGAGGGAAGGGCAGGAAGAGAAGTGTGAGGCCACTTGGGTCTGTGGTGCAGCAGCCAGGCGGGATCATCCCCAGCACCTTCTCCACACAGCTTGGAATCACCCCCAGAGCCTGGCTGGACTTGTCCTGGTGGAATCAAGGGCATCAAAAGGCCCTCAAGGCTCCCCTCCATCCTTGGTGGGTCCCTCATATCCGTGGGTAACTCCTCATTGCCCAGCATGGCAGAGATGTTGGTTTGGGCCTCTTGGGGTCTGACTCAACTTTTGCATCTCTCTCTCCCTCTCATCACCACTTTTATCCCTTCTCTCCCTTCCCTCTCACCCCAGAGCTGCTGCCCCGTGGGGTGCAGAGGGTGGGCTCAGCCTCGAGGGCTGTGCCTGCCCACATCCCACAGCTGCTGGCAAACCCCTGGCTTGGAGAGCTGCCCCAGAGCTTGCCCAGCCCCAGCCGGGCTCCTCTGCAGGGCTGGGGTGGCCCAGCAGGAGCAAGCCCTGGGAACAAACGTCAGGGAGCGTTTGCCCTCCAGAGCCAGGCCAAAGCGTGATCCCGGAGCCGGCTGCACAGGGGATGCATTGCTGCCTGCAGCAGTGCAGGCACGGGGATGCATTGCTGCCCACAGCGGTGCAGGCAGGGGGATGCATTGCTGCCCACAGCGGTGCAGGCAGGGGGATGCATTGCTGCCTGCAGCGGTGCAGGCAGGGGGATGCATTGCTGCCCGCAGCAGTGCAGGCACGGGGATGCATTGCTGCCCGCAGCAGTGCTGCAGCCAGGACTCCCTCCCTGCCCAGCGCCTTCCCCGGGCCGGAGCAGGGCACTGCCCCACCGGTGCCGCCGCCTCCGGCCGGCC
>VXBT01005524.1:100012-290457 GCA_013400235.1 Oriolus oriolus
CCTGTCCCCTGTCCCCTGTCCCCTGTCCCCCATCCCCCGGACAATGGCTGCACTCTCTGTGCAGGGCCTGGGCAGTGGGAGTTGGCTCCCGTGCCTGCAGAATGGAAACTGCTCCGGCTGCGCCTTAATGAAGCGAATTCCCACTTGTGCACTTTCCCCGAACAAAAGGAGCAGTGTCAAGTGGAATTACAGCTCAAATATCACGGTGCTGAGATGTAGGTGGTCCTGAGGTCCGGGCAGGGGATTTGGAACTCGGCTCCAACAACAGCCCCACTACTGTATAATAAAACTGCTGGGATTGACTGAAAGAGCCTGTTTGGGGCAGGAATAGAGGTGGCTTTGTGTGAGCCCCGGGCGGTGCCCACCCCTGGTGGGGGGTTTGCAACAAGGCTTAAATGCTGCCCACCGGGGCTGGGCCTGGCCCCGGGACACCCCCGGGACCCGCACGGGCCCTGGCTGGCCAGGGGTGCTGGGAGCCAGGGAGGAGAGATCAGCCATGGGCACGGAAGGGTTTGCAGGGAACAGGGTTTTCAGAGAGCATGGTTTTCAAGGAACAGGGTTTGCTGAGAGCAGGTTTTGCAGGGAATGGGGTTTTCAAGGAATAGGGTTTGCTGGGAATGGGGTTTGCAGGTGAGCTCCTGGTGCAGCTGTGCAGGACGGGGGATCACAGCCAGAACATCCTCAGGCCCAGCTGTGTTTGTGGGTTTTATCACCTAGAGAGGTGATCAGAACCGTTCTTGCTTTGAAAGCCCGGGTCTGACCTCCTGCAGCACGGCAGGGAAGTGGCTCAGGCCGGGGTTTTAAGGAGGGCACCAGGGGAGCGGGATTGGTCTGGAGCAGCAGCCATGAGCTGGGGCTGCCTGAGGGATGGGTTTAGCCCAGGCAATGCTGCAGCTTTTCCAATGCTGCAGCTTTTCCAGAGCCTCTGGCTTTGCCTGCTGAGCAGGGCAGAGACATCCCTGCTCACCTGCAGCCAGGCCAGAGCCCACAGCATCCCCTCCCCAAACCAGGAGACTCCCAGTTTCCCAGGAGCCGGGGTCCAAGGGGGCAGTAACAAAACCAGTTCCCGTGCCGGTGCTGGGGGTTGTCCCGTGTGACTCCGGGTTCCCAGCAGGGAATGTCCGTGCGTGGCCTCCCTGACACGCTCCCCGTGCTTCCCTGCAGGGCTGTGTGTGATGAGTGGCGCCGCCATCTTCACAGTGAGGCACACGGACTGGCACCAAGCCTCGGAAAACACCTCCTACGGCTTCGCCTACATCCTGGCGTGGCTGGCCTTCCCCCTGGCCCTGGCCAGCGGCATCATCTACGTCATCCTACGGAAGCGCGAGTGACGCCGCGGGACCCGGCCTGGCGTGACAGGGGCACTCGTGACGTCCTCACAGGAGACGGAGGCGGGGGAGAATAGACGAGAAAACGGAAAAGAAAATTAACCAAAAAACAAACAAACAAACAAAAAAAAAAAACCAAAAAAAAAGGAATAAACCCTAAGATCCAAACCAAACCCAACCGACCCCCAGAGGAAACACTCAAAGGGTTCCTTGTTAATTGAAGATGTATATAGTATCTATGGTTTAAAAAACCTATTTATAACACTTTTTACATATATGTACATAGTCTTGTTTGCTTTTGTTGACCATGCGCTGTTTTAAAGCCTAAAGCAAGTGCCTAAGGAACTCTCACTCCTAACAGCGTAACAAGAGCGCAGTGATTTTTCTCTCATGCAAAATCCTCTCCGAGCTGAACTCTCCTGCCCTGTCCCAGCCCGTGCTGAACCGTCAGAACCCCCAGCCCTGACTGGTTTTAGGCTGGCGCGGATCAGAGTCACGCCTGGTTCTGCAGCCGGAGGGCTGGGCCCTGCTCCTGCCGCATGCTGTGATCCAAAGGGCACGTCCAGATCTGACGGGAGATGCTTCCAAAAGGTTTGAAGGATTTTGGAGCAAAGGCTTTGATTGCCCCAAGTGCCTAAATGACTTATGTGCCTAAGTCCCATTGCCTTGCCACCACACCCGCTGGGAATTTGGGCTTTTAAATCACTTAGGTCGTGCTGCAATCCAGCCCGGGCCGTCCTCCTTCGCTCTGCTGGGGTTGGGCTGTGCCGGGCCGAGCACTGGGAACTGCTGCTCCCAGCCTGGAACGTGCTCTGTCCTTGCCGTGGAGCCAAACTGCCCAGCCCAGCCTGTCCCTGAAACCCAATACCAGATGTATGAGATGGTGCTATCTATTTACCATTCCTTGTCCTGCTAAGCCATTTAACCTTAGTCACTGGAAATTCAGTTAATGACATTGAGGTAACAACCAAGCTAGAAATGAGAAATAATTCTGTGTAATATAAATGAGCTATAACTGCTTTTGTACTTAGATTTGCTCTTACCATTATTTTTAATAAAGCATTTATAACCAAGATTCCTTTTTCCCCTCTGTGGTGCAGAGGAACAGAAGCAGCTCTGGCCAGAGCCCGCGGGGCTCTGGCACTGGAGCGAGATGTGAGTCCTCTGTCTGTCAGCAACGAGTCTGGCCATGAATGGAACAGGCACAGCACAGACCCCGGGCTGCCTCTGAGGACTCCAGACACTGTTGCTGTTTTCGGTTAATTTTGGGGTTTTTTGGGGTTCTACTTTTTTTTTTTTTGTTTTGCTTTGCTTTTCTGATTTTATACCGACTGTGTGAACTAAGAAGCAATGAAATAAAAATCAGAATAACTCAGGTGCTTCTGCTTTTTGGGGTTTCGGAGGGTTAGAGGTGGACTGTGCTGCACCAGCCTGCCCGCACAGCCATCCCATGGACTCATGGACTCACAGAGCGATTTGTGTTGGAAGGGACCTTAAAGCCCATCCAGCCCCAGCCCTGCCATGGGCAGGGACAGAGGGGCACAGATCTTTCCCTTCTGAGGAGCAGGTAGGATCACAAGTGGGATTTTCCCTCCTGTGGGAAAATCAAAGATATTCTTCCTCACTTTGGATCAACATCTCAGAAGGCAGAAAAAAGCTGAGTGCTTCAGTTTTGCCCCTGCTCTGTGGCCATCACAGAGTGAGTGGCATCGGTCAGGCCAACACCTCCGGCTCGCAGAGCTGCTTTGTGTCGAGGGTGCAGTTCTGGAAGTGCATGCAGCAAAAGGACTTTTCAAAGGGGAAGCAAGGTGAAGGGTTGAGAACCTTTTGGAAAGGGTCTGAAGGGGAACAGCCACTGATTTGCAGCAGAGTTGACATCCTGTCCCCCAAACTGGCACGGAGCAGTGTCAGGGGAGGGCTCGGTTGGATACCAGGGAAAGGTTCTTCCCCCAGAGGGTGGCAGGGCACTGAATGGGCTCCCCAGGTGTCCGTGCAGGGCCACGAGCTGGACTGGGTGATCCCTGTGGGTCCCTTCCAGCTCAGGATATTCTGTCATCCTGTGGACCTCTCTTGTTCAGGCTGACTCGGGTGGGTTGGCTGATATCGAACTCTGTTTCCCTGGCTCTCCACCGCGGCTGCAAACACTCCCCACAGCTCAGGGGGGTAGGAGCTGCTGGGTGACACCCTGCACCAGGCCCCTTGGCTCCTCCTTTGCCCTTTCCCCCCCGTTATTCCCCATTATTTCCCCCATTATTTCCCCGTTATTCCCCATTATTTATTTCCCCGTTATTCCCCGTTATTTCCCCATTATTTCCCCATTATTTCCCCCGCTATTCCCCGTTATTCCCCATTATTTCCCCGTTATTCCCCAGCCCGTTCCCCGGCCGCGCGCGGAGCGCGGGCTCCCTCCGGTGGCTGCGGGCGGAACGGCGGCCCCGGGCTGCGAGCGGCGCCTGTCGGAGCTCGGGAGCCCCGGAGAGGTTTGGGTTGGACGGGCCTTGCAGCTCATCTCGTTCCACCCCTGCCATGGCAGGGACACCTCCCACTGTCCCAGGCTGCTCCCAGCCCCGGTGTCCAGCCTGGCCTTGGGCACTGCCGGGGATCCAGGGGCAGCCACAGCTGCTCTGGGCACCCTGTGCCAGGGCCTGGCACCCTCACAGGGAACAATTTCTCCCTGATATCCCATATAAATCTACCCTCTGCAACTCGAAGCCATTGCCTCTTGTCCTGTCACTCTGTGCCTTGTCTCCAGTCCCTCTCCTGCTCTCTTGGAGCCCCTTTAGGCACTGGAAGGAGCTCTGAGCTCTCCCCAGAGCCTTCTCTTCTCCAGGTGCACACCCCAGCTCTCTCATCCTGGCCCCACAGGCTGCTGTCCCCATGGTCAGGTGGTGGGAGATGGGATGCAGCTCCCAGGCCGTGTTTAGCAGAGGGGAGAGCTGGCTCCCCTCCACAGGCATCACTTACTGCCCAGTGGGAATGGCTCAGTTAAAGTGTTAAAGAGTTAAAGTTCATAATGAAACCATGAGATGCTCCAGAGGTCTTTATTCCCGTCTCCTGCTTGGGTGGGACTGTCACCAGCTCCAGGCTGGGCCAGGCTTTGTTTCACCAAACCTTGAAAACCTCCAAGTGTGGAAAGGCCCCAGCACTCCCCTCCCAGGACAAAAAGCCTTTCCTAAACATCCCAGACCTCAGTCTGCCCCTCATTACAGCCAACAGCTGCAGTATCCATCCTCTAACCCCAGCCCAGGGACCCCTCTCCACAGGGATGTGGGGACCACCAGCAGCCAGACTGGAGCCACATCCCCACCTCTCCTGCTGTGCTCCCCACACGGCTCTTCCAGCTCCCAAAGTGACAGAAGGCATTAAAGCAGGACCCAGCCTTTCTGCCTGATCAGCTGTGAGCACTCTCAGAGCTAAATGAGTCTCCGAATTTCAGTGCTCCCTGGGGCTACAGCCCAATTAAAATCCAAACAGCCCATAAAGCAGCGAGCCGAACACAACAGCAGCAGCACGGCACGAAATGGCACAGGGGTGAAAAGAATATTAGGGAAGTTTCTTTAATGTGTGCTGTGTCATAAAAGCAATTGTTTAAATGGCTTTTGCAGCGTTCTCAGCAGTAAATACTCCTGCAAAATGCGCTGAGCAAATCTCATCTCCCTCTTCCATTTACTGCCTTGTAAACTGAAAAATTACGGTGGGAATTAACCCCGCGGGTGCCCGGGCAGAGCTGCCGGCCCCAGCCCCGCACCCGGCGGGTCCCGGCGGTGGCCGGGCGGGGGCAGCCCCGGCACAGGGACCGGGAGCGCTCCGGGCCGGGCGGGGGCAGCCCCGGCACACGGACCGGGAGCGCTCCGGGACGGGCAGGGACCCAGCCCCGGCACACGGACCGGGAGCGCTCCGGGACGGGCAGGGACCCAGCCCCGGCACACGGACCGGGAGCGCTCCGGGACGGGCAGGGACCCAGCCCCGGCACACGGACCGGGAGAGCTCCGGGCCGGGCGGGGACCCGGCCCCGGCACACGGACCGGGAGCGCTCCGGGACGGGCGGGGACCCGGCCCCGGCACACGGACCGGGAGCGCTCCGGGACGGGCGGGGACCCGGCCCCGGCACACGGACCGGGAGCGCTCCGGGACGGGCGGGGACCCGGCCCCGGCACACGGACCGGGAGCGCTCCGGGACGGGCGGGGACCCGGCCCCGGCACACGGACCGGGAGCGCTCCGGGACGGGCGGGGACCCGGCCCCGGCACACGGACCGGGAGCGCTCCGGGACGGGCGGGGACCCGGCCCCGGCACACGGACCGGGAGCGCTCCGGGACGGGCGGGGACCCAGCCCCGGCACACGGACCGGGAGCGCTCCGGGACGGGCCGGGGCAGCGGCGGGGCTGTCCCCGGAGGGACCCGGGATGTGGGATACGGGATACGGGATGTGGGATACGGGATGTGGGAAGGACCCGGGGCACCTGGGCAGCCCAACCGCTGCAGCCATCTCCAAGCACCGGCTAATCAGTTAATTGTGGCCTGCCTTCGGTCCTTAACTCAAGGGAAGGTTTCCCTAAGCAGCCCAGAGGGGCTGACAAGCAGCCAGAGGCTTTAGCCTGTCCCAATGAGCGAGTCAGCTCTTCAAGGGGCTCAGCCAGGGAGGGCTCTGGTGCAGACAAGTGAAGATGAACCGAGGGGGAGCGACACCCAGGACCTTGGCAGCATCTCCAAGGCACCTAAAGATGCCCCAGTCCCTCGTTATCCTCCTGGCTGGAACGTGCCCATGAACAAGGAGGGGATCAGCACTTGGGGCTCCGGTGAAGTCAGTGCCAGGGGCCAGTTCCTTGCAGAGAGCTCCGACATCCTCAGGACGAGCTCAGGCCAATCAGCGCAGGGGCAAAGTTTGTCAGCAAGGTGCAGTTAATTATCCTACATGCCCTGCACGGGGGGAGCAGCACCGGTGAGTGACCCTGGCACTGGAAATCAGACAGCCCTGACACAAATCCCTCTCTGCATTTCCTACCTTGGCTGTGTTTGTTAACGAAATAAGGTGAGCCACAGCCACGCTCATTTTACTGCTGCCATTCAGCAAGAACTCCGCGGGGTGGCAATTTTTTGTCATCATTTTTATGTTTCTATTTGACTCAAATAGTGTCAGATAACCCAACGTGGATGTCCAAAGCTGGATACTTCAATCCTTTCCCAGACTATCAGAGGAGGCTCAGATCACATCTGACTGGAGAAGGTTTTATCACTACTTAGTAATTGGGTGAGTTAAAATAAATGTTACAACAACACCATTGCTATGGCTGGGCTTTGAATAAAGCCATCCTCTCCTCATCTCCCCTGCCAAACTCCCCCAAGCATGGGGGTGTGAGGGCTGCATTTCCCTGGATGGGTTTGAGCTTGGATATGGATGGGGAATGAATGTATATTGAATATATTTAGTATATTTTAGTATAGTAGTGTAGTACTGTATAGTATATGGAGTGTTTATATATACACACTGTAATAGTATATAATACAGGATTTAGTATATTTGTTATGTATTTGCTGTATTTAGATCCCTTCAGAGCTTGGCTGGCGTGGTCTCAGCCTGCTTCCAGCATGCAGCAACACTTCCTCTGCACCCATCCCCATCTCCGAGCCCTCCCATCCCTCTCCCACCCTCATCCTTCTGTCTCTGCCCTCGGGCTCTGACCCCCAGCCCTCCTATTCTCACTTGGTCAACTTTTCCCTGTAATTATTTAACAGGATTATTGCTGCTCCCCTGCCCAGGGCTCTTTGGGCAGTGATTTATGGAGCGTTTCCTGGCCGCGGGTCCCTCACCCCTCGTGGGGCTGGGCAGGGGCTGCGGGCAGGAGCTGCCGCGTCACTGCCGGGGTGTGACAGTGCTGGTGTCCCTGACTCGAGGCCAGGGGGTCTCAGGTGCTGCAGAGACACCCGGGGCTGGGCAGGGCTCCAATCCTGCCGCAGCCAGGGCTGGGCTGTGCTGGGGCTGGCCCGGAGCAGCTCCGGGCCCCGTGTGCCCCTCAGACCCCGCGGGCTCTGGCCTTGTGCCCTCCCTGCCCCGGGATGGGCAGAGGGAGCTGTGGCTGCCCAAAGGTGCTCAGGGCTGGGCTGGGAGCCAGCAGAGCCCCCAGGCTCATGCACAGGCCAGGAGGGAGCAGGTCCTGGGTGCGCTCTGGGGTCCATCCTCTGCCCCCAGCCCACAGCCAGGGCTGCTCCCTGGCTCTCCGTCCTCCCTCAGCTCCCAGCATTAACAAGCCACTTCCCCCAGGCCGATGAAAGGATAAAAGCTCCGTGTTGTCCCTGGTTTGTTTGCTTCCTGGGGTATAATTCAACATGTTTAGCTTTCCCCAAGGGTGAGCTTTCCTGGGGGAATCTTTGGCTGGCACTTTGCTGGATGGTTTTATTGCTCCTCTGCAGGCCCTGGGTGGGGAGAGGCTTTATTTTAAAGTCCTTTAACTGCTTCATTACAGTCTTTGTCGGTCATGTCTCCTTTCATATCCACTTTTTCAGCTTTCATGTCCCAGGGCTCCCTCTTATCTGCCTTTGGAGGCAGCCCTCATAAAAAAATTTTTTTAAAAAGGAAAATCAAACCCCAAAGCTCTGTCCCTGGGCTGCTTTCAAGAGAAAGGCCCCTGCCCCCTTTCAAACCTCTTTTGAGAGAAATGGATCCCAACCCTTCGTGCGCCACAGCCCCCAGGAAAGCCTTTGAAGTAAATTAAACCAAATTAGTGTCTATGATATAGATGAGCAGAGGAGCTCCCGCTGTGTCCCCGGCCTGGCCCTTGGCATAATCTTTAACCCCTGTCGCTGGCTCCACTCGCCTCTAATTGACCATGAAGCACCTGGGGGTGGCTTGGGGGGATCCCATCTGCCCTGTGCAGGGCAGGATTCCCCACTCCGAGGGGATGGGGAGGGTTTAATAGGCTGAGGAAGGCTGGGATAATGAATTACCTTCCACCTCTCCTTCCTCGTGTCCACTATCTGATTCGGCTTTTTCTTCTCTCTTATTCCCCCTTAATGAGAGACCCCCTGAGCTCAGGGGCACCCCAGCACTGCCCAGAGCCCCGGCCCATCTCAGCCCAGGAGCAGGTGGAGCAGGAGGCTCCTGAGCCCGGCACTGGGACAGAGCCAGGGTGGGCTTCCCAGTGCCCCCGGGCTGTGACAGAGCCAGGGGGAGCTGTCCCAGTGCCCCAGGGCTGTGACAGAGCCAGGGGGAGCTGTCCCAGTGCCCCAGGGCTGTGACAGAGCCAGGGGGAGCTGTCCCAGTGCCCCAGGGCTGTGACAGAGCCAGGGGGAGCTGTCCCAGTGCCCCAGGGCTGTGACAGAGCCAGGGGGAGCTGTCCCAGTGCCCCAGGGCTGTGACAGAGCCAGGGGGAGCTGTCCCAGTGCCCCAGGGCTGTGACAGAGCCAGGGGGAGCTGTCCCAGTGCCCCAGGGCTGTGACAGAGCCAGGGGGAGCTGTCCCAGTGCCCCAGGGCTGTGACAGAGCCAGGGGGAGCTGTCCCAGTGCCCCAGGGCTGTGACAGAGCCAGGGTGAGCTGTCCCGGTGTCCCAGGGCTGTGACAGAGCCCTGCAGGGTGGGCAGCTCCTCGGGGTGGGGTTTTCCCGTGCCCTGACCCTGTGGCAGCGCCTCGGGGGGGCTTTCCCGAAGGCCCACCCGGCACTCGGGGGCCCGGCTGGCTTTGGCATGAGCTGTGCCAGCGTTTCTTTGGTCAGGAAAGGTCGAGGTGGGGTTTTTGGGGGTGTGAGTGGGATCTGAGGCTCCTCTGGCCCTGTGTCGTGCTGGGAAGGCAGCACCTGGTGGCCTCGCAGGCTGGGCAGGCTCAAGGCCAGTCAAGGGACATTTGCATATGCAAATCACACCACAGCCACGCAATAAAAGATTTCTGCGTCTCTCCCCTGTCCCTAAGGCCTGCCTGGATCCCCCCGAGGCACCACCAGCATCTGGGGCTCGCTAACCCACAGCGGGGGCACCGGCTCCTCGTCCCGAGAGGTCCCGGCGCAGACCCCGGGACAGCCGTCACCGCCGGGACCGCGGCTTCGTGCGGCCGCAGCAGCGCCCGGAGCGCTCCGGGCTCGGCCGGCGGCACCGGCAGCGAGGGACCCGAGGTCTGGGCTCGGCCGGGGAAGGGATGGGAACAGGAGCATGAAATCTGCTGCTGGTACTGGATGTGCCCCAGCCCAGAGCAGCCCGGCAGTGTCACCTCGGGGCTGTCCCGAGAGCGCTCGAATGCGCTCGGCTGCCGCACGGGCTGCATATTTCATGAGGGTGGCTATAAATAAATCACGGCCAAATTAAATCGCGAAGCAAAAATAACCCCCTGCGGAGCTGAGAGGCAAACAGAGCGCGTCCCCGATGGCCGGGGATGTGCGGGAGAGGGCGGTAGGTGCCTGCAGCGCGGGCAGCAGGCTGGCGCGGGGCTCTGAGCTGGCAGTGCCTGGCAGCGGAGCTGAGCATCCCGGGCTGGCCGTGTCCCTGGCATCCCCGACGGGACTCACAGGTGTCAGGGCAACGAGCCAGGCTCTGGGGCATCAGAGACCGAGCCACTCCTGCCCTGAACAAGCACCCAGAGCATCCTCCTCCTCTTCCTCCCCTGGGCTGGCTGAATAAAGCCAAACCCGGGCGTCTGGATTTGCTTATTCCGTGTAAGGGTTCACAGGCAGGAGCAATTTTACTTTAAAGCAGCAAGTCCAGCACTGGGCTGCTGGACGCTGCCCTCTCCGCAGAGCCCCCAGGCGCTTTGCCTGAGCCTGGCGCTGTTGCACTGCCCAGGTGAGCAGGGCGGGTGGGCGCTGAGACTGAGGGTGGGGTTTAGGAGGCCCAGGGCCATTGAAATGCTGTGGCTCCAGCTCTGGCGCTGGTGGCAGGACATCTGGCAAGCAGCTCCCACGATGTGGCCCCTCCCTGCCACGGAAATCAGGTGAGGAGCTCGTCGGTGACGATGGCAAACTGCAGCAGAGCCGGGAATGCAGGGGGACCGACCCAGCTTTTCCCTCATCCTTTGTTTCCTGGTCTCCGGTGTTGCTGTAAATAATAGATGGGGCGGCAGCGGGGAAGCAGGAGGGTGAGTGGCTACCCAGGGTGGCACTGGTGTCCCGGTAAGCAGCTGTTTGGAGCATCCCAGGGCTGGAGCGATGCTTCCCCCGCTGCCTCCTGGGATGGCCGGATCCCAGCAGTGCCCTCCCAAACCTGAACAGGGGAGCTGGGCCAGTGGGGAGGAAGGGTGGGGATCCCCAAGTGCTGCAATATTCTAATCACTCCATCTTCTGGGAGATAATACTTTTAATTTTCGCCACACAAAGAATATGTCTTGAACCAGAAGGGGTTTGCCTAATTCATCATGCTTGCTCTGCACACAATACCAGGGCTGACAAGCAGAACATTTTAAAATGAGAGAAGTGGACATAATTAATGCTCATGAATTGCAAACGCTTCTTTATTAAAGGGCTTTTCCTTGCCCCGGGACCATCTGCTTCATATCACTGGGCTGGGGTCCTCGGGCTATAATAACTTGCAGCTTTAATAATTTTACCTCTTAATTAAAGCTCATCTCAAAGTGCAGGAGCACAGACATGTTCCAAGCCCAAATGTGATTTTTAACAGAGCAAACCGTGAGGGATGGGTAATAGAATTTGCATCTTTTCCTTTGGAACCTCCCTCCGGCGAGGCTGGGGGAACCTGCTGCCTGGAGAGGACCACGGCACCAGGGTCCTCCGAGGTGGGGATTTCAGGGACTGAAGGGTTGGGAGCTCTGCTCCTCCTGGAATGGCCACGGACCCAGGGCGTGGGGTGGAGAGCAGAGGGGTCGCTGCTGCTGTCCCAGCCCTGCGGGCTGTGGAGCCCTGGCTGGTGGGGCTGGCCTGGGGGCATCCCCTGCCTGCATCCCTGGCTGAGGCGTTGGGAAAGCTCCTGCCCAAGCAATGGGAGCTGATGGCCCCCTTCCCCCTGCAAGGGGGTCCCAAAGCTGCGTTCCCTGGTGCTGGTTTAGGGAGCCCAGGGCTGTGCAGGAAAGGTGGTCCCAGGCTTAGCCTGGTGCCATTGGAGCCTTGGGGCACCCCATGCAGCGGACCCCAAAGCTGACACCATCCACAGCTGCTCTCCCCACAGATCCAGGTGACCTCTGGGGGCTGTGCTCTATGGGGGTGGGATGAGTTGACAGCCCATGAAATATGGTGGATTAATTCCCACTTCATTGTGCCAGACACGAGGCCGAAGGTCGAGGTCCATTAAGAAAACTGGCAATGAATTAATGCCCTGCACTTCACACATCGAGGTCTTCTTATGGACAGAACATTTCATTGGAAATGTTTTAATTATTTATGTGTTAATTGAGTGCTGTAGAACTTCATTCAGTGAAGGCACATTAAGGAGGAAGAGTTTGGGTTTTGAATGACACTTTGTTTGTCCAAATTGAAAAATCAATAAATAACCTAAGAACCAGAGACATCTTGATTCCTTTCTTCTCTCCTCTTCCCTCTCTTCCCCTTTCCCTTTTCCTTCCATTTTTCCGTTTCCCTTCCAATTTTTCCCTTCTCCCTTCCCCTTCCCTCTTTCTCTTTCCCCTTTGCCCTTTCCTTTTCCCTTTTCCCCTTTCCTTTTCCTTTTTCTTGGTGGTTGAAATGCTCCAAGTGAGCCACAGACAAAAGTCTCCCAGAGTGTCTCAGACCTGACCAACTCCGTCAGCCTTGGAAAGATGCTTGGGCAGGCAGGGCTGTGCTCCAGGTGGGGGAGAAGCAAACCCTGCTCCCCAGGGATCCCCAGTGGCCACGGCAGAGCCCCTTCCCCAGGGAGCCTCCCCCGGCTGTGCCCCAGCAGCAGTGCCAACCAGCTGGGCTGGGAAACACCTCCAGACTGACTCCTGCACTACCCAGGGGCTGTCCCGGTGTGGGGCTGGTCCTGGGAAGGACGGGAAGGGTTTTGCTCCCGGAGAGCCGCTGTCCCATCCCGCTGAGCCCCCCGCAGCAGGAAGGGGCTGTGCTGCCGCAGGCAGCAAACACTCGGCATCTGCAGCAGAGCCAGGGACTACAATCGAGTCGTGTCTTCCCTTTATGTTCTTGGAAGTTCTGAGGAAAACATTTATTTTAGTCGTTGCGACAGTTTCCTTTTGTTTTCGCTTTGCTGACCAAAGCAGCTGCTTTTCAAAAACATTTTAAAGAGCAACCTTCTGGTTTTGGTTACAGAAAACAAAACAAACAGCTGCTTCTCTGTAACCAACATTTACTTTAAGGAAAATTCTTGCTTTTAATGAAAATTGGAACAAATGATTGATCATAGTTTTGTTGGGGTTTTTTTCCTGCAAAAATTGTAATTCCCAGTGACACGTCTCCGGCCAAATTTCCATTTGGATGGGGCGCGCACAGCCAGCTCTGCTGCTGAGTTTGTGCCTGTCTGGGCTCACCCAGGAACTGGGGATGTCTGCTTGGAGCCGTGACCCTGCAGGTTGCTCGGCTCAGCAGGGTGCAAGAAATTACCCAGGGGAGCCCCCGCTCCTGACGGCTCCAATTAAAGCTTTCGCAGCGTGCGGAGCGCGGCTCTCCGAGGAAAGCTCTCATGGATGAGGAGCTGTGGCACTGAGCTGAACCAGGCTGCAGCTCACAGTTCCATTTATTGATTATAATTAATTTTTGCCCCTCAAAGGGAATCTCCCTTGAAAGGGGATGGACAAAAACCTGTTTTCCTCCCGTGCTTGTAGCGAGAGGCACAGGAGCAGGGATTCCTGGCAGCTGACTTCTCCTGAAGCTCATCCATTATGGATGGGGCTGGCTGGGAAGGGCTGTCCCCACAAGCTGTTGGTGTTGCTGTGTCTCTAAGAACCTTCAGTCACACTGCAGGAGAAGGTTCCCACCACCTCTGTGCATTTGCCTTCTGTGCTTCCCACCCTGAGCCCAGCGCCCTCCCCGCCCCCCTCTGAAATGGGTCCCTTTGACAGAACTGGGTCCCTGACACAAAATTCCTGACAAAACAACAAAATAGCAGGAAGAATATTGCCCATACTGAGCTCCAGAGCATGCCCAAGCCTTTCATCTCTTTTCGGGTTTTTCATCTCTTTGGGGACATCTGTATTGGGCATGGAATAAATCACCAGGCGCTCAAAACCACTTGGGCTAAACAACCCAAGGGATCAACAATTCTTTATCTCCGGTGATTGGATTGGACCTTTTGGTGGCTGTTGGGCTGGAATAGTGGGGGACTCTCCCTTCCCTGCTGTCCCTGGGGCCAGAGGAGGGCGGGTGGGCTGGGAGGGAGGAACAGGCTCCTCGCAGGGACCAGGTGGAGGGTTTGGAGCTGAAATCTTGATTCTTCCCTCTGCTCTCCCCCTGGGGCCATGGGCAGGTCCTGCTGCCCCTGTGCTGGGGACACCCCAGCAAGCCCAGGAGCTCAGAGAGGGCTGGGTCTGTCCCCTGCCTGTCACCTGTGGGCACTGCCAGGGATCCAGGGGCAGCCACTGCTGCTCTGGGCACCTGGTGCCAGGGCCTGGCACCCTCACAGACATCGCACAGAGGATGGGAAGCACAGAGGAATTACAGAAGGTAAATGAATCTTCCCATTTCTCTCCAAATGAGTTATTAATCATATCTCATTTACATATTCATTAACCATAATACACACCATATTTTCATTAATGTGGCAAAGAAACAATTACAGGTGAAAAATGGGTTGTCTGTTTATTTTGTACAAGGATCTTGTTCCTCATTTGCATGAGTTAAAAATTGATGGTTTTTCTTTCCACACAGAAGAAGAAACTGCTGGGGACGTGTTCCAGCCTGGGCCCATGGAAAGGGGTGTGTGGGTGAGCAGCTGGGAATCAGAGCTACTGGAATTGGGGCATTTTAGTCTTTTTTGGACAGGAATGGGTTATATCGAGTCAGTCCTGGGCTGGGACAAGGGGGAGCAGCCTGGAGCAGGTATTTTCCATCCGGTGCTGCCTCCTGTTTGAAGGGTTTCAGAAGGTGCCTTGGGAAGGTTCTGCAAACCAGCACAGAAACCCTCTCTGTGCATTTCCACTCAAGCAAGAGAAATGTGGGGAGCAGAACTCACAAATGAATATTCAAAGCCCAGCTCTGAGCTGATGATAAAGGGGAGTCATCCAATGGTCAATAGTTTCTTTTATTCCCATGGAAGTGAGATGAAGTTTTGGGTTAAAATGCTTGAGGAGCTACATCCCCAAGTCCTTCCCACCTCCCTCCCTGCAGTTTTATGATGAAAATTACTGGATTTCAATACATTTTCTGGTGAATCAGGCATGAGCCACTAACTCAAAGGGAAGCTTTGTTTTTCTCACTGCCATTTCTTTGGTCTAGAAGATTAAACTGGACTTAAGCAAAATGATGTGGCAGAGCAAATAATCCATTGTTGATTAAAATCTTGTATTATGAGTTCCTGTGGGTGAGTGGTGGTGTTGGGACCACAGTGGGAATCAGGGGAGCGCCCCTTGCAGCCCCAGCAGGGATGCTCCAGCGTCCAGGGATGCTCATGGCTGCCACAGTTTGTTTGGGAGACCAGAGACCTTCCTGCACACGTTTCTCCCTAGATCAGGAGGAAACCAAGTTTTGAATCCGGGAAGGGAAAGGGTGTCTGGGCTGTCGGTTGGCTGAGGGTCTCTGTGTGCCCTCGTGCCTCCTCACACCTGATTTCACCTGAATTTACAGGGAGCTAAAAGCTGTGACCCCAGGTGGGACCTTGGCTGCTGCAGGGGACAGACCCAAGCCCTGCAGAGCCTGGAGAGCCCAGGTTTGCTGTGTCCTGGAGTGTCACAGCCAGCTCGTCCTGCAGGGGACTCGGACAAGGAACAGGACGGGGTTTTACAGGCAGGGGCAGAGATGACAGAAGCCTTCCCCTAACTCAGTTACAAACCCAGCTGAGGGAGAGACGCATCCATAGGCAAACAGAGTTGGTTCCCTGGCTTCTGGCTGCAGCTGGGAGCTCAAAACACCTTTTTGTTCCCAACAAGAATGTTGGGTTTATTTCTTATTGGAATATATATTTTTCAAGCCCCTGCTTGGGAAGGGGAAGTTTCTTTCAGAGCCCATGTGCGAAGCGGGTGAAGTTTGGTCCATTCCCACAGAAATCCGAGTGTGCCAGCACAGGGAGGAATGGCAAAGTGTAACAATGAATGAGAAATTATAAACATTTGTCAAAAGCAGCTGGCTCTGGGCACGAGCCTTCCCTCGGTGTCTGGGATGCTTTCAGGCTGCCCCGCTGCCCTCGATGGCACAAACAGGGCGGTGGTGGGACTGTGACCCTGAGGGCTTCTCAGGAGGGGCTTCCTCTGCTTTTATTCTGGCCAATCCATCAATCCTGTGACAGGAAATCACCTTCTTTACAAAGTTTGAGATTGCTGGGCTGCCTGAATTCCAAACCTGCCCCACCCTCCCACCTTTTCTCCTCCTCACTCCAAGGGGTCACCTCTGGCTCTGGCCCCGAGTCCCTGTGGGGTGGTCACGGGCTCCCAGCTCAGCACAGAACCTGTTTTGGCAGGACGAGGCCCCAGCCCTGCAGAGCCCTGTGGAGGCAGCGCCTTTCCAGCCCAGCTGTACGGGACGTGCCTCTGCCGGATTCGCTGCCCGAGCCATTCCCAGCCCAGGGATTTATCAGCAGTGAAGCCGGGGGAGCCGAGTTTTCACCAACTCCATTTCTGCATCGTTATCAGCCCTGTTAAAGCCAAGTCATCTCCCCCGACCACTGCACCTGGCATTTCTTCCCTCCCTTGTTTCCATCTGTGCTTTTCTTCCCTCCCAAGCCCTTAAACAACCTTGGCAGCGACGAGCTGGCGATGGCACAAAAGCACATCCGCTCCAAGGGAAAATATTGACGCTTCTGCGTCATCCCGTGGCACATCTGGGGTCCCGGGGGCCCAAATACCAGCCCTGCCCAGCCCGCCAGGCCAAGGGAAGCAGGAGGAAGAAAAATAAATGTGATGACAGTCGGGCTCTTGCAAATGAGTCGTGGTCTGAAAGAAGCCAGAATAAGCATCTTGTACGGACTCACACGCGGGGCTGGAGCCACGGGGAAAGGGGGAACGTGCAACGTTCACACCGTGGGGGCAAAGGTCTGCAACATGAGCAGCACCGCGCAGAGACGCAGATTTCCTGCCTAATAATGCTCCAGGAAATACCTGGGCACTTGCTGCTCAGCCGTGTCCAACGCCTGCCTGTGGAGCAGGAGGAGGGGACTGGGAATGCTGCAGCAGAGGCTCCTCCAGCCCAGGTTTGGGGGCACAGCCTTTGTCCAGGGCTTGAGCTCTGGAAGCCCCCCAGGTCCCCAGGTCTCCCCTGTACTGTGGGCAATGTGCTTCAGCCTGAGCTGTGTGGCCTAAAACCCGCTCCAACCTCATGCACAGAGATGTGCTTGGAGCCTGAGCTTGGGTCCAGCTGCTTCCAGAGGGACTGAAATGCGCTGTTCACAGGGACTCAGACTCGCTGCTGACGGGCTCTGGGTGCAAGGACAGGCTGCTCCTGAAGGCAGGAGAATTTTGTCTTCGCAGTGAAGAGTTAACTTGGGTCTGAACAGCACAGTTTGGGGTTTATTGTCCTCCAATGCCACCGAGCAATTCCCTGGGCTGCTTTTTCCAGCCCTTTCAGTTATTCCCTTCCGTCTCTTCCTGCACACCACGAGTCTCTGGGTGGTTTGCGCACACTTGGCTGTGCCTCAGATCCCTGTGGCCTTCTCCATTCCTCAGCCTTGGGGCTCCAGCATCTGCACTGGGCTCCAGTTAACTTCTGCTCCACCAGAAACCTGGAAAACTTCTCCAGCAATGTCAGAAAGCTCCTGCAGTTGATATTTATTAAGGCTTTTGCTGCCTGTAAGAAATGTGAAAGCTAATCCAAGTGATTGATCGGATCTGCTTTGCTCCATGTTTTCTTGGCCGGGTTGAGATTTGGCTGGAATGAATGAAATCTGGAATTCTCCTCTGAGCAGCAGCGTGGTCGGTCACAGCTTCTGGCCAGAGACAAAATAAAGGCAGAGCAGGACCAGGCTGTGAGAGCCAGGTGAGATTCTCACCTGAGCCCCTGCCTGTCTCACCCGCACTGTGGTGGCTTCCAGGAGTCCTTCCCAACACGGGTCAGCTAAATCCATGGTCAGCAGCAGCAGTGGGTTGTTTAGGCACCATCTGCATCCACAGCCACATCTGCCCCTGCTTGTTTGGGAACAAGCCACAGCTCCTGCCTTCAAAGCAGAGCCAAGCTGCCAAGTTTCAGCACAGTTCCTCATGTCCACTAAATCTGGAGAGGGTTCTCTGTCTGCTGCTACACCCCCTCAAATCCTTTTGATCACAGCTGCCCTTCCCACAAATCTGCCACGGCAAACAAACAGCCTCATCCCACACTCGGAGCCCGCGCTAATCCGTGAAAGGCATTTGGGGAGATGTGTCAGAGCTCGCGGCAGCTCCGGACCTGCAGGGCTGCGCTGCCAACCGGGAGCTTTCAACCAAAAAATCCTGACACATTTCTCCTGCAGGCAAAGAGCCCGGGATGGGGTGAAACGTGGGAGCAGACGGCGGCTCTGGATGACAGCAGAGAGCGGCTGAATCACACGGCCCCGTTCAGCGCTGGGGAGGGGGCGGTGGCAGAGCTGGTGGGAAGGTGGCAAACCCTGGCACGCTGCAGCGCCCGGGCGTGCTGGGCTGCGTCTGGGCAGAAGCCTCAGACGGAAACCAGGCTGCAGAACCACTGGTGTCAAAGAGACCTGGAGCCGTGGAATCGGAAAGAGAAACCGTGCAAGCGTGCTGGCAAGGCTGGTGCTGCTCAGCCCTAGAGCGTTTGTGTTTGGGTTGTTGGTCCTCTCTCCTCAGGGAATTGCCTTTCCTGGCCTTTTCCTGCCTCAGATCAGACCCTTTCACGGATGGTTCTCCTGCTTCTATGAGAGAGTTTCTGGAAAGGGTGTGAGCAGTGCCCAGGGCAGTGCCCGTCAGTGACACTGCTCTGCTGCCCAGGGCTGGTGTCTGTGGGGCGGCACATCCCAGATTTCACATCAGGGAGCTCAGGAGGGAGCTCGGGTGGCACGTCCATGTGTCTGCAGGAACACCCTGGGAACAGGCCCTGACAACCACTCACACCTGAGCTGTTGTGCAGGGCAGGCTGCAAGGTCTTGGTGATGAAGCTTCTGTTGAAACTAGGTGGGATAATTAAGGCTTGGGTTAGGAGTTCCCCTGTAAATCCCAGCAAAGCCAGGGGAAGGCCTTTGTCTCCCTGTTCACCAGACCACGCTGTTCCCTGGGTAGTCTTCGGGGTGGTTTTGGTTCCTGGGGAAGACAGAACTGTGACTTTTCAAATCAGGAGCAGAGGGAAACGCTCACATTTTCCCACAAGCTGCAGCCAAGGAGCTGTTACGCTCTGAGGTCACGCTCCAGGGGATGCTTGTCCCATGAGCTCACTCCCGGCACGGGCAGGGAGCAGGTGGCTCTGTCCCACACGGATGGGTGTGGGATGGGCTCCTCCCAGCCCACCCCGAACCTTCCCCTTGCAAAAACCACCAGAGACCCTCGGAGAACAACGTCCCGGGGAAAAGGGAGTGGGAAATTTTCCCCTAAGGTAATACTTAATTTTTTTTAACTAAGGAAGTAATTATCAGCAAAATGGGAGGCTTATGGTTGAAAACCATTTGGGTTTTTTTCAAAAAACGTTTCCAAATGGAACATGGGAGTGTTTAAACAAACACCTCAAAGCAAGACACAGCTTGGAAGCAGCATTTAGGTGGAATGAAGCAGCTCTAATCACACTGGTCCATTACTCGTGACAAGAGAGATGAGGAGCTGCTGAGCATCTCTGTCGAGGGGAGGCCGAGCTCTGTAAAACAACTTGCCTGAAACAATGAGCTCATGTGTCTGTCAGCACGGGCTCCACATCCCATTTCCACACGCTGGGCTGTGCTGACAGCCCAGCCCGGACTGGGACCCCCCCTCCAGAGAGCCCCCAAGAGCAGCACGGCCCGGGGAGGCTTTTCCCTCACACTGAGGAGCAGTGGCTGGGGCCCGTTTGTGCAGAGCTGGGAATGGGGGTTGGACCGTGTTCAAGTTTTTCCACTGCCTAGTCCTAAATTTCAAGTTTTCCGCTTGCCTTGCAAGATTTGCTGAGGAATATCGCCCTGATTTTTGTTTGCACCGGGCCCGAGCCAAGCAGCAGCATCTCTCACCTGCTGGGAATTACTCGTACAATGAAGCTGTTGATGGTTCTGTCTCATGGCCTGTTCCTGAGTATCAGTGGTGGGAACAAAAGGAATAAAAGCCAATCCATCCTAGTAACAGGCAGATTTCTACAGGGGCTTGGCACTGCAATGTGGAATTTCAGCAAAAGCACTTTCTCACCTCAGCAGCTGAACAGAACTCCACAGTCTGATGGGTTTGGTCGTGACAAAGCAACAGCAAAACGCAAGGGTGCGTTTGGCAGCTGGGTTGGCAGTTTTTTATAAGGTGGGTGCTGTGATGTCCTGGGATTATTCCCACATGGAACAAGTGGAGAGGTGTCAGATTGCTCTGAGGACGTGACTCAGCTTCAGGCTTCCATCAAACCCTCAGTCCAATGGCTTTTCTCCAGGCTGGGGAGGGGCTGTGAGCCAGGGTGAGGGCTCAGCCCTGCTCCAGGCTGCTGGTCACCCCTGGGGACAGGAACATGCTGCTGTGATTCCTGGCAGGCAAGAGGAGCATCTTGGGACCTGTTGAACACAAGAATTTTAATTGGCATTATTAAAATGTTTTGCATGTCATCTGAAGCTGGGGATGTAATTTGGGAAACAGCCCTGTAATTTATGCCCAGATATTACTTGGCACATTGGCTGCTCCGTGACAAAGGCAGCTGAGAGGGAACAATGTTCCACCTTCTTCTTGCTCCTCCCACCATCTGCTTGCAATATTCCTGCCTGAGCACATAAAAACGCCCGTGTCCAGAGGAACTGGCCCATCTCATCAGGCTAAACATGAACCATGTCAGGATGATTATGGGAGAACAGGGCAAGAATGGCTTAAACACCCAGCCCTCCTCATTAATAGCTTGTTATTGGCACAACTGATGTGTGTTACCATCCCACACCGCACCGAGCCAGTACATAAATGTTTTCCTTAGCATATTTTTAATGTTGCTAATTTATCTGTTACTGTCACACTGGGGCTGTTAGCTTTGAACAAATGGCTGTTATTAATCACTGGAGAGCTGTTAGACACCACAGCCATGGTGTTAAATCAGCTCAGGAGTGGCACTTGTAGGAATATTCAAACAGAAATATAAAATTGCCTTGGTGCTGGGCGTGCGGCTGACGCCTCTGGGATGGGAGCCACCAAGTGCCTGCAAATGCTGCTCCTGTGTGCCCAACGTGCCCAGTGGAAATTCCTTTCTCTGAAGAGTAATTTCAGTTTAAGACCTTATTTATTATGAAGTTGCTTTGAGGTGGAAAAAAAGAGGCAAAACCACTTGCAGCAGTTGGAGTTGGGCAGTGTGGTTTAACCCTGGCTGTGCCGCGCGCGGGGGGCTTGGGGCTCTCTGGTCACCAAAGGGTTCGTGCTCCCTGGGCTCCCCTGCTGATCTCCTGGTGCTGGGGAAGGACCAGATCCACAGGATCCGCTGTCTCTGGGGTGAGGAGGGGGTTAATTTGTGCTAAGCTCAGCTCTCTGGGAGGCTGTGCCAGTCTGCTCATCCCTCCTGGGCGCAGGGAATGCCTCGGATGTTTGTGGGATGGGAAGAGCAAGGATCTTCAGTGCAGTTCAGGCTGCGGGAGAATTTGGCTGATGTTCTCCCTGTTTTCTACTTTATTTTCATCAGGAAAAGCTGAGCTACAGAGACATGAGCATTTTAAACAGCACTAACCTGGTCTCAGACCCAGATGTCCCTTTCAGTCCCCTGCTCTCACCAGGGTGACAGGACACCCCTGTTTCTCCAGGCTCTGGCACAACAGGTTCTCTTTGGGATGATGGCAAAAACAGAATTGGAGAATCCCAGAGCGGTTTGGGTTGGAAGAGACCTTAAAGCCCATCCTGTTCCCCCCCTGCCATGGCAGGGACACCTCCCAGTGTCCCAGGCTGCTCCCAGCCCCAATGTCCAGCCTGGCCTTGGGCACTGCCAGGGATCCAGGGGCAGCCACAGCTGCTCTGGGCACCCTGTGCCAGGGCCTGCCCACCCTCCCAGGGAACAATTTCTTCCTAAAATCTAAACTAAATCTCTCCTCCCAAATAGCAATTCTAGGTTAGACCAACCCACTCAATAGCTGGGAAGCATCACTCCAGGTCAGGCACTTCCCCGGGCTGAAGGGAGATGGAGGGAAGGAAGGAAGGAAGGAAGGGAACTTTCACGAGGGGAGATGTTTTAGACAAATCATTTGGGGTTTAATGGATTTGTGTTTTCCAGCAAGACGTTGATTCATGAGAAACCTTTGATTCATGAGACCTGCTGGACTCCCAGATCCATGAAATGTGTGGCTGCTGTACGGGAGATGCCAAAAAGCAGCCGTGAGTGGGAGATGCCTGGTGGTCACCTATGGTGCTCCACAAATGTTTCTTCAACTGAAAACAAATGGAATTTGGCACAGTTTTATTGCTATTTTGGAAGGCTTGCTGTAATTTTTTATTTTCTCCATCCTTTCTGTGGGCTGAGTCCATTTGGAAGTACAAATCGCAGTAGCAGAGTGCTTTTGTCATTAACCTTGTGGAAGACTTCAAAGGCAAAACTTTGGAGGGATTTTGGGGTCCCATGAAAATGTTGTAGCCCAGCTCTTGTACTGACAGTTTGCAAATCCACCGTAACTTCACAGCTTTCTGTGGCTCCCACCAGCACTGGTTCTTTGCCTGTACCTTCTGCTCTGCAGGGGAGTTATCCAGGAAAATCCCTCACAGGACTGGGAATTAACAGCAGCTCCCTGCTTGGAACAGCCCCACAGTGCCCCGGCCACCAGGGGCTGCCGCCAAACTGACTGAGAAAAGGGACTTTTCTCTCCTTTTGGCACTTCCTGCAGTGTTTTTCCACCCTGTCAGTGGCCTGGGGACATGTGTGGGTTGGAGAAGGTGTGCAGGGAGCTGAAAGGCCCCTCCTGCCGCATTCAGTGACGCTGAGCAGCTGGGCAGAGGTGCAGCTCGTGGCTCTGCGCTGCCTCTGGCTCCTGCAGGTTTGCCTTGTGGTTCTGTCCCTGGCTGGAGACATCACAGCTGGGTCTGTCCCACAGCCTGTGGGATAAACTTAATCGGGGGCCTTTCTCAAAACCCCACTGTGCAAAGGCAGAGCAGCCCCCGGGGGTGGCCCAGCCTGACCTCCTGCACGATTCAGGTCGAGATTCCCACAAATCCTGCGTTAAGGTGCCTGTGTGGGACTGAACACGTGCAGGGACAGCCAAGAGTTTGGAATTTGCACGTCTTCAGCCAGGATTTCTGAATTCGTACTTCTTCCCAGACAGTTTTGTTTAACTTCTGGTGGGCAGCCACTAAACCTTGCTGCATCTTTGCCTCTTGGTTTCAGAGCCTTCTCTGGAGGTTTTGTGATCAGGTCCCTTCTCTGGTGAATAAGCTCAGGAAACGGAGCATCCCAAGGCTGGGCCATTGCTGTCATCGCTGTTTCCCGTCACAAAGCTCCCCACACCAGACAGCTGCCTCCCAAATCCTCCTCTGGCCGTGCAATTAGTGGAAGGGGGCAGAGGATGGGAGTTTCTTCCTTAATACACAGCACCATTTTCTCCCCTTGAGAAATTAACTCTGTGTTGGTTCCAAATGGGTGGCCCCAAAGATTGCAACCCCTCTCTAAACAAGGTCCCCTGGGGCTCCCCAGCCATCAAACCCTTTTCCAGGCTGCTACACTGCTGTGCCACAGCTGGGTGTTACAGCGGAAAAGGCACAGGGATGCTCTCCCTCCGCGGCCGGGCAGGTTTGCTGCCAGTTCTAACCTTGTCTGGGCTTCAGCAGAGAGAGTGGTGCATCAGCTGTTTTAAAAAACCTGACTGAATTTCCACTGAGATTCTCCCCCTGCCCAAAAATAAAAAAGAGGGGGGAAAAACAATCAGTTGAACTCTGAGTCTCTGGGTGCTCCCTTGGGAGCAGCTGCCTCCCAGCACCTCTGTGCTTTAGAGCAGCGCCAGCGTAAGGAACTTTTCTGGGGGGGCTTCTGCCCTTTCCCTCCTCAGGACACATTTCTGGCAGCCTGCACTGGAGATCCCCACGTGCCCTCTCCGGGCTGAGGGGCTGTGGAGTGCAGGCAGGTAGAGCACAGACAGAACACATTCACTGCAGCCGGGCTCGTCTCTGGCTCCCAGCAGAAACCCAAAGCCTGCCTCCTTTTAAATCAGCTCTGAACAGTAGCTGCTAGAACATATTAGGCTGGAGTATGAACTCTGTATGAGAGATGAAGGGGAAATGATGAATTTCAAAAATGATCTCAGTGGGTCCTAACTTAAAAGCATCTGTAGAAATTCATTGCAAGTAATATGCTCTTAATTATTCATTTTCCTTGGCACTGGTTAAAGAGCCAAGTAACGGCTTCTGTCTCTTTATATTTAGTCTGTTATTGTTTGAAAAAGGCCAGGGGGACGCCAGCCCCGGGCAGAAATTATATTCCCCCTTATATCCACACACACACATTACCAGCAGCCCCAGGAAAGGGGGAGATAATCACCAGCAGCTGAGAGACAATGACATTTTTATGGAGCTCCTGGCAAACCTGCGGTGGGAGAGAGCCTGACAAGTCCTTGGCTTTCCACCACATTCCTCCATGAGCCGGGCTGGGGGGAGCTGGGGCAGCTCCCAGTCCCTCCCAGCCCGGGAATCAGCTCGTGCTGGCCAAGCAGCAGCTGCCTGGGGCCGGGGCAGGAGCTGGGGCAGGGGCAGCTTAAAGCCACCCCTGTCACTCCAGTCCCTTGCCCCCAGTCCCTCTCCAGCTCTCCTGGAGCCCCTTTAGGCTCTGGAAGGGGCTCTAAGCTGTCCCTGGAGCCTCCTCTGCTCCAGGCTGAGTAACCACTGCTCTCTGTCTGCTTTTCGAGGTGTTACGTGGGGCTGTGCCCATGGGGTGAACGTGGCACATGCTGAGGGGGTAAATCCAGCTCTACCCTTTGCCTGGTTTGCTCTGTGGGATGGATCCAGGCTCCCTCAGCACCGAGCCGGTGCTGCAGATCCTGCCCCCAGCTCCTCCTGGTGACATTTCCAGTGATGCTGATTGTTCTCCTTCCGGCCTGACAGCAGCAGAGTCGGTGGTTTTCTCTCTGCCTGGGAACCACCAAACCCTGCCCGTGTGTTCAGCCATCCTGCCCAGGCTGCCAGCACTGGCACTGGGGAGTCCTTGCTGCAAAACCCTCGGCACTTCTCCATGGCTGGTGTCCTGCCAAGGCTCCTCACCTGAAAGAGCCACTGTTATCCTGCTTTTTGCCCCGAACAAAGCCATGTTTGCAACTTCTGCCTTTACGGGGTCCCAGGGTTTTGGGGAAGGGTCTGCTCCTTGCCAGCTGCTGTCCTCTGCAAATAATAAACATTAAAGCCTGAACAGTCTCAAGCAGATGCAGGCAGTGCAGCTTAATTCAGAATAGATGAGATGAAGACAATTTCTGGGAGAAAAAATTTGATAAACTGTAAATAAAATTTGTTGAGATTCATCTAAACATTAGAGACCAAACATTTCTGGGCTTTGGCAGCTGACAAGTTAAACATTTCAAGCAGGTCTTTGGCAATTCAAATAGAAGAGAATTAGCTGCATGGTCAAAACTAATGTGGTTTGCAGTATTTTCCCTTGACTGGTTGGCATGTTAGATTTCTCAGCTGTCAAAGGCCTGAAAGATTTGTGCTTTGACAGAAAACCCTCAGAATATCATCAGGATGAACATTTACATTGGCTAAAACAAGTCTGGTTACAAAAATGCCTTGAACTGAAAGTTTTTATGGTCTCCAGCTGATGGCCCATTGCTTCAAACCCTGACTCCTCTGAGGTTTACTCAACCCCACACCTTTTTCCCCAAGAACAGCTCCTGTACCTCGGGCAGCTGAGGCCGTGTTTAAATCCCACTGAGGAGGGCCAAGTTTTGCCGGTTTAGGGTGTTGGGTTTGTTTTGTTTGGGTTAGTTTTGTGTCGCTGGAGCTTTAAATGCAGCCCTCGGAGGTGCTGCCAAAAGATTTCCCACTGGCACTGCTCCTTCCAGCCAGCACGGGGGAAGTCTGGGGCAGTGAATATTCTCACTTAATATTTAGTGGGAGCAGAGTCCTGTGTGTCACAGCTCTGTTTGCCCTCTGCAAAATCCAAGGAAAGGTGTGGGAGCAGCACCTTTGGGCAGTGCAGGAAGACACCCAGGTATGGACAGGAGCCCCCAGCCTTGCAGAGGTGCCAGCAGGAAAACCTGTTCCCAGTGTCCTGCGGGAAGCCCTGACTAACAAAAGGAAAGTTCCCGGGATGCGGAGCCCCAAGACTTGTCGCACACCAGGCCCCCCTGGCGTGACTCTGATCTCAGCACCCTCCCAGCCCTCCCTCCAGCCTTTTCCTCCTGTGTCCTCAGGCTTTTGTCCTCTCCACGCCTCGGCACCCGTCCTCCTCCCGCTGTGCCGTTCTTTCCTGCTTCTCCCAGGCATGTTTAGTGCCGAGTTCCACCCCAGGGCTCCCACAGCCGTGTGACCCCTTTCCCAGGGCATGGCAGGTGTCTGCTGAGCTGACGAGGGGGAGAAGGGACCTGCATGGACCTCTTTCCCCAGGCGTTCCCAGGACTTCCCAGTTATCTCCCACCGGCTCCACGCAGTCCTTACCTTTGGTGACCCCTTATCCTGAGCTCCCCTTTTCTTCCCCTGCTCTCTGGAATTCTCTTCAGTGTCCTTTCTTTTTCCCTTTGGATTTGCCCTGAAGTGGTCAGGCAGTTGGACTAGGTGGTCACTGTAGGTCCCTTCCCTCCCTTCCCGTGCAGGCTGCCCGCAGGAAGAGCTGCCCGTGGCACAGGAACGGTGTCCTCAGCACGTGATGGTCGTGGCTCCCCCGAGCAGACATCCAGCAACACTTCTGGACTCCTCAAATTTCCCTCTCCAGTATTCCCCAAAATCAAAGAGCACCTGTCCAAGGAGGTCTAGAGGATTCTTTGAAACACTATAATTTTCAGGAATATTTTCCTCTCCCTTGGACAGAAATATTTGATGAGTGCAAGAATAGTTTTAAATTCATTAAAGACACTTTTCTGCTGGAATTAGCCCTTTTTCAAACTAGTAATGATTATTATGATGAAGATTTCTCCCGTATTATTTCCAGCTTTGATAACTGTATTAGTTGGGATAAGATTCCTTTGGCACAGTGAAATGCAAAGAAAATTAACTGAGCCCTCCCTCGTGGCAAGTTTTCCCTCTGCCCAGTGCTTCAGCATCAGGAATCTGAGGAGCTGTAGCTTCACTGAAATGAGTAAAAGAACTTTTTCTTATTTAAACTTTTGCTTAGGAGATAAGTTGTGGTTCTAATTTGCTTTATTCCTGCTCTAAACCACAGGACAACCTGGAGGAATCGCTTTTTAATTCCCCCATTTGTGCACGATTAATTTAGGGCTTTGACTCTTGCTGACACACTTTGATTTGCTGCTTGGAAACTCCAACTGGAGCATTTCAGTTTGAATCATTCTGACATTAAATCTTATCTCACTGCTGTGTTCCAGAGGCTGCTGTGCTGCTGCTCCGGGAATTCCTGCAGCTCCAGAGCACGGGCGGGAGCGCTGCTGGCTGGCACTCACACCCCACACAGCTCACTCCTGCTCTGACAGAGCAAACCGGGGCATCAAAGAGGTGTAAGGGAGGAATAGGATGTGAGAAATATCATTTTCAAGGTATTTTTCCCAAGGAATCACCTCTGGGACTGCTGGATTTCCTATCACACTTAGCTGAGTTTTGGTCTGGCTGTTAGGAAATGGCTGTAACAGAAATTAGAGAATCCCAGAATGGCTTGGGCTGGAAAAGACCTTAAAGCCCATCCAGTTCCACCCCTGCCATGGGCAGAGACACCTCCCACTGTCCCAGGCTGCTCCCAGCCCCGTCCAGCCTGGCCTGGGACACTTCCAGGGATCCAGGGGCAGCCCCAGCTGCTCTGGGCACCCTGTGCCAGGGCCTGCCCACCCTCCCAGGGAACAACTTGTTCCTGACATCCAACCTAAATCTCTCTTCTTTTAAAGTCTAAACCTGAGTATCTGGAAAGATACACCAAAAACCTGGACTCCTCTTCACCTCTTTTCTTGTTGTGTCATCCCCAAAGCCCTCCTAAGTTTTCCCCTTGGAAAGAGAGGGCGAGTCACCCTGAGGGGGAAAGTGGTGCTGATGGCTGTGAAATACAAGGCTGGGTGAACTCAAACACGACTTTCACCAAACCCTCTGCGCCTGGGACGAGCTGAAGACAGAGGGAACACAAAGGGGTGGTGGCAGTGGAACAGGAGAAACACCCAGACCCAGGGACGGGACAGGGGCTGTCTGAGCAGGGAAAACTCCACACTTCCAGAGATGGGTTTTAGACTGCAAACGTGGGATGGATTCCCAAAGGTAGCAGTGCAATAAAACCAGACTGGGATGAAAGGGATAGAGGCCAGCTGAAAGGAGCCTGATGTGGATCTGTGGAAATGAGCCTACATTTATATCATTTATGGGGAACAAATTCCTTTCTGTGTCTGCATGGTTTCTGAACGCTGCTTGAGAGATTTCTCTAGCAGGGTTGTAATTCCCTTTTTTCCACCCATTCTTGAGGATGTCCTAATCCTCGGGCTGCTGAATATTCCCTGCAACTCCTTTTTCAAAGAAGTCAGAAAATTTCTTTTGGGGCCTTTTTAATAAAGTGCTATTGGCGTTTTGTAACTGCCTGTGCTTCCTAAGGTATGAAATGAAAGCATTTCAGCAGTTCATAGTTACTGAGGTAGCAGGAAAGTGAAATTTTATGTTAAACCCATTTGTAAATCCTTTCTATTTATCATGGATTTCTGGCATGCACTCCAGCCAGCGTCCTGCTTTTTCCCGTCCACAGTGCCCCTGTTATCCAGGAGTGCCAGGGCCCTGGGCTGCCTGGATAATGGCCACATTCACCGGGAGGTGTTTCCAGCAGATCTGACAGCTAATCCAGGGAATGACGTCGCAGTGAGACACCTCAGATAAATGGAGAGAAAAGAAAGGAGAAGGGGAAATCTCGTCATGCCCAGGGGAGCCTCCCCTGCCTGGCTTTCTTCAGGAGGCACAGGGCAGGTCCCGGCATTCCTTGTGAGCACCGGGACACCGGCAAGGAGCAAACAAAGCCTTGGCTTTGTACAGAGCCTGGGCACAGAGGGTTGTTTTCTTTTGAATCACTGTGGCTGCAAGGGCTGGAGACCTTGGTCTCAGTCGTGAGGAGTTCGGGGGTTTGGAGGCAGCCCAGGGAGAGGTCCCGGCTCATGGAGCTGGGAAGGAGCATCGCCAGGATGTGGCCGCATCCCTGGGAGACTCCTCTGCAGTCAGGGAATCCCAGAATGGTTTGGCCTGAAAGAGACCTTAAAGCTCTTCTCGTTCCACCCCTGCCATGGCAGGGACACCTCCCACTGTCCCAGGCTGCTCCCAGCCCCAGTGTCCAGCCTGGCCTTGGGCACTGCCAGGGATCCAGGGGCAGCCACAGCTGCTCTGGGCACCCTGTGCCAGGGCCTGCCCAAAGACTTTGCTGCGGGCTGCAGCACAGAGGCAGCACCTGCAGGTCTGTGTCCCTGTGCAGAGCTGCTCTGTGAGGTGCCAAATGCCTCCTGTGAGCCACTGAGCCCGCTCAGCCCCTGGGTGTCCTCTCTGTCCCTCCCTCCTCCATCGAGGACTGGAGCTCCTGGAAACACGAGCCAGAGGAATCGGTGATATCTGGAGTATCTCAACATGGCAGCTCCTGGTGCTTCCCAGGGAACAAACATCTTCAGAGGGAGCAGAAGGAATTTGTGATGTCAGCCCATAAATCTCCTGTCTCTTTTCCATCTTCAGCTGAACGAAGGGAATCAGTTTCTGATAACATCTCCAAATTGCTGGGAGCAATTTTGCAGCTTGTGATAATTGCAATCTTCTGTTGAATGCCTCTGAGCTCTTAATAACTTTGTAATTAAAGTGCAATTAACAAATTATCTTGTATATGTCAAATGGAACGCTAATGTTGTTGTTAATGAGGAGATAATTAGCTGGTGTCATGGAGAGACTCACGGGGCATCTCTGAGCTCCAGAACCCTTTTGGCTCCTGTGGGAGGTTACTGCAGTTTGCTGGAGTGAATGGATGAGTGACACGCGGTGGAGCAGCCAGAGGTATCCAGGTGAGTGATCCCAGTGAGTGATCCCGGTGAGTGATCCCGGTGAGTGATCCCGGTGAGTGATCCCGGTGAGTGATCCCGGTGAGTGATCCCGGTGAGTGATCCCGGTGAGTGATCCCGGTGAGTGATCCCGGTGAGTGATCCCGGTGAGTGATCCCGGTGAGTGATCCCGGTGAGTGATCCCGGTGAGTGATCCCGGTGAGTGATCCCGGTGAGTGATCCCGGTGAGTGATCCCGGTGAGTGATCCCGGTGAGTGATCCCGGTGAGTGATCCCGGTGAGTGATCCCGGTGAGTGATCCCGGTGAGTGATCCCGGTGAGTGATCCCGGTGAGTGATCCCGGTGAGTGATCCCGGTGAGTGATCCCGGTGAGTGATCCCGGTGAGTGATCCCGGTGAGTGATCCCGGTGAGTGATCCCGGTGAGTGATCCCGGTGAGTGATCCCGGTGAGTGATCCCGGTGAGTGATCCCGGTGAGTGATCCCGGTGAGTGATCCCGGTGAGTGATCCCGGTGAGTGATCCCGGTGAGTGATCCCGGTGAGTGATCCCGGTGAGTGATCCCGGTGAGTGATCCCGGTGAGTGATCCCGGTGAGTGATCCCGGTGAGTGATCCCGGTGAGTGATCCCGGTGAGTGATCCCGGTGAGTGATCCCGGTGAGTGATCCCGGTGAGTGATCCCGGTGAGTGATCCCGGTGAGTGATCCCGGTGAGTGATCCCGGTGAGTGATCCCGGTGAGTGATCCCGGTGAGTGATCCCGGTGAGTGATCCCGGTGAGTGATCCCGGTGAGTGATCCCGGTGAGTGATCCCGGTGAGTGATCCCGGTGAGTGATCCCGGTGAGTGATCCCGGTGAGTGATCCCGGTGAGTGATCCCGGTGAGTGATCCCGGTGAGTGATCCCGGTGAGTGATCCCGGTGAGTGATCCCGGTGAGTGATCCCGGTGAGTGATCCCGGTGAGTGATCCCGGTGAGTGATCCCGGTGAGTGATCCCGGTGAGTGATCCCGGTGAGTGATCCCGGTGAGTGATCCCGGTGAGTGATCCCGGTGAGTGATCCCGGTGAGTGATCCCGGTGAGTGATCCCGGTGAGTGATCCCGGTGAGTGATCCCGGTGAGTGATCCCGGTGAGTGATCCCGGTGAGTGATCCCGGTGAGTGATCCAGGTGAGTGATCCCGGTGAGCGATCCCACAGCCAGGGATCAGGATTCCCAGGCAGTCGCTTCCTGGGCAGCTGCCAGTGTTTCCCAGAGGTTTCCACAGCACAACTGGAACGCTCGTTAAAAGACACGGCCGGGCTCTGGGAAGGGCCTAGCAGGTGATGAAACCACTCAGCACCATCCAGGCCTGGAGGCAACATTCCCACTCCTAAAAACCCTGCCCAGCTTCTGCGTGGTGTGCTCCAGTCTCCCTCTCCAAACCTCTGCCCACCCCATCTCTGCTGGCCCTGTGGTCCCTCTCCAGATGCTGTCACAATTTGTGTTTGTACTGTGGCAGTCTGGCAAAAATGCCCGTATTTGTTAAAATTGACTCCAGGAGCCTGTCCCAGATGGAAACTGGGTATGGGCTGTTCCCTCATACACCTGGGAGAGCACAAACCAGCTCTGGCAGAAAAGGGTGTGAAGTGGGAAGTCAGAGACAGGGCAGAAATGCTCCTGACTCACCTCTGGGAAGCTCTGCCTGCAGGGCTGGAGGGGTTTGGGGGACCCAGGGAGCGGTGGGGCGGTTCCTGCGGGATGCAGGGGTGGACAGCGGGGTAGGACCAGAAGTTGCCCACGCGGCTGCCTGGGCACAGCAGCCTCTCACAGCTCCTGATCTGTGAGCTCAGCTTTGCTCTTGCTGATCCCACCAGGAGCATTTCCCTTCACCCACCTCCCCAGGCTCTTCGTGCCCGTGCTGAAACCTGCCCCATACACAGTCAAACTGCTTTCCAGTTTCACTGCAGGTCAGAATCCCCTTCCCCACTGCTAGAAGGATGGGACCTGGCTGAGGAAACCCCTCTGTTTTTGCAGGTAGAAGGTCCAGGAGGGAAGCTGTGGCAGCGCAGTGATGCTGCTCTCGCAGTCGTGCTCACAGCAGGGAGACTTCCAGACACCTTTACATCACTTTTGTGTAAAAAGCTGGGCCTGAAGTCACCCAGCAGCCAGGCAAATAAACCATTACTGGAGAAGAAAGGAACTTCTTGTGGTCTGAAGCCTCGGTTCAGTCTCAATGACTTTAAATTAATGATGTGCCCCACACTTTCCTGAACAGCCGGGTTTTCCTGTCTTAGGTCAGCCACAATATCCCACAGACAAACATTTCCCCCCTCCCTGGATCCACAAGGAGAGGTGGCTTTGGACTCCGTGTTTCTCCCCAGACCCAGAGCTATAAATTGGACGTTTCTGCCGCACGCATTCCCTTCAGGACCTGTGAGACTGCACACATCAGCTAAGTCATATTTTACTGGGATTTTCTTTAATGACTTCAGAAGTGCTTATTCTTTCCCTCAACCAGCATTGCATGAATAACGTAATTCTACAATTAATCCTGAATTACTCATACACTGCACTCCATTTTCCTTTGCATTCAGGACAAGTTTTAAAAAGTTATTGCTTTCCCCCTCCTTTCTCGTTTTTTAAAGACTTCTTTAATCAGACCAAATGGGGCTTAAAAGTACTTGAAATGTCTGGTTTTCTTTCATAGTCAGCCTGTTCAAAATCAAGCTAATTGCAAAGGACAAGGAAAGTGCTTTGCATTCATGGGCTGAGAGAAGGGACACGAGGGACAGGGAGTCCTTCACACGTTTCTGATGCACACTTGGGGACAGGAATGTTTGAGCAGCCATGCTGGGTCCCTGGGGGGAGGTTTATTCACACATTAGACCTGTGTTTTGTGCCTGATTTCTACAAAAGTGCTCATTTTAGGGTGAGTTAAAAATGCCTTGAAAGCTGAGTGGATGCTTGGGGTAGGTCCTGAAAAGAGAATGGGATGGGCTTGAGGAGCCACAGTAACCCCAGACATGGTCAGTGGCAAGGTCCCCAGAGCAGCCAGGCCCCCTCTGCACACACAGCCACACAGGGCAGCCCAACTCCCAGAGATTCCTGGGGGTTTTGTCCCCTCTCTGTAGTCTCTGGGATTAAATGTTCGATCTGCTGATTGCCAGTGACGAAGGGGAACACCTGAGTTCTCCTGATCCTGTCAGCTGCCAGCGCCTCTTGCAGACAGTGGGCACCCTGTGCCTCAGGACTCCACGTGGGCACGGCTGGCTGGGGCTGGGGGTGCTGCTGGGAGCAGCTGCACGTCACTGTCAGGTTATTTACCCTGCTCTGGGCACCTGTGCGGGCCCTGGCAAGGAGACCCTTCAGTGGCCACACACTTTAGTGGGGTGGCTGGCAAGAGGGAGGCAGAAGTCGGTTAAACCTGATGGAGAGGAGAGGATGGATCCCTTTTTCCTGCTGAGCAAGGTAACTCCTTTGCTTTCTTTTTCCATTTTTTACAAGAATTTGAAGGATTCACTTTTAGCATTGAGTACTTGGTGTGTGACTCTGAATCTGCCTGGCTGGGGACTGGTTATGAAATAAGAGAGATTTTGCAAGTCACTATTAAATTTGCTGGGCGAGAAGAGGAGATGTGGCAACAAAAAGCTGATGGACTGAAAAAGTCTGAATGTTTTAGTTTGAAACTGCTGGGGAAAAAAAGTAGTTTTGGTTTTGGGTTTTTTTTAATTGATGAGATGCTGGGGTGGAGCTGATGTGAAAGCTGTCCCCTGGGTCCATCCAGGGCCCTGTGAGCTGGGCAGTGGTGCCAGTGTCCCACCGCAGCCGGGGGTGGGTGAGGGGGCACAGCCGAGCACAGGGGTGTCCCCGGCACCCCCGGGAGCGATCCTGGGATCTCGGGGCTCTGCTGCAGCCCCGTCCCGGGGCAGTGCCTGTGCTGGGAGCTCTGTCTCCTGTCAGGGCTCTGCTGACACCAGCTCACTCCACACTCCAAGACCTGCCCCGGCTCAGCCCTGCCCGCCGCAGAGGCAGCGAATGAATCCTTTGGGGAGCAGGCAGGGCTGAGCTCCTCCGGGTTTCTTCTGTTTAGTCTCGGCTGTTAGACTGAGTGGCAACTTCAGGGGCTGGTGAGAGATTTACTGGGGCTGGGCCGTGGGTATTTATGGCCCTGTGAGCCTGTCCCAGGCCTGGCTGCTGAGCCCTGTGCAAACTCCTGACTCGCCTGCAGTGCTCCTGAAGGGGCTGCTTTGGGAGCCTCAGGCACAGCAGCTTTACAGAGCAACTCTCTTCTTTACCCTTGGGGAGCTGGTGAGGTGTGGGAGAAGCTTTCTGGGTGTCCTTTCCACGGCCCCTGGAGACCTGGGGAGACCAAGCTCACAAACTCATCCCTCCCAGTGCTGCAGGACCTGCTGTGCCTCCGCCAGGGAACGTTTGCTGCTCCGTACAGACCTGAGCTGTGTGGCCTGGGTGGGAACAGGCTCTGTTTCTCAGGTGACAATTTAACACCAAAGAAATGGAACTTACACTGCCTTGGGTTTCGTTTCTATTCGAGTCACCTGCTAGGACACTCAGAATCACACGATCACAGTTTGGGTTGGAAGGGACCTTAAAGATCCTCTGGTGCCAACCCTCCTGCCGTGGGCAGGGAGCCCTGGAGCCCACCTGAGGTGCCACGGACACAGAGCGTGTCCAGCGGTGCTCCCACCCCTCAGCAGGGAGCTGCACGGAAGGTCCCACGAGGTGACTCCCAGCGGATGGAAAAAGCAGCTCTGGGCATCAGGCTCCAATTGAGGCACCTCATGGTGGTCCCTAAATACCAAGGTGATGTGATGACAGCACTCCTGCACTTCTTCTGAGCTACTCAGATCTTCTCTCCTTATTTGTTAGGGCTCCTTCCAACCCAAATCACACCAGGATTCCACGGTTCTCTGATTCTTATTCAGAGGGTCCAAAAACTTCCAGAGACTCGGGGGACAAACTTTATAACACACAGAGCTTATTTGAGTGTTTGCATCCCTGTGGAAGGGTCACTGTGTCCCCCCACTGCCACCAACCCCTTCATTTAACCCCAGAGTGGTTGGCTGGAATACATGGAAAGGAATAAATCTGTACCTTGACAAGAATAACACTCAGCATCCGCTGCTCTTCCTGAACTGCAGCCAGACTGACCAGGGGGCCTTTAGATGGACCAGTAATTATTCCTGCCTTGACTTAAAATAAAGTTTTCTCTTTCCATAAATATCTTAGCAGTGTAAACATCTCCCCTCCCACGGGAATTAGGCTTTCTTTGTCTTTACACAGTCACATCCAGTCCCCTCTCTGCAGCGTTTCAGGTTTCGCACATCGTGTTCTGCAGCCACTTTGTTCTGCACAGCCTTTGTTGCTGCCCGTTCTTCCCCCAGGCAATCCCTGTTTCATTTGTGGGGCATCTCCTGCACGTCACACACCCACACTGCTTCCTGCAGCCGCACTCCACACAGGGACCTTGGAGAGCCCTGCGATTGCTCTGTCGTGCAGAGCTCCCCCTTTGCCACCCTGGAGCTGGTACAGACCCAGCCAAAACCAAAGATAACAACCTTCAACCAAATCAATGGTCACTGGAAAGGAAAACTCTGCAGTGCATAAATAAAAAGAAAAACTAAACCAACTAGGGGAGATAAACGTGAAAACATCTATTGCTTCTATTTCCACCTCTGTTATGGGAGCAGGAGAGGAAAGGACTAACCCAGGAACATCCTGGTGTGAAAGGGGATTCATGGGCAGCTGAGTCTTAATTTGAGAGCAATCCAGCAAGGTCCTGTCAACCCTCTGATTTTGGGGAATATCTTGGGGAAAGCTGCGACCTTCCCTGTTATGTGCTGGGCTCCTCGAGTGCTGCCCGGGTTCACCCACCACACACTCAGTGTGTTCAGTGTCCTGAACCGGGACTAAGTGACAGTGACAGTTTAGGGTAAGGAACACTTCACACATCACCCAGGCTGGCTGGGATTAGTGAAACACGGTCCTTTTGTGTCTGTCCAGGTTCATGAGGGCAGACAGGCCACGTCTCCTTGTCCCCTACGTGCCAAATTTTGGCTCTGTGCAGGTTTTCAGGACCAGCCCTTTGTCCTCCAGCAAAACCAGCCCCAAACCCATCAATTCCCTTCACAGCAGGTTCAAATCACATCCCTCCTGAACTTGCTTCTCCCCATCCCCCCTTTCCCTCCCCCTGCTCCCCCAGCTCCAGTTTTCCCAACCCGAGTTCATCAGTTTAAATCGCATCTTGGTGTAAATTGATTTCATTGCAGCCTCTGCTTCCACCTCTGCCTTGCCTTTAAATTGTATCTTGTCTTAAATCAATCTTATCCCAGCCCTCAGCTGCTGTGCTTTATTCTTCCACTTCAATTGCAACTGGTTTTAAAGGGCCCAGCTCAGAGAGATGCTTTTCTCTCTCTGCCTCTGCTGCCTTCTTGTTTCATTTCAATCACCTCCAATATTAGGCAGGGACATCTTCCCAGCCCTCACGTATTCCCTGTTTAACCAGTTAATATTTCCCCTTCGCAGCTCATCTGGTTTTAAACCGATTGATTTTTTTTTTCCAATCTCCATCATATTGTAAATTATTCTTTACTTTCAGGCCTCTTCCCGAACTTCCTTCTTCTTGCTCTGTGTTTCAGCCTGCAGAGGTAACCATGGGTCACTGGGCTGGTCTTTACCACCAGAGCCATCCTTGAATCCCCTCCGGGAGCTGGAGAGGGTCAGCCCTGCCTGGGGGGACTCCCAGCGATGGCACTCAGCAGATCCCGGCCTGAGGCTGTGCAGGGTCCCCCAGGCTCAGGGCTTTGGTGCCCTGGGCTCTGGAGGAGCCACTGACTCTTCTCCACAACATTTATTCCTCTCCTCCGAGCAGAGCCTGCAGTGTTCTGAGGCTTCCCCTGGCTGTGGTAACGGAGCGGTGCCTCTGACCTCCACCCCAGGCAGGTGATGCCCTCCTCTGCTCCATGGAAGAGAGATGCCAGTCTTGGAGTTTAGAAGTGGGAACATGGATCAGGAATGTTTACAGAAGCTCTTGGGGTGATCTGAGAAGTTATGCCCTGATTCTAGTGTTGGTTGGTTGTTAAGTGCTTGAAACTTTATGATGGAGAGTTTTGATTAAGCAACTAATTTTTTTTTCCCTGGAAACTGAGTGGGATTTAGGCTTTTGGATTTTTTTCCTCTTTTTTTTTTCCCTATTGTAAATGATAACTGGAAGTAGAACACTAATAAGCAAAACAAGCATTTGCCTGAAATGTTTTTTGACCTAGTTTTCAGTAAATTTGGGCCAATGGTTTTTCTCAGTGTTTTTTGACTGTCAAAACAGAAAACAAATCTTTTGTGATAGGTCAGATCTTCTCATTCCAAAGGCTCTGTGTGCTCCTGCGAGGTCTAAGCAGCAGTGCTGTCCAGTGGGACACGTGCGTGAGAGCTCTGCAGATGGATGGCACAGGGAAATGTGGAAAACAAATCCTTTCTTATCATTAGACTGCAATTAATTTGGGCTTTTCTTGGCAAGTCTTGTTTTTTAGTTGCTTTTTTACCAACAACAATATTGCTTATTTAGCTTTGCTGCAGCCAGGCACTTCTGAAAAATGTGGATGATACTGCAGGTCCTCAGGGGTCTGTGGAGGTGTCCTTTATGACTGTCAGGAAAAGTCAAGAGCCTCTGGACAGTTCTGCCAATGCAAGTTTGCTTTGGAAAGGGACGAGTCTCGAGGCGCAGGAGAAGGAAGGGCCAAACAGAGCCCTTCCAGCCGCGAGCCCCAGGCAGCCCAGGCACAGCCAGGTTAACGGGTGGCTGCCTCGGGACCTGGTGCCAATCCCTGGACGTCTCCAGAACAATTCTCATTTTCTTCCTCGTGCTTGGGATCAGGTGCTCGCTGAGCCACCCCGAGAAGCTGCCAAACTCCAGTGCTCCAGGGCGAGTGCAATTGGCTGGGATGTCTCTGCTCCCTCTGCTCGATCCCCTTGGAAGGTGGAAGGTGCAATTGTTGTGCTAATGAGCAGAACTGGTGCGGGTTTTGGCACAAACATGACAATTAGAGTGGTCTGTGGCAGCTCGGCAGGAAGTATTCCCAGCCCACAGAGGTGCTCTAATTGAATCTTCTCTGAGTCCTTACATCCCAAAGGACCTGGACGGGGCAATCACTGTAACGCTGTACAGAGGGTCCCTTCCTAAAACATATAATTATTTAATAGAGAAATAATGCCAATCAGGCATCTGGCAGAGAAGTTTTGGCCTATTTATCTCTGCCTAAAATCAATGTATGCATGATGATGTTGATGGATTCAGAAGCCAGAAAGACCTAATGGTAAATGCCTTTCGTTTCTGCTGAAGAAACACCACCCTGGTAATTAAAACGAACAGGCAGGTATGCAGTGCTGCTCTGCTGGGATTGCACTGCACACACTGGTTTGCACCAGCTGAAGGCTGGGCCCAGTTTGGGGGGGTTTTGGACACATTGATTCACAAATGCTGTCCATATCCAGCAGTGCCTGGAGAAGGAAACTCCTGACGTCCTGCTTTGGTCACCGTGCCACAGGTGCAGGAGCAGTGACCCTGGCTGAGACCTTGGCTGTGAGTAGGGCCAGAAGTGCTGCTGTGGTCATGCAGAAAGGTGACATCCTTGTCCAAGGAGCTGGGGCTGGAGCAGCAGCTGCTTTTTCCTTTTATCCTGGAGTTTCTGTGGGGACACGGAGGAATCCCTTGGTCTCGTGGTGCAGCGAGATCTGTCTGCTGGAACAAATAATGGGCAGAAAAGGCAAGGTGGAGGGGTGGCGTGGCTTTATCCAGCTCTTCTCACATCTCTGAGACCCAGCTGGGTTTTCCTTCAGCCTCGCAGATGCAGCTGTCAAAGCACCACGGCTCCTTTGTACGGTGGTGAAATGGGGATAATGATAAATACTATCCCTGTTGAAACTCTTAGAAAACTCAGCAGTGACTGCATCAGGGCCAGGATGTTACCAGAACGCCTCCCTGGATAGCTGCGTGTGCCCGGGCGCTGCACTCGGTGCAGTAATTACTGAGTGCGACTGAAACCTGCAGAAAGGAGTAAGGGGGTATTGTGCTGGGAATTCACGTTTCCAGCATTTAAAACGCGCCTGTTTTCTGTGGCTGTTTGGTTTTCCACAGGGATAGGGCAGAGGGTGGATTAGCACTGATATGAGGGATTGTTTCCTGCGTTCAGGGCAATGCCTGGTCCTGTAGATGGGGTTTTGCTAGGAGATGCCTGTTCTTACAGTAATCCTGCTAAAGCAAGAGCCTTTGGAAGTGCAGTATGGAGAAAAGGATTGTGCATGGCACGGGATATGGTGGGCACCAGCCCCACAGATAAACAGCTGAGCTGTGTCCTGTTGGTGCAGGCTGGCTGGAAAAGTATTAGAAGGCAGCCTGGTCCTGATTTATAATCAGGCTTCCTAGAGAACAAATAAAAGCTAAATGGGAGTGATGGAAGTGACTCGGGGGAGAATCCAGGCTGGAAAATCGGCTTTCACCCTCCCTCCCCACCGCCCTCCAAGCCAAACTCACTGACATCTTTCAATGACTTCAGGGCTGAACAACGCTGTCCCCCTGGTTCCTTTTATACAAATAATTGCCCATGACCCATCCAGAGCTGCGTGAATCCAGGGGTGCTGGGGCTGTGCAAATGTTGATGAATGAGGTGCGATTGTTCCCCGATCCCCAGCAGTGGGCAGCCATTCCACCAGTCCTGTGACCAGTTTGAAATGCCCCTTGTTGCTGTTAGGGTTGGGTGGGAGATGGTTTTTCCCCACACACACAAGGACTTCCAGGAGCTTGAAAAAGTCTCCAATTCCAAATGGGCACATGCAATTCAGACCTTGAAACACGAAAAATAACTCATTAAAATGAACTTTTTAAGGCTATTTATGTTTTGCTGTAGAAATGTTGGAGATGTCTGAGCTGAAGTTGTGTTCAGTTGAAGCACCTGCAGTTTGAAAATTCAACACACTCTGCTTGTTGCAACTGCCCCAGTTTAGTAAAATTTGCACTTTGAACGCGTGAGTGTTTTGGGGATGGGCAAAAGGTGCAATTCAGGCCACCAGAAAGTGTTTGATCAGTCCTGGGCAGGTCTGTTGGAGAGGCTGACTTTGCAGGGTGTTGAAGAGACAGAGATGTCCCAGCTCCCTCTGCCCTGGAAAACAAGCTGGGCTTGTTTAAGTAAAAGGCAGGGAATGTTTTGCTGTTGAAGGTGTGATTGGCTGATTCCTGGCCTTGGAATTTACCTGCCTTGGGAACAGCCTCAGGCCAATGCACATAGCTAGAAAATCCCATGTGCTGGCAGGATTGCACCTGGACACGTGGCTTTTTCTGGAGGAAAGAGAGATGTGCTTTGCTCCCGGGATAAATCCACACCTCCTCATGCTGGGAATCCAGAGCAGAATCCAGAAGTCCTCTGGCAACCTCAATTCCATCAGTAGTGACTTCCCAGCCTGAGGAAGTGGAAGACTGAGGCCCACAACCACCTCATCTCTCATTCTACATCCCTCTGCCCCAGGGTGGTTACAGGACAAAAGACCTTTCTTCAACATCTGGGAGAAATTAGAGAAAAATCCCTGCCTTTCCTCACGTCAGAGGGGAAAAGGGACAGTAGGAAATGGAGGAAGGAAAGGTTGATCACAGGCCCGGACTCTGCCCTCCAGCAAATGCAGACCAGATAGAGCTAAATAAAGCTATTTCATAATACAGCACAATATATTTGATCCCAGTCATGGTATTCCTGCTTTTCAGGCAGCTGTTTCTCTTGCAATTATTTTTCCATGCCAATGACTTCTTGGTCCTTGGGGTTCAGCCACCTCTCCTCAGCACGTGCCAAACTTGCATTAACTCTGGGAAGTTGTGCCTGTGCATGGAGAGGAGAACAGATCCCCTTTCTATTTTCAGGAAGGGTTTGTGTGTGATTTATGAGCCTAGAGAAGGAGCATGGAATATTGGAGTGCCAAATTAAGGCATGCCCAGCAATCGAAAGGATGAGGCCAAATCCAGGAGGCTTCAGAATTAATTGCTGGAACAGCAGAGCTGCCGTGAAGCGATGGGAGCTCACGGTAGCTGATCCAGCCAGCTTCAGGTGCAAAGGTGTATTTGTTCATGGCTCAGGGTTTTCATCTCCGTGCTGACAGGGTGATAATTCAGTCCTATAAAGCAGCAAATTATCACTGCCTGCTTAGCATTAATTTCCCTCCCCAGTGGACACCATAAAAAAGGGAATGCTTCTCCTCAAGGCCTCGGTGCGGAGAATTTCCCCTGGCAGCCATGAGTTACAACTCTGTCTCCAAAGGCATCCTGTAAATAACGCATCAGGATCTTAATTCATTAAATAAATCTAATGCCTTACCCGATCCATAACACCCAGGATCTCCAAGCCTCCTCCTAACGAGGCTGTCAGTGCTTTTCCCCTCTCTCTGAGGTGTACCTGGAGCTCATGGCGCAGGCACAGGTGGATTTATCCACACCTCCCCACCTACAGCCAGCAAACTGTGCCTGTGCAAGCCCCTGAAGCGCTCCCAGGCTGTGGGGAGCAGGTCAGGGCAGACGTGGGCCAGCCCTGATATTTCCTGTCCCTCCAGGAGAGCCCCTCCTGCCCCAGCTCTGTTAGCAGTTCCTGCTGCCTGCCGGAGGGGCTGTCACTACACGCACAGATCAAACTGGAGATGCTCCTGCCCTCGTTTGGATTGGAAGAGACCTTAAAACCCATCTCATTCCACTCCCTGCCATGGGCAGGGACACCTGCACTGGACCAGACTGCCCAAAACTTCATCTAACCTGGCCTTGAACACTTCCAGGGAATGTACAGAAACCCCTCCTGTTCTGTTTAACATTCCTGGCCAGACTCAGTTCTAACTGGGCCTTAGCTCCCCTAACTCCATCCCAACCCCTCCTTGTTTCCCTCCCAGGCTGTCTGTCCTCACTGCCACCCTCTGAAAGCTTTTTTTCCTCTGAGCTTGCTCAGAAGCTCCTTATCCATCCATGGAGGCCTCCTGGCGTTTTTGCCATCCCTTACCAGGATGCATCACTCCTGAGTTTGGAGGAGGTGATCCCTGAATATCAGCCAGCATTCTTGGGCCCCTCTGCCCTCCAGGGCTCTGTCCTGTGGGATTCTGCTGCGGAGGGTCCTGAAGAGGCCAAGGTGTGCTCTCCTGAAGTGCAGGGTGGTGAGGTTCCTTTTGAGAAGAGAAAGAGCATTACCAAGTATTGCTGTGCCTGTCCCACCTGCTTTCTACTTGGGAACCTTCACACTTCAAACTCTTTGCTGCACCCAGGTGTTTTTGTGTAGATGAGGCTCCCCCTCTATCCCATAACCCACGTTTGTCCTGAGCTGTGATGAAGCCGCTCCACTGCTGTGCCAGAGCTGGGGCTGGGCACCCCTTTATCCTGGCTCTGGGGTGAGCTGCTCCTGTCCTGGAGCTGAGGTGGAGGCAAGGGCAGATTGGAGGCTGCTGCCGTGATCCTGAGGGCCGGCGGAGCTTCCTTGGATGTGCCCTGTCCCTGTGGGGTCGGCTCTGCCTTAACTCCAGCTGCTCAGGTTCATGGAGACACCCTCAGCTGACAGTGCTGGGATTTGGGAAGTTCCATGCCCTGCTGCAAGGCCACTCGGGGCTTTTTATGTGCCCTTGAAAGAGAAGCACCCCAAAAACATGGGAATATTCATCCTTCGGCCGCATAGGGACACTGCGAGGGTGTGCACGAGAGGGCTTTGAAAAATTTAATTTCCTAAGAAAATGCTGAGCTGCTGTGAATATAATAATTAATCCTGGAAGATCTGCTGGAGCCCTGTGGTGTGTTTGTTTCTGCTCTAATTCATGCCGAAGGGGGGAAATTTTGCAAGGATTGTTTTCATTTCTAGCTGGATAATGTCCCCACTTTCTCTTTTCCTTTTTGATTAACATAAAAGAGCTAAAGAAAATTAGCTTGCTGCTGGACTAATTTGGTGGATGTTTCACCATGGAGCATCTTTTGATTGCTGCACCCTACCCTGCTGTATGAGAGTGACAGGGAGCGTGGCAGGGTTTCCTGATTTACTGCTATTTTGGGCATTGCCGATCTGATAGGACTTCCAATTTTATTTTATTTTTTAAATCTTTTTAAAGGCGGGGGGAAGGGATGGGAAGGAAAGAAAAGACCTCAGTCAGAAAGAGGCTTTGTATTCCTGGTCTTCCTGGTCCAGATTCAAGTGACATTTTCTGCTGAATCCACTACCCCCAGTGTGTACAAGTGACATGCCAGGTCCCTTTGTCCCCTCTCTCCCTTCCATGGGGTGCCACAGCTGAGCCAAGCTGCACCCCAGCCCTGATAAACTTCATAATTAGCTGCCCTAATAAAGCACTTAATCTGCAGACACGGTTTTGCTAATTGCAGCAGGAAGTTTTGGCAGAGCGGGTTTCCTACCGCTGTGCCCAGCACTCCCTGCGGACTCTGGGAACTGATACCCACCGACCCCACACCCCCTCCGGGGCCCGGGGCTTCACTGAGTCCCAGCAATTCAGAAAGAAAACAAGTCTCCATTTCTCATTAAAAGATGAAAGAGAAGAGCCTTCGTCCCCCCAGTTCTTTCCCCTTAAACACTGAGTGATAATTCTGCGCTGAAGAAGCCGCTCCTCTTTCATGGCCCCTGATTAGGAAAGACAATGGGATTAGTTCAAACCGAGTTGAGAGGCCTTGGCGACTCCTTTGCTGGCTAAATTGTGGACGAGGGTGGATAATGGGAGATTGATTAGGGTTAATAGACTTATTTTTCCAGGTCACCCGCACAGCACTCTGGGTTGCAGGGCTCCAACACATATTATTGCAAGCCATAAATCAAGGGGCTTGGAGGGACTTCAGGGCTCCCTCCCTCCCTCCGCATTGTTGGGGAACAATTGCCTTTTGTGTCCCTGCTGCCGGTGCTCTGCCCCGTGTTTTGGCAGAGCCTGATGCTGGGGCTCGGCACCCCCTCCCCGCCGGCCGAGCCCCTCGCGGGGCTGCGGAGCTTGGCCGGGCACAGATTCCCGCTGGATCTGCCCCAAAAGGGCTCGGTTTGGACACACGGGGACTGGGGGTAGGGAAGAGGGGCTGAGCTTTTTAAAGTGCGTTTCGTGAGTTTTCTGCTCGGGGATGAATGGGAACCTTGAAAGCAGCTCTGTGGGGCTCCCAGGTTTGTTTTCTGTCATTTCTAAGGTTACCGAGCGTGTTCCAGCAGCTGGAACAACTGTGCGGGGCTGTCAGCCCCTCTGTGTCCCTCAGAACGCCCCGGCCCGGAGCTTTGCAGAGCTCTGGAGGGGACGGGCTGGCGGGGAACAGTGAATTCCCACGAGGTTTTGGGCTGGTTTGGCTCCAGCGTCTGAACACGACCAGCGACAGCCGCGGAGGGCGAGCCCCGCTGGGGTGTCAGTGCCGGGGCAGGGCTGGCAAGGGTGCTTTGTACATCCTGGGTGTCACAGCACAGCCACAGCAGAGGTGGCATCTGGGAAGCCCAAAACGAATGTTTTCTGAGAGGTGGGGAAGGTAGGAAAGCTCCTTCTGTGAAGGGCACAGCGGAGTTCTCTCGGGCAGGGCGGGGCTCTGCTCTGTCTCACACCAGGACAAACCTCTGCTGCTTTGCTGGAGTTTTGAGCTTTTGCAGAATGTTAACTCTTCTGGTTTTATATCGGTGTACCTTGATCCCAACCGGGAGATCTCATTTTCTGCAGTGGGCACGAGCTCAAAGGACATTATATTACTGCACTGCAATTCATTCTACAACAAAGTGCAATAAAAAATCCCCCCGACAGCACGGCCACGGTGTTACAAGTCATTGCTGCCATAAGCCCTATCATTAAGTGCCAGACCTGTGGTGAGCACTACAGCTAGTGGAGATTTTTTCCACTGGAAAAATTACCTAAAGGAAAATGTCCTGTTTGCAAAATCAAAATTTTCCACAAGGAAATGCACATTTTTGCTGTTTTCCTCCCTTTCTGCCTTTGGCTGCTTCCCACACAGGCACCGTCACATCAGAAATTTCCAGTTGTTGTTTTCTTGAGGAAAAAATGGGGTTTGTTGGAGTTCAGGAAGCTCTGCGCCTCTGCATGGAGATGCCATTCTCACACGCCTGCTGCCGTGGCGCTGGGGATGCTGTGGGCAGAGCTCCTTCGCCCCAGAGAGGCATCGCTGCTTCCATGGCCCTGCTGGAACGGGGCAACCCAGTGCGGTCACTGGTCCCTGTGACCTCCGTGGTGCCTGCAGCACCATCACCCCACCGGCCCAGGCTGCTGTGACAGTGATGCCCTCACTCACCAAAAGCAGGATGTGCATTCCGGGGGAAGTGCCAGATGATCTCTGGGTATTTCAGGCTGGAGATTAGAGCCAAGAGCTTTAACTCCTCCAGCATTGCTGCAGTGTGTGAGAACTGCCCTGGGATGATCTGATCTCTCCTGTCCTGCTTCTTCAGGCTTTCTCTGCCTCCTGCACTTCACAATGCACCCGCTGATTGAAGTGCACAGAGATATTTTTCTGGCCATGTAAGGATGTGTGGAGGCTTTGGGGAAATGATCTCCTGCAAATAAGATATAGGATTAATTTTAGCATGGGTCAGGTGTCATGCACTTGTATGGATTTGAAAACGAAAGGAGGCAGAAATAAATGAAAGTGTGGTGACCAGCTGGTGTGTGGAGATGCACCAACTGCAACCGGGGGACCTTTGCTGGCACTGCAATCATAACAAATATATTGCTGGTTTCTGGTAATTTTGTACAAAGATGATAAAATACTTCACCAGAAAAAGCCTCGGAGTGCTCCAGAGAGGTGTGTTCTACCTGACAGGGGGGTGGAGCCAGGTGGGATTCGGCCTCTTCTCCCAGGTAACCATTGACAGGACAAGAGGAAACAGCCTCAAGCTGTGCTGGAGGAGGTTCACGCTGGACATTAGGAGGAATTTCCCCATGGAAAGGGTGGTCAGGCATTGGAAGGGGCTGCCCAGGGAGGTTTGGAGTCCCCATCCCTGGAGGTGTCCAGCGAAGGCCTGGATGTGGCACTCAGAGCTCTGGGCTGGGGACAAGGTGGGGATTGGGCACAGCTGGGACTCAGGGCCTGGGAGGGCTTTTCCAACTGATTCTGTGTGATTCTGTGTCTGCATTTGTGACTCTGAGTCAGCAAGCAGTCAAATGATGTGTCCAGGATCATCCAGTTATTCCGTGGCAAAGGTGTTGGAGTTCAAAGTTCCTTCACTCCCTGGAAGGGTCTGGCAATGTCAGGGGCTTCAGTGCAGATCATGGAACCAAAGAATGGCCTGGGTTGGGAGGGATCTGAAAGATCAGCTGGTTCCAACCTCTGCCATGGGCAGGGACACCTCCCACTATGCCAGGTTGCTCAGAGGGATGAGTGCAAAGGAATTCAAAATCCCCTCCTGAGCTGAAGCGCAGTCTGCAGCGTAACAACACTGCTCACCTTGCCACAGGGATTTGCCGTGTCCCCCTTTGCAGCATCACCTGTGCCTGTCTGAGAACCGCCAAGTGTCTGTCCAGCAGAAACCACTCAAAGGTTTAAATAAATTTACACCACTGAAAGGTGTCAGTACAGCACAGGGAGTAAAATGGAATCTCGATCCCGGAGTTGCACCGTGCATTGGGAAATCCAGGGGGATCCATGGGAGGAGCAAGTTCAGTGCTGGTGGCGGGGTCACTGCAGCCTGGCCCAGGCAGGGACACTGAGCGCTCCTGAAGCACAGGAGGCTCATCCCCAGTTTAACCAGCACCGTGGTTAGTGACGGCTGGGGTCACTGGGAGCAGCCTTTTTGGTGGATTTCCCTCCCCTCTTTTAGACTGAGGCTTTGAGTGCTCCCAGCACCCGCTCAGGTTTGGAGCAGCCTCCCCAGGTACCCCCTCCTGGTGCGACTCTCGCTTCCAAAAATGTCCTTGCAAACAGCATTTCCTGCCCGTGGATGTTTGTGCAAAGGAAACAAATGATTCCTGGTGCTGCTGGAATACGTTTGCATTTCTTTATGCAAACTGAGAACTGCAAATAATCTTTGGCAGCCTTGTCCTGGCTCACAGCAGTACAGCACCAACAGAATGTACGTGAAGCCGATGACAACTTTATAATAACAACGAAATGCAGGCAGATCAAGCATGTGTATCTCATGTTATGTCTTCACTGTGAAAGGAGAAGTGTTTTTACACAGAGATAATTACTCCAGATATCCACCTCGGTGTACATTGCAAACTGTGATAAGATAGTGTTACCTAAAAGGGACTGGCTGGATTTTTCTTCCCTAGGTATATCTAGGCAAAATCTATAATTCTTTGTCTAGACAATGATCTCACAACAAGAGAATGAACTTCAATTAGTTGTTTTGATGGGAAAAACCTTTTGTGTAATGGAGACAAAGCCGAGCACTTATGAGCAGCCCTACAAAAACAAACCTGTGTGTGCATAAACACAGGAGATGGGGAAGGGGTGGCAACAGCAGGAGGATTTAATTTCAAAGTGTCACACAGTTGTTTCGGATGCTGGCAAGCACCTGCCCTGGTGAAAGGCAGAGTTTGCTGTTCTCTGCCCACAGCTTGTGTCAGACGAAGCAAGGACAGGGAGCGTTCTCCCTGCTCATTCTGCCTCTGGAAAGTGCTAAGCAGGGCAATGGGAGATGAATGCAAAAGCCACACGGCCACGTGTTCAAAGAGCTGTTGGGGCTGTGGCAGTGGAGTGCTGCTGGGGAGAGGAGAAGCAAGAAGGAGGAGGAAAATAGCACAAGGCATTGGCTGTTCAGTACAGCTCCAGCTCTTATTTTGCACCATAATGAGGATCAGGCTGATGAAATTCAGTCTTGTTTGGATAAAATACGGGAAGTCCTGGTGCTCAGTAAGATCTTGGTGAGACTGGTATGGGGCGTTTGTGTTCCATTACTGACCAGAGCCCTCTCTGGCCCCAGACCCAGAGCAAGCAGCATCCTCTGGACTGAACATCTCCCGGCTGGAGCTGTGACTCTGCAGCTTTGTCTTCTCACAGCTGCTTCTCCCGGTGCTCTGCTGCTGCCTGTGGGCATCCCTGGACAGCGAGCCCACCCCTGGGGAGGCCGGAGGAGTGGGAAGGGGCACAGGAGCAGAGCTCAGCAAGCAGCACCTCCTCTGCTGGGAGGGCAGAAATCAGTAAAGCTGCAAGGGGCGTCCCGGTGTCCCGCGGGATTAGCAGGGCTTTGCATACGGATGAGAAATTAAGCTGAGGCAGTTCTGCTCTGGAAGTGGCTTTGTGTGCTGATAGTGCCAGTCCTAGGCACAGGAATGCCAGGTTTATTCCCAGTGCCATCCCTGTGGTTCCCTCTGGGCTCAGGAACAGGGGCTCTGGCTGGAGCCCTGTCCAGATAAGTCAGGCTTTGCCACCACATCCTGAGCTGAAAAGTGCTGGGACAGTCTGGGCTGGGGCTGAGGTTGTGGCCTGAGCAGAGGCTGTAATTGCTTGCAGCTCCTCTGTGCACAGACCCTCCTGTAGGTGACCGACCCTGAATGGGCTCCCTGCCCCTCTTAAGGCCCCGCTTCCCTGCACTGACCATGGTGGGAGCTGAGCCCCTGCCCGTGGGTGTCTCACTCAAAACCCTGAGGCTGGAGGGTGCAGAAGGGCTGTGGCACAGAGGAGAAGTGAGGAATTGCTGCCAAAGCAGTCCTGCTGGGCTGGGTGGCGTTTGTCCCTGAGGACTTGGGTCAGGATGGAAGGGTTGGGACTGTGCTGGGGATGATCCTGAGGGCAGAGCTGGGTGCGGGAGGGAGGAGCTGGGGGAGGTCGCTGTGTTTGCCCGTGGCTGCCCTGTGCTCAGGGCTCAGGGAGATTCACAAATGTGGAGCTGTCACCTGCTGTGGCACAGCCCGTGCCCTGTCAAAGGCGACAATCAGGCCCTGGGTGTCCCCCTCGGGGCACTGGCAGCCTGGACCTGTCCCCCTGTCCCACTGCAGGCTCGCTCCCTGCAGAGGGTTTTCTCCTGGCAATGGGGCTGCTCTGCTCCATCCGGCCCCGGGGCTCTCCCTGCATCCCAGCACTGGTTTCTCCCCGGAGAGAAGACCGAGAGCCACCCTGACACTGGCTGTGTTCCCAAGGGACATTCCCTGGGATGAATGGAAGAGCTCGGTTTTCCATGTGTTTTCTGGATCAGCTGTCACACCGACTGCAGCCCGTGGGGTATCCACTGGGGGGGACCTTCTGCTCCTCTTCAAAGCAGAGCATTAAATGCATTTCAGCTTCTGTGCCGACTGTAGCGTGGGTCAGATCATTCACCAAAGGTGACTTTTGATCAGAGTCCTCTCAGGAGGGTCCTCTCAGCAGGAAACTTGAACCAGGGAGGGACAAAAGGAAGATAAGATGAGGAAATAGTAATGTTCTTTAAGCCCTGCCCTTCATTAATATCTTCAATAAACAAACATGTGCATCTGAACATGACTTCTCTTACACACGGCTGTTATCGCTCAGCTCTATTCCACATGAAAGAACACTTGTCATAAGCCATTTCAACTCCCATCCCCAGTTAACGTATTAGCACTCATTTCATTTGCATTTTAATGGCGAGACTACACTTTTCAAATAAATGACTGCACTTTATCAAAGGATTACTTCATTTGGGCTGTAATGCTGCTCTGCCGAGCGGGAATCGGGAGTGTGGAGGTTGGAAAAAGCCCTGCAGAGGAGACCCACTGGGTTCAAGAGCTCCAGCCCTGCTCTTTTCAGCTCCAGCTCTGTAATGAGGGGGAAAATAGCAGCACTGGAGTGTTCTGGCTGCTCCTCCTGGGCTGAAGGGAGATGCTCATTATGTAATTTCACTCCCACATTTTGTTCCGTGCATGGGCTCCTCCAGGGAACATCATTAAGGGCTATAGGTGGCCTGAAATGAACCTGTGGGTAGAAATCCCTGGGGTTTCTCTCTGCCCAGGCTTTGAATCTCCACCGTACAGCTGAAGCCTGTTCCAGTGCTGGGCCTGCTCCCAGCAGATCAGAGCAGCCTCCTGTGGAGATGGATCAGCAGCCCTGGCTCAGAGCGGGGGAGAACACAGTGGCCACACTGTGGGCTCAGCTGGAAGGTTCTGGGGCTAAAGAGCCAGATGATAGACATAAAAATAAAATTAACCTTTGCTTTGAGAGGTGGAAAGATGGGCAAAGCTGCACGTGGGTTGCTAAATCTTTGGGTAGCAAACAGAGCAAGAGAAAAACAGGAGAAGCAGATGGAGTTTGTGTGGGGAGAGGCTCAGTAACACTGCCTGCATGAGCACTGCATCCCCACCTTCGCAGGGGACACAAGCAGGAGATGTCTGGGTGCTTCTGGTGTTGGTACCTGGCTTGTCCCAGCATGGAACATTCCTTGGCACACCAGGATGTGGAAGAGGGGCTGCAGCCCCTTCAAGGGACCAGTTTGGCTGCTGGGCTCCAGCTGTGAGGTGCTGGAGGGAGATGAGTGTGGAAGCAGCCCCTGGTGGGGATTTGGGGATGGAGGGAGGTGTGTTATGGCAGCACTGGAAGAAAGCTGCTGGAAAGGTCCATGGGGGCTCCTGCAGAAGGCTGAGCCTGGAGCGGGGGTGGATGTGGTGGGATTTGCCTGGGAAGGGGGTGGAAATCCATGAGCCAAGGCAGGATGGTCTTGAGGGCTTTTCTGGCTGGTTATTTTACTCTGAAGTCTTTTCCTTGCACGAGTGCTGGGAGGGTGTGGAGGGGGTGGTGGTGTCCCAGGGGCTCCTCTGCTCTCACGCTGAACACCTGGCTGAGTCCAGAGCTGCGTGCAGGGAAATGTGGTGTAAAGCTGTGCAGGTTTGGTTCTTGCTGTGTAAGACTGGGCTGTGTGCAAAGGTTTCTGTAGCTGAAAGGAAAATCTCTGCCACCAAATTTTAAATTTCCTCCTTTCCTATGACTGTAATTCCATTTATGGGGTTCTGCTTGCTGGAGAGAGCTGGTTCATATTGCCCCAGTGACTGGGCAGGCAATCAAACTGTCCTTAAACATCAGCAAGTTTTATTTTAAAACTTAAGTCAATCTTTAGCTTGAATGGGAATAAACGTGAGGTGTCAGGTTCCATTTGTTGATAGGAATGCTGTTGTGGCAAATACTTTAAAAAGAAAAAGAAGTCTGTGGATTAAAGGCTGCATTAAGTGGGGGCAGGGCAATGCAGTGATCTCGAGCCATTATTTGTAGCCCAGGCTGTGATAATGAGAGATGCTGAGGAGCCCTAATGTGTGAAATGCTGGTGGAGATGATAGAAATCTTTAGCAGCTTTGCTTTTTTTTCCCCCTTTTTTTAATCCTCTGCTCCAGATCAGCCCATTGTGCTGCAAACCAGCCCTGGGCTGCCAAGGAACCCCCACTGCCTGCTTGCACCAGGGCTGCAGCCTGGGGGGAATACAAGTGTGTCCCAAACTGGTCAGTGACTGGAAATGCTTTATTTCATCAGGAGTTTCCATGCTGGCAAAGTTTATCCAGCTTGGAGAGGGAGGATGGTGAGTGGGAGCAGCAGATGCTTCTGGAGAGACTCCAGGCTCAGCTGGGTGCTCTTGCTGTGCTGAGGGGTTTCCCCTTCCTGGTGTCCCGTGGTGGCACCCTGGGAGCGCAGGGCTCCGCTCCAGGGAGCAGTGAGGGGCAGCAGGAGTGACCTGGGGGGTTAAACTGCTGTGCCCAGCCGTGCTCCTGCCTGGCCTTGCCGTGCCCAGCTCCAGGAATGGCTGTGCTGGGAGACAGAAAATGCAAAGCAATGCGTGAATGTGCCTCGATTGTCACTAAAATAAAACTGTTACAGTGCTTTTGCAGCCTCCAAAATTAAGGCTACAGATGATAAAACAGCAGTGGTGCCATGAACCTTTTTCAAGTAGGGTTTTATTCCTAACCCAGGCTGGGTTGGAGCAGTTGTGCTGTATAACCCTTCCCTTTCCAGAGTGAGAGAGCTCACGTTTAATGCGTTGCCTTATGGGGCTTTCTTTGCATCCTTAATGCCTCGCCATTCAGCAGCTCTGTGCTTTGCAGGGCCCTGGAGATAAAAGAACCAATATTCCTTCAAAGGTTATTTCTAACACAGGAGTAGTTAAGAAACCGTCTGCACACAAATGACAAATTATTGTAATCTGAACAAAGAGCAGGAAAGATCCCACCAGTTGGAAACTTAAAAGAAGCCATAGACAAAGATGTAAAGATGGATTAAAAAAAGAGCTCTCATGTTCCCAAAGGCAGCGATGGGGCTAAGTGGTACAAATGAGGGAGGCTTCAGAAGCAAACTGGAAGCTGAATTGCCAAGTTCTCATCCTCCTCCCGGGAGCTGCAGGGTCCTGTGCAGCACTGCCAGGGCTGGAGTTCTCTCAGTGCTCACAGCTCCAGTGGGAGCTGTGTGCTCCTGGGGCTGATCCTGTCTCTGCTATGAAATCAGAGGGAAAATATTCCTGCATAGTGCATTTCTTTCCTAATCTCACTTTATCAGCCTGGCTGGCAGCTCAGCACGTTGGCTTCTGCGGTGGGAATCACTGGGGCAGGAATTGCTGTCCAGCTTGGATTCGTGGGGTGACAGAGCCCAGTGCTCCTTTCTGGCCTGAAAATCTGCAAGTGTCGTTCTGCTCCTGTGTGAAAAATTCCCCGAGGCCTCTCAGAGCTGGGGCAGAGCAGCTTCTGCTGGGTGGGTGAGCCGTGATGTGGCTCCCAGGATTCACTTTCCGGGATTCCTGTGTGGAAAGCAGCGCCTGGTCTGGGGGCTGTGTTTGAGGGAGTGGCGGAGGATGTGCCTCGGGCTTTGCTGGGTACAGGGTGCTCCTGGTGACTCAGGAGGTGACATTACAGGATGTGTCCTTTGACATTCCCCCTCCAGCCTCTGGGAGCAGCAGCAGCTGTGGTTCCTCCCTGGACGTGCTTCAGGTGACCATAAAGGAGTTGCCTGCTGCTCTTCCTGCAGTGGTTTTCATTTGTTAGATACATCAGAGTGTGTGCCATGGGAACACGCTCCTGGAAGGCTCTCCAGGGACAGAGGAGCCTGAAGGGAGAGGGCAGGAGGAAAGCAGGAGCAGCAGAGGCAGGAGCAGCAGGAGCAGAAAGCCCTGCTCGGGACCACAGGAGCTCCTGGCAGCATCCAAAGCATTCCCGATAGAGAGGTTTGGGTGTGGAAATTCCAGCCAAACCTTCGAGGTCTGCTCAGTGTGAGTGTGAAAGCTTGATTTGGATTAGAGTTGCAGTAGGCTTGCCTGGCACTTTGTCTGGTGTTAATCAAGCCTTTGCAGAGCCTGGCTTGGTTTTAGCTTGGCAGCAGGACCCGTGCCTGGGCAGGTTTACCTTGGCTTTGCATTTCACTGCAGCTTGTGGATGGTAAATCAAACGTGGGATAAGTTTAGAGAGGGTCTGGGCTGAATCTAATAGATGCTTTTATGTTGTTTGTTTGGAGTGGTGTGTGACAAGGTCATCCCATCTCATAAAAATAGCATAAATTTCATTTTTCTTGACTCCCACCAAGGATCGTGGGAGGAGGAGATGTAGGGGTTGCTGCAGTCCTCTGCAGTGCGCAGGAGATGGATGGGACCCTGTGAGCACAGTCAGCCGTGCCCGGGACCCCGTGGGGCCTCGGGAGCTGTCCCACACAGCTGGGGAAACTCCTGTTCCTGCTGCATTCCGAATCTAAGAACTGCCATGAAGCAGGGCAAGAGGGTTGCGTATTAAATAGGCATAAAGTACTTGGAGAGTGATTAGTGCCTTTCTGGTTTGATACTAAAGTGGTTCTGCCGTGATAAATGAAGTCCCTGCTCGGAATGACGATATCCATTTGGGGCCATTTGTGCTCTATAGTGACGTGATGGTTCCCTGCTGCTGGAGCATCCCTCCAGCATGGAGCGTTCCCTGTTGCCTGGGCAGATTCCTGCCAGGCTGCTGTGCTTTTGCACTGGTTTTTCTGTGCTGCTGTGCCTTCAAGCCAGCTGCCATTTGCCTGGACAGTGGTGTGGTGCAGTATTGTGTGGAGTGCTGTTTGGGACAAGGTCACCTGCTCCAGGCAGTCTCAAACCATTGAAAGCTTCAGATTGAAATTAAGAGAATTAAGAACTTTACAGAGTTGGGGAACTTCTAATAAATCTGCTCTGTCTTTGAGTCCACAAATCCTTGGTGGAAGGTTTGGTGCTGACTGTTGGAGACCTAAACCCTCTGTTTATCTGTGGGACCTCCTGCCATCCTCTCCCTGAGCACTCAGAAATCCTTGTGCACCAGAGCTGGGATGCAGGTCCTTAGCGCCACAGAAGACCCAGTGAGCCTCAGGAGTCAGTGCTCCTCTTCTCAGTGTTGCCATTCCACTGAAGAAACACTCCACATCCACATAATGAAGATGATACTTGTAAATGGAGAATCAGAGGGGAAGAGTTCTCAATCAAATTTTAATGTGTATCTCCTGTCTGGGCTGACAGAGGGAGTATCTCCAGAGCTGCTGGGAGCAAGGGAGAACAGCTTTCCATTGCAGTAACTGTCTGTTCAGCTCTGGTTTAGCACCCCTGAGAAATGCCTGTGTACACACCTTAAATACTTCCAGGCATATTGAACAAACCTGTTCAAATAACTCCCCCGATTAAACATGTCATTACCCGAGGTCAGCTCTGCATGTGGTGCTCTGCTAGGGTTAAAGGAGGGGAGGATTCCTTGGATTTAAACCTGCCCTGACTAATTTTAGTATGCTCTATAAATAGCCCTCCAAAATACTTGAGCAATTCATGTTCTACTCTCTAAAGGCAGAAGAGGTTTCTTAGGTAGTGGAAGTCATGGTGATTAGTGAGGGCTGGGATGAAAAGAGGATATGAAAGCAGCACAGAAATCCTTTGATATATCACTCCCTGTTCCTGAGGCATTTTCTTCTCCTTGTCTTGACTTTAAGTTTCCCTGTACTATGTGAGTGAATCTACATCCTAAAGTCACACTCTTCAAAAATATTTTACCTCGCCTTTCTCTGTGCAAATACACTTTCCTTCTGAGTTGTGCTTGGCAGAAATGGGGAAAATGCTGTATTTAAAAAAAAACAATCTGAGAATATCGATTTGAATCTTTATAGAAACATTTTAGACTAGTTTGGGTCCCTGTTGTGTTCATCTAGGGAGCAATACACAGGCAAAGTAATTAATTCACCTAAGTTTTTAGCTACCAAAAATTAGGCATTTGTTATTAATCCAGGTGTTTAGGGTGGTGTGGCCAGTGTTGCTGAAGGAACAGCTCTGAGCACAGCTTGTGTTGTAGGGACGAATCAGCCCCCAGAGGTGCCTGAGTGTTTCCATGGACATGGGAATTGGTTGGTGAGACTGGACACAGTCAGTCCTTGGGGTGTCTGGACACCTCCCAGCGCCAGCTTAGCCCCCACGTCCTACAGGAGGTGTGTGTGACAAACTGGGAGCTGCCGCTGCTCTGGGACATCCGCGCAAGGGACGCTCCCCTCCCGCCTGGGCCAGGGGATGCTCTGGGAATTTTAAACTGTGGCTTGGCACCGGCTTAGGCACATAAATCCCTCATGCTTAGACCCCCCAGCTTGGTGAGGGTGTCCCTGACTTTTCCTGGCTTTCAGAACCTCAGGGCCTGGAATGACAGGGGGGAAATCCAGCCCTTTTCTAGTGCTGTTTAAAAGGAGCTCAGGAACTTTGTAGGGCTTTGGGGAGGCGGCTTCCATGGACATGACCTTGTGTGGACAACAGGGTGTTCCCATGGGACTTTCAGTGTAGCAATTCCCATCAAAGCCCTTTGTCACTCCTGATGTCCTGATGGTCCCCAGCGATGCCGGGGTGAGGCAGGGCGGGTGCCCTCAGTCCCAGGCTGCTGGGCACCCACGAGGTGTTTCCACAGTCAGGGGAATGGTGGTGCTGGATCGAAGGTTGGACTGGATGGCCTTAAAGGCCTTCTCCAGCATTAACAGCCCCGTGGTTCTGTGAATCCTGTGTGAGTGTGGATATTGGCTGAGAGCAGCTTAACCCCCTGGGAAGCTGTTATCCCTAAAAGCTGTGTTGCTGCAGTGGTCAGCTGTGTCCAGGGAGATGCTCCAGGGCTCCTGGTGCACTCTGGCACCACTGCACAACAGCCCCCCGGATCACTCCGCGGAGAAATATGGGGAGACTTGTGTGGAGAAATACATCCTAATTGAGTCTGCAGGCATCTCTTGCAATAAAATACTGGGATATTAGGCTGGAAGTCAAATGGTCCAGATCAGCTGCAGTGGCTCACCAGAGGTTTCCCTGCTGCCCTGGCTGTGTTACTTCCCAGCCTTTGAGGATTGAGCTCATGGTCTCTGGAACAACCAGCAGTGAAGGAATAGGCGGAACCCAGACCCTCAGCAACACCTGTAGCGAACAACAATTACATTCTCAAAGTTACATTGCGGCTTAATTAAAGGGGGACAGGCCTGTCAGACCTAATTTATTTTTAAAAGCCCCATCAAATTTAATTTGTGAGAGCAGCTCTTCCATCTGCTTCCAGGCATTATCTCTGGAGTTCAGGAGAAAAACATATGTCTTGTGGTTAATAAGAATTTGTTTTAATGGATCATATGGCTGGGTGATTAATAACTGCTCAGCTCTGATTGTTCTCATTATAAGGCGAACACACAGCCCCGCTGCCCAGCCCCAACCTATTGTTGTGAAAAGAGATCATAAAACGGGAGATGAAAAATTCCTCTGCTTGAGATGAAAGCAAATGGATCAAGGACTTGGCTGCACGGAGCTGCGCGGGGAAAACGGCTTCCTATGGTTCCTATTATTTCTCTTTTGGGATTATGTATCAGATCATCAAATGAGCTCGGAGCGGGGCACTCCGGTTTGTGTTTAGACGTGTAACTCGATCTGGTGTCTGGCTGCCAGAGGCAGTGGTGGCATTCAGGGGGTCCTGAGCAAATCCCTCCTTTCCACAGATTCCTTCTGTAGCCTTGGGCACATCCCATAACCCCTCCAGAAACAGCATCCACGAGGAAATATCCCCAATGCACATCACAATGACCTCACCAGATTTTCCTCTTTCCCTGGCTTGCTCCTGGTTTTAACTCTGTGTCACTCCTCCAAGCCAAAGCTCAGCACCTCCGGAGAGCTGCACCACATTTCCACGCGAGCAGATGGGATGAGAACATGACCCTGCTGTTTAGTGACCAGCTCAGTTCCTGCAACAACCAAATCCAGAGCCATTCATCCTGTTTGCTTTCCTGACACGCCGGCTGCCTGTTGGAAACGTTGGGAGCTCTGTGCTTGGCAGATATTCAACCCAGTTACTTCAGAGGAAATTCCACGTATTAAAAGAGTCCAGTGACTGGGTTATCATCATCTCCACTTCTCATTTGCTCTGCTCACAATGAAAGCTTGCAAGAGAGAAATTTATTTGGTTGTTTTTAAAGGCGGGGGTTGAAATGTGCTCCCAGGCAGGAAATAAAGAGCCATTATTCCCTGGGAGCCCCCGGGGGGATGGCAGGCGCTCAGCCATGGGGTCCCAGGAGCCATAAAGCAACACAAACCGGAACAGGGAACTGGTGTCATTTGGGCTTTGATTTGCTTTTGCAGCGTTAACCTCACGTTAACCTTCAGAGCAAGAGGTCAGGGAAAGGTTGCAGCCTCAGACGCTGAAAAAGGAGCTTTGCCTGTCTGAAACGAGCAGTCCTGCACAACCTATGGAGTTAGCCTCAAACAGTTATAGTAAAGAAAAAATTACTCCCTGAATAATGTTTCCATTTCAGCTAAGAATTCTCATCCAATTTATGTGCAGAAGGAAAAAGCAAGAGGTGTTTCAGAGCAGGGAATAAAGTCAATGTTCTCCCCCAATGCAAAGGGGAAAATAATATTGTTCTCTGTTTTTTTAGGGCATTCACCTTGCCCTTCCTGTCCCCATGGCTATGTGCTTATGCAATCCTCTGATAAGTCCCTTTTAGCCCCTGCTGCTTGGAATTATCATCTGCCCCAAGACCTTCCTTTCACACAGAGCTGCAGGAGAATGTGGGCACCAGGAATGAAGTGTTACAGCTCTGATGTGGGCATGAAACCTTTGCAGAGCAACATAAAAATAGCAGTGATTGCACAATTGCACCCATGAAAATGGAAAGAGAGGGAAGATCTTAGAGTGCACAGAGAATATTTCAGTGTCAGCTTTGTTGTTCCCATCAGGGACGGACAGATGGGGCCAATTGGATCAAACTGGGAAGTTCTCTGCCAGGCTGCAGCCGCTCATCTGCTCAGAAATATTGGGTGGCATCTGGCAGCTGGGATTTCCTGCTGTCTCCCTGCAGTGCCACGGGGAGGAGAGGGGTCTGTGGGGAGAGAGGGGCAACAAAAGGGGCAGAGTGGTGGGCAGGGGACGGGCACTGCTGAAGGGCTGGGAAGGGCTGGATCAGCCTGCAGGAACCTCTGCACCCGGGTGTGTTACCTCAGGTGCTGCACTGGGGCAGCCCTCTTGCACTGGTGAAAGTCTTCTGCAAGGATTAAGCTAATATTGAGGTGTAAACTGTGTTATTTATGATTAAACTACAGCTTCTTTGGGACCCTTAAATATGACTAACTAAAATATTTGTCTTCAGGGAGACACTTCCACAGAGAGGGGAAAAAGGAGGATTTTGTTTATTAATTTTTTCTTGTAGAACAGATTTTTCATGCTAAAAATAAATCCCCTAGACATGCATGTCCCCTAGACATTTATGGGCACAGCCGAAAGTCCTGCTGGACAAAGGTTTCCGGAGCATGGAGATGGTGTGGAGACTGCCTTGGGCTGGCTCTGCATTTGGACTGTTAGTTGTGCTAACACGTATTGCCCACATTCTGGGTGGAGCTGGTATCTGCTGTTTGATGTTCCTGCCTTATCACTGAGTCCCTGTCAGGCAGGATGGGGTTCGGATCCTGGAGGGGATGTGTTTGTACCCAGGGCACCAGGATAGGATGATCCAGTTTGTATCACCAGGAGTCCTTGCAGTCAGCTCTACGTCGGATCTCTTGCCCCTGAATGTGGGGAAATCCCCACTCACCAAAATTTCACAGCTCTGTACAGTGATGATCCCCCTTTTTAAGGGGATGCAGCCATGTCCATGCCCCCAGTTCCCTTTGAGATCCAGTGTCATGTAATGAAGAAGTACAGAAAGTAGATCTGTTTGGGAAATGCTGCTTATTTTAAATGAAATACTTTAAAGAAGATGATGAGTTTCATTATCGCATGGAAGACAGGTTTTGTTGTTATTAGAAGTTTTGTTTGGACTCCTTTCCATTTGTTTTTGGTTTGTTTTTCATTTTATATTCCACTTGCAAAAATGAGAGAAGTTAAGAAGGAAAAAAGAGGAAGCTGTTCTGTGGGTATTTTTCCAATCTTTGAAAGAGAGAAAACTTTAAAGAGGAAGAAAAAGAAGGGAGAAAGAAAGGGATGAAAAGCCAGAATCCTTCCAGATTTAGAGAACAACCCCAAAATGACGCCTTTCAAAATGAACATTTATCATTTTGTTTCATTTTTAAAGTTTACATTAGAAAAAGAATTCAACCAAATCAACTACGTTTGTGGAAACTCCTGGGTTCCCTTGGAAACCCCTTTTATTTTTCATGGCTAGAACTTTATGAAGAAAATTGTAACGACGTCGTAGCTGTTGAACTGCCTGAGATTTATGAAGCACGTTAATCAATCACCTCGTCCTGCAGGTGCAGAATTTTATAAAAAGCAATTACGAGGAGATGGAGTGATGCCAACCCCAATCCCCTCTCGCCCCCACAGCCTGAAGTCAGCATCTTCCCAAAGCCCTCTGTGCACAGAGGCTCCACAAATCCCTACATCTGGGTTTTTGATCCACATCCCAGGAGCATCCCGGGTGCCCTCCCAGCATCAGCTCTTGCATGTGGTGCTCTGAGGGCTCTGCTTGGGTCCCTTGGAGGTTTTCCCTGCCATGGCACTGGGAGGGCTCAATGGTTGGCCATGACTGGGCTGCAGAGATTCCCTGAGCACTTCTGTCACTGAAAATGAGTCAATAAATCCCTCTTCTCCCTTTCACAAAAGGTTATGACATTTTTGTAATGAAAAATCCTTAACCTGATTATCTTGTTTCAAATTAATGGCACGTCTGGCTGTGAGCAGCTTCTTCTCCCCATGATGCTGCTCCGCAGGGAGGACTTCTTCAGACTGAGGTTTTTAGAGGTGTGCTTTGGTCAGAGCAGCTGTTCCTGCACTCCTGCCTCGAGCAGCCCTTGTGTTCCCACCCCTCACTCGATGTTCTCCTCACTCACACCCAGCAGCTTGCAGAAACCACCCTGGAACGAGAGCCCATCTGCAGCCCTGCCCGTGCTTCCCACAGCACGGACACGTCTGTCCTGGAGCGGGGACTGTGGCCTGTCCATGGATATCTCCTGCCAGCAGGGAGAAATACCCTGGGAAATGGGGGGCTGCCCGTGCCCAACACCTCGTGGTCATTCCTGTTGCCATCTGGGGTCACTCGAGCATCCAAATGTTCAGAGCTGCTCGTGCCATCCTTCAAAGGGGGATTTTTGCCATCGGCTTCACAGGGGGAAGAGGAAGGAGCAGAACTTCAAGGTCATGGACTGGTGTCACTTGTTGTTAACACAGCAATTTCTCTGGGGTTTAATAACAAGGGCTATCTCTGCCCTCCTGGGAAAGCCCTGCTCTGCTGCTCTCTTTGCTCTGCAGAAGAGCCTGAATGAGGAAACCCCAGCCCATTTCCGAGTGATATTATCCCTGAAAGATCCAGACGCTGGGAAATAATTAACTGTCAGACAAGTTGCTCGTGCTGCCTGCCCCCTGTTGCCAAATAAGGTTTGGGGGGCTCAGATCCAATGCAGAATCACCAAGGACGGGGGAAGCTGTGCCCAGATTAGATAGGAAAAGCTTATATGACACGAGAATTTATTACTTTGTCCAGTTAACAGGAGGTCAGAAAGAAAATAACAAGCAGATACAGAGTTTGAGTGTAACACGGGGGTGTTAAGTCTTAATAAATTCTGTTGCTGACTTTGTGTGATGGACAGGTTTATCTCCATCAGGCTCTTTGGCTGCTTCCAGATGAATCTTAACCAGCACCAATCCGAAACTTTCCTCCCTTTAATAAACATCAATAACTGAACACAACCTCCTCTCCGTATCGTCTGGCAGCGGTCGGAGCCCGGGCCGCAGTTTTACTGGGGAAATGGTATTTTCAAGGTGGAATATTATGGCCAGACTGGATAAATATCTTGCATTTCCTTGTATTGTCTGGGAACACGCATGGAACAGTTCCCAGCCCACTCCTCAAATGTTTTACAACATTGAGAGGCCTCCATAAATTTCAAGCAGCCAGGAAAATGTTAGAGGAATGTGTTAAAAAGGAGAAGGGGAAAAGAGAGAGAGGAGGGCAAAAGCAAACTCATAAGAAAGCATCAAAGGGTACATGAGGAATAAATGGAATGTGATTCCACTGGGATGTGGGAGACTCAATTTCTCCCTATTATACAGGAGGCTTCTTGATTAGCTAAAGGTGTCTTATGCCTTGGTTTCCCCCTTCTAAAGCAAAATTTGTAGCACTTTATAGGGAAAAAAAATATGCTGCTGCTGGGCTCTGTGAGCAGGGGAGATGGAGGTGGGGATCATTTCTGTTAGAAAGTGTTTAACGTGGATGTCACCCCAGTGCATGGCCCGAGGGTCACTGGGGGGGAGCAGCGGGCAAAACGGGGTGCGGGGGGACGGAGGGAGCCTTTTGAGCCCCAGTCTCATTCCCGATGCTGCTGGGATGCTGTTCCCACCCTCTGCGCCCATCCCCACAAGCCCAGGGGAGGGCAGGGAGGGTGGGGGTGCTCTGGGGCTGCCCTGGGGGCTGCTGGGGACACAAAAATCCCCCTGCGGGCACCGCGTGGGCTCCCAGCTCAGGGGTAGCTCAGCTGCAGCCTACGGTGTGTGGGCTCTCTCCTGGTGGCTTCTGCTCCAGCCTGTGGGATTTCCTAATAACAGCAAATATCCCCCCGTGGTTTCCCCCTGTCTTATTCCATCTGATTAAATAAACACCAACACATTTGCAAGAAACTGGGTAGTCATACTGAATTAGCCACAAGAAGACAGATATTCTATTTTTTTCCTTTCAAGGCTTGCAGAATATCCTACAACTATTAATTATTCCAGCTTCCTGACGGTTCTGCAGGGATATCAGATAGCCCTGGGTATGGAACGCAGTCCCGGGGATGGGAGCGGGCTGGCTGAGCACACTGTGCGCCAGGGCTGCGAACACAGAGCACAACAGTGGCCCTGCTGTGTCCTGCTCCAGCCACGGCCGGGCCCCTCCTCTCCTCCGAGGGCTGCGGGAGCTGCTGGAAAAGTTTTTGCCAAGGGAAGCGATCCCGACTGGAAGCTTTCAAAGGCTTCTTGCAAACACAGATTGATGGGGTGGGGAACGCACTTTAAACATTACGGCGAACACCTTGGCCGTGTCCCTTTCAAGTGAAAGCTCGGAGGAAGGGAACTGACTGATGTGTGCTTTTATCAAAGCTGCTCCCTGCTCTGTGAGCACGGGAGCCCGCGGAAGGTAAGAAGTTAATGGGGGAAGCGGGCATTAAACAGAAAGATCAAATGCATCAGGTAACAGCCAAAGGGATAAAAACTGTACAGCACCTGAGAGGGGCAATAAATGTAAAACGCTGCTCTCTCGTTTCAGATATTTGATTAACTGCTTCTAAATATTCTGGGGACTGTGCAGTCAGGGGGAAGACGAGGGTGAGCTGAAATGCAGTCAAAATGTTTCAGGGACTCTGACCACAGAACCTGTGAGAGCCTTCCTAGCTCCTCGCTGCCTCTGTGAGGGCAAATGTAAAGGTTCAACAATTTATAAATATTTTTTTACTGTGGGAAAAACAATCAAATGAACAGAAAAAACACCATAGGAAGAGTGTTTGGATTGATGAGGATGGAATATGGGGAGAAGTGCAACAGTAAAATTCAGTTTGATGTTGCAGGAGGAAAATGGGTTTTGTTTCCTTTCTGTCCATTACTGAAAATGGCTTTTGAGGAATTGAGATCAGTGAGATTTTTCCAATCCCCTGTCTCCAAAGAACTCTTACCTAGTGGTGAGAGTGGTAGGCACTGATGTTTTCTCTCTCTGTGAGCAGGGACAGGACCAGGGAGCGGCTGGAGCTGGGCCAGGGAGGGTCAGGCTGGAGAGCAGGGGAAGGTTCTCCCCCCAGAGGGTGCTGGGCACTGCCCAGGCTCCCCAGGGAATGGGCCCGGCCCCGAGGCTGCCAGAGCTCCAGGAGCGTTTGGGCAGCGCTGCCAGGGATGCCCAGGGTGGGGTTGTTGGGGTGTCTGGGCAGGGCCAGGGGCTGGACTGGGTGATCCCTGTGGGTCCCTTCCAGCTCAGGATATTCTGTAATTCCATGATTCCAGCACTTTGCTAGCACATGTGCAAACGTTCCTCTGCATGGGAATGCTCTCCCACTTCTCTCTCTAATACTGGGTTTCTCCAGATGCAAAACATGTTTGAGAAATATTTTCAAATCAGCACCTCAGCCCATTGCAGAGAAGGACTTTGAAGTTTGTGTTTCTTGAGCAGCACTGCTTTGCCCCGCTGGAACACTCCACATCCCGGGACACCAGAGAGCCCTGAAAGAACAATTCCTTCAGCCTTTTGACAGAGCTCAAAAGCCCCATTTCATGTAAAAGAACAAGAGCTCAGGGGCCTTGGCCTTCTGCCTCCCTGCAGCTGCTGGGACCAAGTCTCAACAGCTGAAACCCTAAAATGCACCAAGGAGAGGCAGCTCCCTGCAAGGCTCTGTTACCACGTTGATTTTTCCCACCTTTGGGACAAAAAAGTCTTTTGGACACCCCTGGCTTCAATCTTCCTCCTTTACATCTCATTTAAAGTGCAGGAGAGGTTCAGGGAAGTCCAACATGCTGCTCTTTATTTTTTGTAGGCCATTTTGTAGGGCCACCATAGTATAAAAAAGCTGTGGGACCTCCAGGAGTTTGGAGAGATCTGTCAGCAAACCTTGGGCCCTGCTCCCGCTTGCCCACCCTGTCCCTGCGTGGCTCTGGGCTCACACCACAAGCAGGGGGTGTGGAAAACCCAGGCACAAAGGCAGAGCCACGGTTGGGAATACTCAGGATGTTGGCCCTGATGGCACAGCGGAGGGCTGGGACACTGGGACAGGTCCCCCATCCCCAGCTGGTCCTGCCCATCCCTGGGCTGGTTCTACAGAAAGCAGCGTGCACCCGTGAAGGAGGTGATGTGGCATAATTTATCCCAGGGGCTTTAAACCACTGTAGAAAAATTCTCTTTATATTTTGGTCAGTGGGATGGGTTGCTGGGAGGAACCTCTGCATGGCTCCTCGTGCATTCCCAGGCGTGGGGCAGCCAGGTCAGCCCCCGATGGCCACGGCCAGGGCCTGGTGCTGAAGGGTCCTGTCCTTCCCCCGGAGGCTGGAGGGGAGGTGCAGCTCTGCTGGGCACATCCACAACTGCTTGTGAGGAGCAGGGATGGAGGAGCAGGGATAGGGAGCCCTGAACAGAACATGGATCTGCTCCCCAGGAATCTCCCAGCTTAGGAGAGGCCTTTGGGACAATCCTGTGTTTTCAGAGCCCCAGGGATGTGGTGCAGGAGCTGCTGCTGGGGAAAGCAGGAGAACCACAGGGCTCTGCCCTGGCTAAGGGCCACCCTGGCCATGCCCTCACTCACTGAGTGCTCTGGTCCATCCCGGCTGCCCCTCAGTTTCTGGAAGTCCAGGAGAGGCCAGGTGAGCTTGGGGAGTTCCTGGGCCTGAGCTGTGTGTTCAGCTGTGCTCTGACACAGTCTGTGTGTCTGAACTGTGGGGCAGAGGACGCTCCCCGCTCCCAGGTCTGGGCACTGGCTCCTGTCTGTGTGTCCAAGGCTGGAGAACTTATTCTGGGACCAAGAGGCCCTGAGAGAGAGTGCAGGGGCAGAGTGAGTAGTGCCTGGACACAGCCTGTGGGATGCTCAGGGTAGAAAATAGGCAGTTCTCAGATAAGATGGATAAAGGGGCATCTAAGGCAGGAATCAGACCCACGACGAAGGGGAAGAGAGTGAAAGAGGATCGGGGAGAACAAAACCCCAACGTGTCCAGGGCTGGCAGACTGTAAATCTCCCAAAGCTCTGTCAGGCACCAGACAGAAGGAGCAGAAAGGTCCTAAGTCGGTGGTTACACACACCAGAGATGGCAGCTGTACAATTAATCTCCTGCCCTTTGTGAATCTGTAGGTGAAGCCTCTGAGTAAATGAGGAAAGGTAAGGAAAGGTCTTTGTGGTGCTTTCCTTCTTTCATCCCGATGGGCTCCTCATCCTGGACTGAATGAAAACAGTTCCAGCTGCAGACAGCTCTGCCTTGGATCGGGTTTGCTTCTTCCCTGTGTGAAACAGTGCAACTCCTGCACCTCCTGCCCTGAGCTTGTCCTTTCAGCTTCATGCACTCAAAGCTGGCTGTCCCACAGTCTCACTCAGCAGAATCTTGTCTCAAATACCTGAAATGCTAAAGAATAACATCAGTTATTAATATTTAAAACATCACTAAAATAATATAAACAGGTATGGACTTCTTTCACTTATCCAGAGGGATCCAGAGCAATTCTCTCTTCTCTGCCAAAAGCAGTGCTGACACCAACCTGTCATTTTGTCCCTCTCCTGATGACTCCAAAGTCTTCCACAAAAGGACAGATCAGCTGCCAGAGCCCATTTTGGACATGGTACCTTCACATCCCTTCAAAGCCAGAGTCTCTCACTTACCAGAAGGATTTAGCCTTACCTGGGTCTGTTTTCCAGAAGGGAAAACAAAGCAGGAGGTGGCCCATTGGGACATTCCCAAAAACATCAACCCCCCCATGCAGGCACTCAAATCATGTCAGTGTTTTGGAGACAGTTACAATCCTTCAGTGTCTGAGCCATGTGTGGAGGAAGGAAAGATGTCACCTCACCTGGTCTGAAAGCCATCTGAGCCCCCCGAGTGCCCCAGCGTTGTCCCACCCCTTCCGCCTGCCCCTCTCTCAGCAGGTGCTGGTCAATCAGCCGTGGTGCTGTGCAGGCTGCAGGACCCCCCATATCTCCAGCCACCCCAGATCCTGCTGGATTTGCCTCCTTTGCTTCCCTGCTCTCCACTCGGAGCAGTCATTTGCCCTTCCCTCTCTTTCTGCTGCTCCTTAAAACCACCCCGTGCTGCCTGTGACCAAAACTAGGTGGTGTGAGCGGGGCGGCCGACGTGGCAATCCATTAACAGCCCAACAAAGTGCCTTTGTGCCGGCCCTTGCAGGGGCACTGAATGGCTGTCTTGTCACAAGGGGCTCTACTGTATTAAGAAAGCATTCTACCTTCGCCCGTGGTGCTCCTCCAGTCTCATTACTGTGCCAGCAATAATAGTGTCTAATTAAGCAGAATAAAGAGAGATGAAGCGTAATGGTTACAGGATAGAGAAGTTATTCGTCGGAGGGAGGTAATAAATTACTGAATCCTGAGTCCTGCTATGCTGGAAAAGATGTAGTCAAAAGGAGCCGACACTGGAAACTTGTTTTTCTGTTTGATAAATTGGCCAGCTTGAGCTGGTATTTATTTCAGCTCAGGTCGGTATTTATTTCAGCTCAGGTTGGTGCTTCTTTCAGCTCAGGTTGGTGTTTGTTTCAGCTGGGGCTGGTGTTTATTTGTGCATTGCCACAACAGATTTATACTTTTTTCACTCCTTTTAATGAACTGAGCAAACCTGTGGGCATCGGGGCGGGGGCAGAGCAAAGCCGAGATGAGCTGGTCGTTCTGAGGGCACAAGCGCCCATCAGTGCAGGGATGCCCTGGGGGACTCCTCTGCCTGCCCGGGGGGGTTCATTCCAGGCTTGAGCTCCACATTATTCCCAGGTTATTGCCCAGCCCTGGTCGGGAGCTCCACAAGCCCTGCCCCGTGCACGGAGCAGCGAGGAAAAGATGCAGGAATGTCATTAAGGTCACTCTGCGAGTCCCCGGCTGCGGGTAATGAACAATTCCTGACAAAATGAGGTGGTTGGAGCCGTTCGGAGATAAAAACCTGCCTGTCATTCTGTTGCACGAACCTATATTCCAATTTTATCTGCGGAGCGCGGTTCTCTTTTATCCAGTTTCCTGTTTGAAGGGATTTGAGCAGAATAGATAATCCTAACTTTGAACATAAATCACTGAGCTGCACGGCTGATAGATGCTTTGCACTTTTTTTATGATAATGGCTGATTGGAGGCTGGGAGGGAAAATGCCAGGGGCTTATCTCTGTGGAGCAGCATTTGGAGGGCTGAGGGAAGGGGAGGCAGCGGCACGAGGTGGGGCCCTTTCGTGTTTATTTATCTGTTTGTTTATGTTGAATGTCTGAACTCGAGCAGAGACGCTCTGGGATGTTCCTGGGAACTTTGGGAGTTGGGGTCTGCACAGACACCGGGATTCAAGGTGAAGGTGGGCGTCCCCCTGGGCCTCCGAGGTAACAGAGCACGAGGCTGAGCTCCAGATGGTTCATCATTCCCCACAAAGGGGCTTGGGGATGCCAAAGAGCCATCAAATACAGTCCAGGGATTGTTACTCTTTTACTAAGAATAGTTAAAAAAAAAAAAAATACAGCTCCTTTTTTTTTCTTTTGCCCACAAAATAGATGACAGCTCCAAAAGTGCACTTTTCCTTCTGAAGATGCAAATCCCCAGAAAGGTCATGTTCCATTTTGGTTTTGAATGTTTCTTATTTTTAAAAGATTTATTTTACTGCAATTAGCTTAAATTTCAAAGTAATTTTAAACCAGAAAACTGGATTCTTTCTTTGCTTATAACTTCTGTCTCCTTTTTTTTTTTTAATTAAAAAAAAAAAGAGAAAAGAACCCTCAACATCAAAACAGATGCTTTCCCAGGAAAAGTTGTTTTTTGATGAAACAGATTAATTGGCGTTTTCTAATCAAATCTTCAAAAAACTTGCAGGCAGCTTTACTGAGGCATTGAAGTCCCCTTTAAAGGGCGAGCTTTCTTCATGTCACCCTCTGAACGTCATCTCTCCCAGTGACTCTGAATGGCACCTTGGCGACTGCTTTGGGTTGGGTTCCTGGGGGTTTGCTGTGAATGGCTGAGGATTTGGGTTCACAGGATGATGGTAATTTTGAAGCAAATCCCCAGTTTGCCTCCAGGTGTGCTCCAGATGCTCTCCATCCCCTCACGGAGGTTCGGTGGTGCAAATCAGAGACTGATTTTCCCAACAGCCCCAACCACAGGCACAGTCAGGATGTTTATTCGGGGGGTCCAGACTAAACCTGGTGTGAATTCAGTCCCTCCGTGTGCGCAGAGGAGATGCTCCAGGGCCAGCCCCACGTGTGCTGGGCTGCCCATGGCCCCGGGTTCCTTGTCACCTACAGATGCAGCTTTTGATCCTGGAATCACAGAGTTGTTCATGTTGGAAGAGCCCTCCCAGCCCATCCAGTCCCAGCTGTGCCCCATCTCCACCTTGTCCCCAGCCCAGAGCTCTGAGTGCCATGTCCAGGCCTTCCCTGGGCACCTCCAGGGATGGGCACTCCAAACCTCCCTGGGCAGCCCCTGCCAAGGCCTGAGCACCCTTTCCATGCGGAAATTCCTGCTGGTGTCCACCCTGAGCCTCCCCTGGCCCAGCCTGAGGCCGTTCCCTCTCCTCCTGTCAGTGATGACTGAAGCTGGGTCAGTTGAGAATCATCTCCTGTGGTTCGGACCTGTTTGGAAACAAGTAACAGGCTCTGAGTTGCTGAGGTGGTTTCAAGACCTTCCTCGCGTTATTTATCCCTGTCCCAGGTTTCGGTCTGACCCTGTCAGCTTTTGGGAGGCCCCGTGCTGACCCTTGGGCAGGAGTGGTCACTGCCTGAGGGAGGTGGCTGGGCTGGGGGAAGGGTCTGTGGGACATGGGGAGGATCCTGATGATGTGATGTGGACAGGGGACTCTGAGTGCCAGGGACAATCCTGAGGGTCCTGAACGAGACAAGTGACTGTCCAGTGTCGCCTTGGCAGCAGGAACTTACTGTGATGGAAAGAATGTGCACCCGGGAGCTGTGCCGGTGCACAAGGTGTGGGGATAGAGCCAAAACCTCCTCTCAATTCCTCCTCCATAAAAAAGCCACAGGGGCTTTGGGAGGAGCAGAGTTTCCCTCAGGAGTATGTGGGCAGTGTCCACACCACATAAGTGACCTGTGAAGGAGGAGAAGCTCTGGGCATGGCAGGGGTTTGGGACTCCAGGCCATGAGGAATTGGTACAAGCCAGCCAGGGCCGGAGAAGGGGAGAGAAATCTTCGTGTTTTAGGATGAGGAATGAGCCCTATTTTAGTTGGGAGCATTAAATATTTTAAAGAAAGCACTTTAAAACAAATAAAAGCCCTTCATTTTCTTACAAAGATTTGTTGCTGTCCAGAAGCCCAGTTTTCTGGGAAACAGAAGTTTTTTGGAATGGGTTTAATTATTCTATTGCAGTTTCAAAGGGGGTGCCGTGAGCATGTACTGGAAAAGGAGCAGCTCTTAGAAGAGTGATCAAGTCTCCCACAGGAGACAATTTGGGTAATGCAATCTGCTCAAACAACAAGTTCTTTAAACTTGGGAGAAAATTTCTTTGGAACTTGAACAGGTCAAGAACATTTTCCCTCATTTGGAGAGGAGTAGAAAAATTAACTTTTTTTTTTTTTTTGCCAGCATTTGTGTTATTTAACAGCCTTTTAGAAACCCATTTCCTGCGCTATTTTAAGCTGCAGGCAGAGTTAGGAGACCACATCTGAGTGACGATTTGAATCTCTAGACAGCTCAGGAGATAAGTCAAAACAAATTTCAGGATGTTCCTCTAAAGAGCTGTTTCCACTTAAGTCAGTCCCATTGGGAGCCTGGTTACAGAATCACCTAATCTGCTGCACATTTTACACATTTAAACAGGTCCATTTGAAAGAAAGTTTTTGAAATTTTCTGTGCAGTGAATACATAATGAATTCCACTGGAGGAGACTGGAAATTGCTCCTGGTTTTTTGCTGTTCACTTTGTTGATGTTGATAACTTTATGGTATCCTGATTTTTTTTTCTTTTACTGCAATCCTTCAGGCTCCACACCATGCAGCACAACTCCTCCTTTGCTCCCCAGAAATTAAATACTGCACCAGGGCTGCTTGGTGTGGGAAGAGGCTGTGCAGGGATATTCAGAGAATATCCAGTCCTGTCAGAACTCAGTGGCCAGTGCAGGCTGGAGTCGGCTCTCCACCCCTGAAGAACCTGTTTGACCTCAGGTTCGGCTGCACGAGGCCATGGCTGAGCTGCTCTGCTGCTGATGTTGGTTTTGCTTTGGGGAGGGAGGGTGGATCAGCAACCTTCCAACCAGGATTTCTGTGGCTCTGCAGTGACAGATTTTGGTGGCCTTTGGGGCCGGAGGGAAGAGGTGCCCCAGGGATGCTGCCTGCCCTTTCCTTGATTGAACATTCTCAACACATCTCAGCAGAGAATTTTCCAGAGACAACTCCCAGCTCCATGACTGCACTCCTCCTCCCCTGCCATCAAATAACAGAAGCCAGCAGGTACAGAACTTTCTTAGATGAAAAGCAGCTGCATTTGCCTATTGGTGTTTCTTATTTTAAAAAATGTTGGCCAGTCACGATCTACAGATTATGGAGTAGAAACGGTTGAGTGGAGTCTGCCAAACTAATGTAATGCTTGCAATTGTTCTGAAAACTTCCTTTGGGATATTATTTTGTCCTGGATTTCCCAAATGAAACACAGAATTTGGGTTTCCTCTGCCTTAAGTCCTTAACCTGCACTCTCTTCCCAGCCCCACCACAGGAGAGCAGTTGTAAAAGCTTTGATGGATTCAGGTCCTCACACTGAATTTGCTTTTGACCTGAGATGAATTGTGTAGCTTTTCTTCCGCAGCTGGTTTAGCTCCTAAAGGGAATGGTGTTTCCGTGGCAGCACAAAGGATGGTGTACTGCACTGTTTGATTTCATTTTTTTTAACATCTTCGCATTTGCAGAGGCAAAAGTAGGGCAAATGCTCTGTTCCTCTCTGTGATGGCTACTCATGTTCTCCCTCTCCCATCCTCTAATAGAATTTGAAGCTGAGGAGTCCACTGTGGTTGTCTGATTTGACCTTCTTCATAACACACCAGGACCTTTGCTATTGATTCCTGCATCAGGCCCTGACTTGTGGTCAGGCTGAAGGAGGTATTTTACACATAATCTATTAAAGCACCGTGGCGTTTGAGAGGGTGAACTCCTTCCCAGGGCTCTCGAGCAGCAGTTACAGAACCCACTCTCAGAGAGGGTCCTGTGTGTACAAACAACATTTCACCTCTCGTCCACTAAATGGTTTTCCATCAGCTTCTGGCAGTTTCAAAGGAGGTTATATTTTTACTCGGTGTCTGATTGTCTTCTCCTGTCCCTTCTCGTCAGCTGCAAAACTCCAAATAGTATCCACAGAGGTGGCAAGACTGGAAATGAGCCTCGTGTGAGGAACTGAGGAACATGCTCTTAAAGCTCTTCTTTCATCTCTCGAGTCCAAGTTTCCGCTCAGGACAAAGGCATTTACACACCAGTGCCACACCAGGTGCTCAGATGCTTTCAAGCTTCTTCAAGTGGAGAGCTGGGAAACCAGAATGATCTGAAGTGTTTTGTGGACTTCTGTCCTTGGTTTTCTTTCCAGCCTGGTGCTGAGAAGAAAACAAGCACCAGCCCATCATAATCTAACAACGACAGGAGGAGAGGTGCCCTTCCCCACCTGGATTTACCCAGGACCCGGTGCTGGGGGTCTGTAAGCCTGATCATATTTCTAAGAGGGAATTATCCCAGATTAGAGGGGAGGCAGTGGTGGCGTTTGTCCTTCCTGGTGACATGTGGCCTCACGGTCAAATGTCCAGGCCCTCCCGTCAGGCTGGACAGCTGCTCGGGACTGGCCTCAGACTGGCTGGCGGCCAGGCGGGAGCCTGTGGGAATGCCGGGAGAGGCACCTGCTCCCAATGCCCCCGAGACAGCGGGGAGGAAGAGCTAATGTGGGCCCCCTTAATCCTGGGTGCTGCCCCGCCTGCTCCCAGCCAGATACCGTTACTGGGAAGTCAGACAAAGCCCTGGAGAGGGGCTGCACCCGGGCTCTGGTTGCAAACTGATCTGGCTGCAGACCCCTCCCTTCACCTCCGGCATCGGGGCGGATGCTGGGGGTGAGGGATGGTGCCTCCGAGCCCTGCCAGCTCTGCTCCACGAGTGCCTTTGGGGAGGGGGGGTGGCCTCGGCCCGTGTTTGGGGCGAGCTGAGAAGGTTGGAAGTGGTTGGGAAGTGGGAAAGGAGTGGTTGCTGCAAACCAAGGCTTTGCTCTGGTGACAATCCTCTAGCACAGCTCTCGGGGCAGGATTTTGGGGTTGGTTGTTCTCCCACTCGCACCAAAAACCCACCCTAGAAGAGCAGGTGTTCAGTGGGAGGTCTCAGAAGAAACTCTCCCTGTGCCCGAGAGCTGCTTGATGGCAGGACCCGGGGATTCACCGCCTGCCTGGGAAAGGGGCACGGGCGTCGCTGGAAATTCCTGAGGGTTCCAGCCCTCAGCCAGGGACTGAGGATCTGAGGTTTGATGCCTCCCCAGACTGGTGATGCTCAGAGCCCCTTCAGAGCACCTCTGCGTAGGCAAGCCAGCTCCCTGGGGGACAGCAGGATTTTATTGAGGCCAAAAGAGAGAGAAAAAGCTGGAATTTTGTCCAATCCGCCTTTTTTTATTATTGTTTGTTTTAATTTTTGAGATAGCCAACATATTCCTGTGCTACTGAGTTTTGACATCATTTTGATATGCCCCATCCCTGGAAGCGTCCAGGGCTGGTCTGGATGGGGCTCTGAGCAACCCAGGACAGTGGAAGTTGTCCCTGCCCATGGCAGGAAGGTGGAATGAGATGAACTTTAAGTTTTCTTCCAGCCCAAACCATCCTGTGATGATTCTGTGATATGATCCTGATGGGTCCCTTCCAGCTCAGCAGATTCAATGGTTCTATGACTCTATGATTCACTGGTTCTATGATTCATTTCAGTGCAGTCAAACCATTTAGTTTTGATCTACTTTTTAAAAAAAGAGAAAAAAGGTATTAATTCTCACAGTGATATCAAAGTCCAGACAGGGTATTTTGAATTTATCAAAACACAACGTTTTGGTGATTTCCCATCAAAAAGCAAAGTGCATTTACAGTCTTGCAAAGTGGCTTAACTTCATTAAGTCAGCCTTTTCTTAGAAGAAGAAAGAATCTCTAGGTTCAAGCAGCCCTGGTACGAATCCCTGTCCTGCATGGAGAGCAGACAAAACCTGTGGAGAGCCCTCGGCTGTCACAGTCTCCTGCCTTGCTGTGGCTCCAGCAGCAGAGAAAACCATTTCAGACAGGTCTGGCTGTGCAGCCTGACTCTGTCACTGGGAATTTAAAGGGAATCTTTGCGAGACAAACACAACTGATTGTTCTGTCTAACTTGTGGAGTCTTTCATTAGAGAAACCTATTGGAAGATGGGGTTTGGTGTACAAGGAAAGGTAACTCAGAGAGTTCAATCACATCCTCTTGAGTGATGAGGTGTGACAGTATTCCTCGCTGGTTTGTATCAGTGGTTACCAAACCTCGACAGAGAGTGCATGGAAGTAGTGTCTTTTTCTCCCCTGTATGATTAAGAGAGCATTTGATCCTATAGATAGAAGTGGTAATTGACTATATTTAAAGATTAACTCAGTGTAATGCCTCCTGAAAAGAAAAATGTTATTAAGAAAGTTGTCAGTCATAGAGTTGATGCCTTTTTTAATACAGTCTGAAAGTGTTATAATTTAAATACCCCAAAGGCCAAAGCAAATTATCAAACTGAAATTAGAGATCAGCAATTTTCAATTTCTCTCTCATCTCTTACATTTCATCTTCCACCTTCGGCTGCAGGAAGAAAAGGAGGAAGAACAGTATTGGGCATGGGAGGGGAAGCACAGGAGCCTGGCTGTGATGATATCCTGGCTTGAAGCTGCGTGCTGACCTCATGACTGCCCCGGGTGAGAGTCTGCCTCGAGCTGTGATGGAGCAGCAGCTCCCGAGGGACAGGGAGCTGGGAGACAGCCAGCAGCAGGGGGGGTGCAGCCGAGGATTCAGCCTGGTTAGAAAATCACCTGCCCGATGTAACTTTAGGAGCAGCTGAGGTGCCCTGGAGTCACAGGGTGGGGTTGTGCTGTACAGCTCGCTGTGTTTAATGGAAACACATTTTCCAGTGTTAGGTAGTTGGACTTTTATTGCTGAGGGCTGGGTGTGCAGAGGTGTAGGTGGAATTCAGGCTCCTAAATATAAAGTTGCCATGCTGAAAACCCCTTTTAGGTGGAGTCCAACCTTATGGGCTCTGAACCTCTGGAGGCACCAGAGTCTGTGGCTGTAATATTTCCATGGTGCTCCCGCCCGTGCAGCAAAACCCCCGTGTGAGGGGGCCGGGCAGCTGAAAGGCTGAAACCGGGCCAGGATCCCCAGGGTTCCTCTGCCACAGGGACTTTATCCATGAGATATTTGTGCAGCCTATCCGATGAGAAAAAGAGCTCTGCACAGCAGGCTGTGGTGGCTGGGTGTGTCTTTCAAAAGGCAAGTGTGCACAGCAGAGCGAGCTCTGCCCTTGGACACACAGTTCCTGGGTCTGGATTATTGGTTCAGGGCATTTTCAGGCAGAGTTTCACTTTTAAACTCAGAAGATTAAATCACCACAATCCTTTCAGAGGCTGCAGGAGTCTCTCAGCCCTCAGACTGCAGTTTTCTGGTGGGAAATATTCCAGCTGAAAATATGTCTTATATGGAAAAGAAGGGGACAGCAAAGAAATTCCTCTAACACAACAAAAAGGAGGAAGACCTTGCCCTGGCCCCATCTAGCAGAACTAGTTTTAAGGAAGGAGACTGACTTATGACCCTTCCATGTAAATTCTCCTGGCTGGAGAGCCCTGCTAAGAGGATCACTCAAAAACTGGAGAAGTTTGAGTCTTTTCTGCCTGGCAGCACTTCTGGGACAGGAGAGGTGGGCTGGGTACCACCGTGGGTGAGCTGTGGCAGCAGCGGTCCCAGGGAGCACCAGGAAAGGTTTCTGCCTGGCATCAGTTGAACTGGTAACCAGCTCCGTGTGTCCTGGCACCTCTGCATCTCGTTCTCCCCGACACCTGGGGACTCTGGAAGCAGGACCCCAGCACAATTTGCATTGGAAATCTTTTCCCATGAAAGATGGGCCTGGTGCTGTAAAAGGGGGGGTTATTGCCTTTGTGTTCTGGTCTTTCCCTCACAGACAAGAGACGTGTATTTTCTGCGGGAGGGAGTGAGGTTCAGAGTAACTGAAATAGGAAGAGTATTCCTCATGAACTCTGGGCTGGATGGGGGAATGAAATTCTCTGTAGTGAAAACATTATGCTCCCACCATAATCTACTAAAACAGTCTTCATTTCCCTGGTGTAGGAAAGTTCTCTTCTCTTATTGCATTTAGCTTGAAATCAGAGCTCTCAAGCTGTTTGGTGCTGGGCAGTGTTTATGCCTTGTGCTGTCATAATAAATGCCCCAGATCCATCATAAAACCAGTTTCTTTGACACAGAGACCGATTGGAAACTGCAGGAGAGGTGTGGGGCAGTAATGGAGATTTATTTCTTTTGCAAAGGAATTGGATTATCATCTTGTGCAGAGTTATTTTACCTTTCCCCTTTTACCTCCCCCAGTCGAGTCAGACCAGTTACTGCCATCCATTGTATGCAATGCATCGAGGCAGGGAGGAACACAGCCCCGCACCTCGCTGGCTCCTCTAGGTAGACAAGGATGTTTCTGATAATTTACAGTGCCTGCCCAGCAGCACATCCTCAGGACGACCCTTATCCAAACAACACTCCATTCACATGGTTTTGACCTCCATCAGGACGTTGCATTTATTGGGCCCTGTTTTACTGTAGTAGGACTTGCTCACTTCTAATCCAACTCCATAATTTCTGGGCCTTTATATGTCTGGGGGTGAAGCAGGTTGTAAAACACTTTCAAGGATATTTTTTACTGTGTTTTGTTTAAGACAAGCAAGTCTTCCTTTTTACTGTTTGCTGGGCAACTACAGAAATTACTTCTGTGCTGGCACTCAGGAAAGTGTGAGTGAAAGGCCCTCGCACCCTTCTGTTGCTGGGCTCTGCACGGTGAGGCGGCTCTGTTTTGCAGCCCCAGTAAATGATTTATTGAGGCCCTGCTGCCTCTCACCTGTCTCTTCCTTACCACACCCCCACACTTTCTTGGTCAAGGCTGGGATTTGCTGGTTCAGCTGAACAACTGGTGACCCACCAGCAGAACCCACCTCCACCAAAATCCTTTCCTCAGCTGTTGCTTCCCCTGTATGAAGTTCACCAAGGGAAAGTGCAGGACATTCTGTGACTCTGAAATGCCGTCACAGCCTGGCCCGAGGTGGGGCTGTTGTGCTCCTGCGGGCGTATCTCGGTTCGGTGGCTTTAGTGGTGGTGGCTTGTTTAAGCACTTCTGTGATATGTTCTGTGCGTCCAGTGGTGGCGTGTGAACGGTGTGTAAATGGTGTGTTAATGGCATGTAAACCGCGTGTGAACGGTGTGCAAACCGCATGTAAACGGTGTGCAAACCACGTGCAAGCGGTGTGTAAATGGTGTGTAAACGGCGTGTAAACCGCATGTGAACGGCGTGCAAACTGCGTGTGCATGGTGTGTAAATGGTGTGCAAACCGCGTGTAAACGGTGTGTAAATGGTGTGTAAACGATGTGTAAATGGTGCGCAAACCGCGTGTGAACCGCTCCGGGCGCGCTCCTGCGCGGCCCCGGCCCCGCTCCGCGCTCTGTCCGTGGTGCTGAACCCGGCCCGGGGCCGCTGCCGGAGCCCCGGCGCCTCTCCGGGGCAAGCAGCTGCCGAGGGGCTCTGGAGAGGTTTTGGGGGGATCTGGCTGCCTGGTTCGCTGCGGTGCACAGATATCGGCAGAGAGCCTGGGGTATGGAAGGGGTTGCAGGAGTTGGCCCCGTGGTCCTTAGAGGTGACTCCATCGAGCCAAGAGGGAAAGAGAAACCCGGGGGTTCAAATACTGGTGTCGCTCAGGGAGATGAAACACAGGTTTGTTATGTTTAAGAAAATAGAGAGGCTTTCAGCTTTAAGAGTTTCTGGCTGGCAATTTTCACTAGTGCTGAAGCACTGAACTGAAAAAAGAAAAAAGGAAGAAAATACATTTAGACAAGTCTGGAAGCCTCTTCCCAACAGCTCAGGGTGGGGATTTGTGAGCTAAATATTTCCACTGGATAAGTACTGGGTGTCTGCATGAGGGAGTGCGAGTGCAGGAGACGGGAAGTGTGGGTCACTGCCAGCTCCAGTGTGGGACACCACTGCAATGAATGGAACTATTTGTTTAAGCGGTTTGCCACACTAATTGCTTGCATTAATTTTTTGGCAAGCAGGGTGTGTAGTTTGAGGCATATTTGAAACCTTTGAGTTGGGTTGTGCTGTGGAGCAGAGAGGATCCTGGGCAGAAAATCAGGCAGGAGATGTCCTGCAGCTACAACCAGGACGTTCTTATTATCATAATTGTGTGCTTTCTGTCCGTCAGGGATTTGTGCAAAATCTGATAATGGGGGGAGTGCTGTGCACCCCCAAGAGAACAGACACTGCACGGGGGAGCCCTTCAGGAGCCCTTCAGTCAGGGGACCGTGTTCCCCCAGCGCTCCTGAGCGAACAGCAGCTGGTTCCTGCAGTGGCGGGGTGACGGCGGGGAGGGGAAGAGGACTCTGGTTTTGGTGTTCAAGGCTCCTTCAGGGGAGCAGTGGAGAAGCACAGTGAGAGAGGATGGGAAGTTTATGCCTTACGAGGTTCCCAGCCTTTGGCTCCGTAGTTCCTGAGCCCATGCGAGAGGCCAAACCTCCTCTCCCACTGCTCAGCAGCAGGAGCAGCAATGGCAGTGCCAGTCTGGGACCTCCTCTGGTAATAAACATAACCTGGCACATCCTCAGGAAACCTTTGCAGCAAATTTCGGTTGGTTTGTTTCAATTAAATATTGAAGGATCATTTTAAGATGGTTCAAAGCATTTGGAATCTCACATGATGCTTCGGCCACATGAGCTCAGCACGCATCCCTTCAGTCCTGCAGACCTCGTGCCGCTCTGTGCTCCTGGGATGGCTGCAGCCCTCCTTGTGTACAAAGAGAAACAGGCACCTCCTCCTTCAGATCATGATTGCCTTGCTGTCCTTCTACAGAGGATAGAGCCTGGTCCCCAAAAATTCCTGTCTATCTTTGGGTCCGAATTGCTCTCTGAAGGCTCTCGTCTCTGTTGACAGGAAAATGATCCCAGAATTGGTTCTTAAGCTCCAATTTAAATAATTCCTCCTCAGACCCTCTCTAGTCTCAGTGTCCCTAGAGCTGGTATAGCTGGTGTCCATGCCAGGGCTGGCTAATTCCCATGGTTCTCAGGTACCTCTGCAAATTGTGCCTCCACTGGACCCATCCTCTTCTCAAGAAATAGCAGCTGACCCCCTCTCTATGATCGCTTTCCTGTGTTTTGTCTGACTTTGAGTCACTCAAGCCAAGATCCCTTTACTTCAGAGCATAAGGAGTCCCATCCACAAACCCTACCAGCATCCACAAGGGATTTTTAATGTTTTGGGGGATCACTGAGTTATGTTATGAGTGTAACAGGCACTTCTTGCCCCACATTTCAGCATTTTCATCAGGTGCTCACATTGTTATTGAGCTGTCTGGTCCTCAGGTTTTACACGTCACCAGCTGAAGGGTCTGAGGCCAGGTAACCTGGGATAACAGGATGATATGAACTGATCAAAATCTTGGCAAATAAGGATGGAAGTTGTTATTCCTTAGTGAGTTCACGCTCCATGGTAAATGTCGGTTGTGGGGCCAAATGTGGAAAGGGAAGGGTTTTGTACAAAATTGGAAAAGCTGCCAGGAGATTGCTGTGTGGAAAATCCTCCTCTGCCTAGAAAACACTGTGAAACAGTTTTAGCTACTTAAGAGGCAAAATTAGAAATCTGGACTGGACTGACTGCAGTCAGGAGTGTGAAAACATCAGCCAGCTTTACAGCTGGGGAGCAGAGAATCGTCCCTGTGCTCTGCATTCAATTGCATCTGAATCCACAGTCAGTGTGAAGAGCAGAGCAGTTCTGAGGGGCAGTGACTGCACCTAAAACTGCCCAGGGCAAGCAGAGGTGTGTGCAGGGGCTGGCTGGGTTTAGCTCTGGTCACTGAGCATATCGTGAATGAATCCCAGAGCCTGGAACTGTTTGTGTTGGAAGGGACCTCTGGAGATCACCCGGTCCAACCTCCGCTGCCGAGGCAAGGATCACCTATAGCTGGTGACACAGGAACACATCCGGGGGGGTTGGAACGTCTCCGGAGAGGGAGACTCCACGCCCTCCCTGGGCAGCTTTTACAGTGCTCTGGCCACCCTCCATGGAAAGAAGTTCTTCCTCATGTTGAGGTGGAATTTCGTGTGTTTTAGTTCATGGCTATTGCTCCTTGTCCTGTCACTGGGCACCACTGAGAAGTCTGGCACCATCCTCTGACACCCCCTGGGGATATTTGTATGGATGTATTTTATCTGTACATATTTGCATGTTGAGATGAAAATGAGTTTTCATTCATCCCCTGCTAAATGAGCCTAGGCCTGGGTGGAGCTGGTCTGTGGTGTTGTGAGGAGTGAATGTTTGCCAGAGGTGCTTAGAGTGATCTGTGATGGATTTGTCTTGGATAAAGGAGGTTTATCTCCTTGTATGAGAAAATGAGGGAAAATGTGTCACACAGACCTTGTAACAGTGCTGTGACTCGTGTCCCCTCTCAGTCCTGCACCCAGCACTGGAGCAGCAGGAAGGAGTCTTTACAGGAAAAAAAAAGTGATTAAGCAGCCGATTTACCAAAAAGCCATCCATAAAACACTGCCTCTCCAAAGCTAATAGTGCTGTTTGTTATGTCAGAAGCAGCTAATAATGGCCATATTTGTTTGAGTCATAAAACCTCTTTTGCTGCTGCATGATAATGGAGTGTGTTACATGTTCAATTAACCAAACTAATCAAATGCGCTGAGGAGAAATACAATGGGAACAAAGACCTGATCCATGCAATTCTTTGTTGGGCACAGCAGTTGTTTTTCATGTGATTTCCTCGTAGTCCTTTGAGCAGATTTCCCAGTGATATGCTAACAAATCCTTGACCAATTAAGGCAGGTTTGTTGCTGGGTAAGTAAGAAAGGCTCCCCTAGGACAACTTACAGCTGTATTCACCTTCCCCTGTCGCTTCGAGGTGCAGTGCAGGGGACAGACTCATTCCTTCTTGGCCGTGTGTTGGCCCTGGGGACAGAGAAATGAAACAAGTCAAATCAACAGCTCAGCACAGAACCTGAGGTGGGAGGGAGGGAGAGGTGATGTCCAAGCATCACCGCATGAGAAGAACTGACCAGGGCTCGAGGATAGTGCCCAAATCCTCTGGTTCCAAATGCAGTAACTTGTAGCCTTATCTTCCCTGTGGGACTCCATCCCTTGCTTGGCCTCCTTTGGGCTGGAAGGGGTCCAGCAATAGATGGGCTGCCCAGGACTTGCCCAGAGCCCGAGGCAGCTGGAGATCCAGGCACAGCCGACTCTGGGAAGCAGGAGAGATGATGATAAGCACAGCCTGAATTAACTCTCTGCTGTGGAGCAGCTCTGAGTCCTTGAAGGCAGAAATACTCTGATTTTCTGTGGGCAGAGGTGAGCAGCTTTGTCAGGGTGGCACTGACCTGGTGATACCAGTTCCACAGATAAAACCAGTCTCAGCTTTAGGAAAAGGCCACACCAGGTCAAGAGAGGCAAGGTCACATTTCTGCAGGTTATCTGTTGATGAAGTGACCAACTGTCCATGCTGGGAACTGAAGTGGTCCAGGAGGTTCTTGTGCAGGTCTGGGAAAGCACAGCTTTGCCTCTCCTGCTCCTGAACTTCTAAGGAATCTCCAGACGTGACTGGGATGCCAGAAGTGGGTGTCACTAGACTTGTGTTCATTATGCAGAGACAAATTTTATGGGTCTGCAAATAGGAAAAGGTTTAAAACCACTGCATTAGATCAAAAGTGCTTCTCAAGAAGTTGCTTTTTTCTGCCACTAAGTGGCTCCAGATGTTGAAATATTCAACAAAATTCCTTTTCTCTTTTTTTTTCTTGACACACTGAGTTTCACAAGGTCAATCTGCAGCAAAGAAATCCCAGTGCTTTCCCCCCTCTGAAAAGCACCCAATTGCAACATTAAATATTAACTGAGAGAAAAGCTTGATTTGTAGCTTCAGACTATTTTCATTTTTTAAATTGTTTTCTTTTTCCTAGAACATGAGTTTCCTCCACACCTGAGGGACATGGAAGTTTCTCTGTGTTGTGGGCATGGTGAGAGGGGCCCCTGTGCTTTGGGAAGTGGAGCTCCAGCTCTTTATTTACTGGCAGTAAGGGACAGGGCTCATCAGATGTTGGTGGCCTTCATGAATATCCCAACTTCAGCCTTTACTCTGTCCCACTGTGTCCTCTTTCTGTTGCTGGACTTCTTCCCTGTCCCTTTGGTGCAGGTGGGTGACGCCCAGCTGGGAGTCCAAGCTGGTTTTGGGGTGGCAGGCGCAGGACGAGGGCTGGTGGAGTTCCCCTCTCCACACGGAGGCACAGTGGGAAGAACAGATGGTCACCATGCAGAAATGCTGCTTCCCCTCTGGGCTGCTGGGAAGTGCAGCCAGCACAGCTGCAGCGGGGGCTATTCGTGCCCGCATGGCTGCATCCTTCTCTACCATTTGGAAGTAGATCAAAACCACACAAACCTCTGCAGTAACACTCATGTGTTAGGTATTCCCACGTACTGGGTGTGGTTCTGTTCCTCTGGGTCCTCTGCAAAGTCCCGCTTGGTCGCTGCTTAAAAACCTTTTTACTGCAAAAAGTCCCTCCAAAAGTCAGATGTTTCATTCCTGCTCCACTGAAGCACAACCCTCCCAGCTGCCACCAAGCGCCTGTTATTTCATTTTTCCTGCCCTCAGAATAAAGCTGCCCTGCAAGCACCACTCCCATGAATCATTCCTCTTGTCAACAATTGGCATTTTTCTCTTTACTGGGGACATTTTCCCCCAGGTCTGTTCCAAATAGCTCCGGCTTCTTGGGTTTGCTCTCCAGTGGACAGAGGTATTTGGGGGGCTCGACTGTGGGGTGCTGCCAGCCTCCAGCCTCCAGCCACCGCAGAACGGCAGGTTTCACACGGCAGGGATTTGGGAAGAACCGGCACCGATGCACTGCTATGGTCCGGAGGCAAAGCCCTTGGAACACATGCGGGTCTGGAAGACAGAGATGCAAAGCTGTTCCAAAACCTTTTTGGAAATTGTCTCACCCCACCAGCTCCCGAGCTGGCTTTTGAACCCCAGCATCCCACTCCTGGGTGCCCTGGGCCGGGGTCCCCGCGCTGGGTGCCGTGGGGCTCCGGGTGCTGGAGCTGGAATGGGTTCTCTTGCCCCTCACATCCCCTCAGTGGTGAGCTGAGCACAGGGCAGAGAGGGGGAGGCAGAAGGGAAGGGGAGGGCCTGGTATGAAATATTTGGCTGCCAAGCCCTTGTGTTTTTCCATAGAGCAGAAGATCTCTCATTTGTTCTGTTTGACTGTTTGTGCCTTTAGTATCTGCCAGGCTCTCTGGAGAGCAGCAGTAAATGTGCTGCCTGGGGCAAGCTTTGATGGACAAATCTTTCTCTCTCCTCCCTGTGCCATTAGAAAGCCCCAAATCCATGTCTCTTCCTGAAAGGCAGCGCTGCCCAGCACTGGAGTGATGGATCAGAGCTCCATGGTGTGAATGTGGGTGTTTGCTGGGTCTCATAACCCCCCTCCAACGAGTCAGACAGTGCTGGTGAGGCACAGGCAGGATGGAGCTGCTGGAACTGCAGATCTGTGGGATTGGCAGGGCCGGGGTGGGTGGGCAGGGAGCATCCTGGCCACAGGACCAGCCCGTGGAGTCCCCCTCCCTGCAGATCCAGAGGCCGTGAGCTGGGAAGGGATTCTGGGGGAAACCTTTCAGGGGCTGTGTCTGGACGTTCATCCATGGGGCTTTTAGGGTGGGATGAGGTCCCATGCCAGGGAAACTGATGCTCCTGCCTGGAAGAGCAGGGCAGAGGGAGCTTAGGTGGGCCATGAAGCCTCGCCTGGGTTCAAGCCCAGTCTGGTCTAATCTGCACCAGCTGCCACGGAGCAAAACAAGCCTTTGAAGGCCAGCACAGGTAGCCCACTGCACCCAGCAGATGCCTTAATCCTCTTTTCCTAAGAAGCTTAGAGCATTTTGAGATCCCAAAAGTGTTTTCCCTTATGAAGCAGCACAAGTCCTACTTCTCTTTGAATCAGGAGAAAATACCCCTGAAATGTGGAGTGGAAGCGAGATCAGCCTTGATTTTTCTGACCTGTTCAGGTCAAGTGGCTTGGGCCAAGTTGTGTTTTTTCCCAGTAAACTCCAGCCTCTGGAGCCATGTTCCAACTCATCAGGTCAGTGTAGTCATTGGGTTCTTTGACTTCCTTTCTGCTATAAAGGATTTGAACCAGCCAGGGAAATGCAAATTATTCTTTTGAGAGTCTTCTCTTTCAATACAGAAAACCAGAGGAATGAGGAATTCAGTTGAAAGAAAATACAGAAAATGTTTAATTTTAGGTGTTAAGCAATAACAGTAACTTCAAAACATTTGCAGAGAAGTTATTTTCCTGTTGAAAAGCTGTTTTCCTCAATCACCCATACTTCATGTAATTCCAACCAGCTTTCCCTCTCAGGCAGAAAACGAACCAGGAGAAATAATACTTTCCAGCTGGAATAACTGTTTTTATTGTTTATTCTGCATTTTCTGAACTTCCATAGGAATACAGAGAAGCTCCAAGGCTTTCTTGGACTCTCTACACCTTTAGGCCTGTGCCCAGGTATGGAATGGGGCTGGCAGCAGCGAGATGGGGCTTGGATCCCTGATGCTCCCAGCCACCCCCCATTGCCTGCCTGTGGCACCCCCTGGCAAAGTCCCCACGTGCCCTTCTGTTCCCTGTGGAGGCGGATTTAGGAAAGAAGGAGAAAATGGAGAAGAGGAGGTACAGGTAATTTGAGGCTGTAGATGGACAAGGCTGAATGGTGTAGGAAAGGCAGCAAAGCTTCTCGTACAGCTCAGCGTGGGGAAATCATCACTCAGCAGGTTGAAATCATAAGGAAACAATTTTTCTTCCCCATGCTGTCAAACTGTGGAACTCCCAGTTGCTGGATCTTGTGGGGGCCAAAACTAAAAAAAGAGAAAAAAGGAAAGGGCAAATTAATAAGAGACACCTTGACTGGGAGCTGCTGGTGCTCAGGGGCTCAGGTGCAATCCCCTGGTGCAGCTGCTGCACGAATCCTGCCATGCCCTGCTCCATTTCCCAAGGCAGCTCCTGAGGATTACTGTGGGAAATGATTGTAGGGAAATGGATTTGTCTTCTTCCCTCGAATGGCAATTCCTGCATTGTTTAACTGAAATCATGCTATAGGCTAAGTCCCAGATTCTGGGAAAGCATTTCTAAACCTCTTCCAGCTATTCCTTATCTGACAATAGCTCGATGAAGGGGTTTATCCTCAGAGAAGAGCTCAGAAAAATCCTGTATTCACAAAGGGTCTTTCTCCCCTTGGGGAGCTCAGGAATTTCTCCTCTAAAAAATGTATCACTGCATCCTTGGACCAGACTTTCATTCTGGCTCCCTGCAAATCCTGAGCTGGAATCAGCCCACGCTGAATGTGGTGCTGCCATGTAATTTTTGAAGTGTGTGTGTTTCTGTGGCGCTCCTTTATGAATATATGGGACTATTCAGCTGGAAAACACACATGAAAGTAAAGACTGTGGCTCTGGATGAAACACTTGACACCAAACTCTCAAGGGTTCTTGGAGGATTAGGACAGAGACACTGGCACAGAATGTGAAGCCCTAGTAAACTCTTTCTTTCGTTTTTTTTTTTCCCCCTGTTTTTCTGTGACACTAAAGAAAGGCAAAACCAAACCACAAACTAACCTTAAGAAGTGAGAAAACAAAAGAATTCTGGCTGGGTGAAAAAGGGCTTGTGCCAAGCCCTGTCCCAGGGTGATCCCTGCGGGGTGGTTCTGTTTGGAGATGCTGAAGCTGCTCCAGCACTGCAGGATGGTGAGGGAGCCCTTGGGTAGGAGGGATGTGAATATAAAATGTATTTTGTTCCTCTTGATGCTTAAATCTCAGCATCCCATGGTGTGAAGTGAGCTTGTCAGTGTACCAGTGAGTAGCTGGCACTGGGACCTCTGGAGATCATCCACTCCAAACCCCCTGCCCAGGCAGGGTCACCCAGGGCTGGTGACACAGGAACACATCCAGGGGGGTTGGAACGTCTCCAGAGAGGGAGACTCCACGCCCTCCCTGGGCAGCTGTTCCAGGGCTCTGGCCACCCTCCATGGAAAGTTCTTCCTCATGTTGAGGTGGAATTTCGTGTGTTTTAGTTCATGGCTATTGCTCTTCCACCTTCATCTCTGCCTGCAAGTTCCTGAAGGGAAAAGCCGTGGAGCTGGCTTGGCCAGACCTCAGCTCGTGAATTCCCGTTGGCCCAGCGTGGCCTGGAATAGCGATTGCAGCTCTGTCCTGGGAGAGGAGAGGGGTGAGATGTGATTCTTCAGGAGGTGTGCACAGGAAAAGGATGAAATTGAGGCTTTCTCCATCCAATTTGTGCCCCAGCCTTGTGGGCGCTCACACTTAACCTCCTCTCCTGGGGCACGAGGAGAGTTTCCCACCAGCTGTGGGTCTCTCTCGCTGAATGCCAGCTCCAGGGGTGACAGGGGTGGACTCACACTGTCCCAGGACACAGTGACAGACAGGATGTGCATTTTGTGCTGTCAGAAGTGTCTGGGATTCCTGGAGGAGGTTGTGGAAGGGGCTGACATGTGGCAGCTGAGAGAGGTTAAACGAGGATTCCTGCGCTGAGATTCCCCTTCCTCCCGAGGCCTTTCTGCATCAGTGTCACCTTCAAACAACCACCTCTGGTTTCCCAGTGCTGTGTGTGGACAGCTCTGTGGCAGCTTTGTGTCTTTTAACAGTTAAAGAAAAAAGAAGGAAACATTAAAGATTCTTTCCCACCTTGAAACCTGCCCAAACCTGCCCGCTCCGAACCCGAGAGGCGGCATCGCTGCTGTCCAGGGGAGAGGCTGGCTCCTTGTCAGACTTCCTGCCTGCAGAGCTGGGAATTGATCCCATGCCATTAAAAGAAGGGAGTTTGCCCATTCACTTCAGTGGGAGTTGGTTCAGGCCTTGAACCTCCCGATGATGGGAGGCAGTGGATGAATCTCTTGCAAAAACACCTTTGCTCTGACCTGTGTACTGGGTACAGGGGAATTACTGACTTTGGATTTGCAACACTTGGACTGAATAACAACCCTCTTTGCTTAAACTTCCCTTAGAACTACAGTCTTCTTCATGGAGTTTCTTAGGATATCTGGAGAGACTTTCATAAATTCTTGCCACCTACAAAAGAATGGACAAAAAAACCCCCTCAGATATAAGTGAAATCTTTGTTTGAATAACTCAAATTTATTTAGGCTTTTGTTTAAAAAATATTCCTCAAAACATAGATGTGATGGTGTCCCTTGGTGCAAATGATCCCTCTGGGTTTCTAGGGAAGAAAATAAAAGTGGGCTTTGCAAGGTTTCTGACCCAGGAAGCTGCCTGTGCCAAAGCTCTGGGGCTGTTTTCCCAGTGCTTTAGGAGTGACCTTGATGGAGACATCTCATCCCTGTGATCTCCCCCGGGTGGGAACAGCATGTTCATCCTCCCACAGAGGGATCAGTTCTCAAGCAGGAAATGTGCTCTGGAATTTCAGCATTACTGTTTTGCCCACTTTTTCTGGTTTTAAATTCATCTTTCTGTCGAATGACACACTTGAAGGGAGGGGGACTCAGTACAAGGGCTTTTGGCTGCTGGGTTCAGTCTCAGCCCCCCCCTGACTGCAGCACTGCTTGGCCAAACCTGCAAGGACAAGGCTCCAAAAGCGATGCAAACCTGGGAAGTTGGCCTGGGAGTTCACTCTGGGAAGCAATGCAAACCTAACTTCCAGGTGCTCTGCAGCCGTTCTGAGGGGTCTCAGCAGGCTGGAGACATGAGCAGAATTTTGAAATTCAACAAAGGCTGGGGCTGTTCAGCCTCGAGAGGAGACAGCTGAGAGGGGATCCTCTCAGTGTACAGAAATCTCTGAATGAGGGTGTCAGAGCCCAGGCTCTGCTTGGTGGTGCCGAGGACAAGAGGAACGGGCAGGGACTGAGCCCAGGAAGCTCCCTCTGCGCAGGAGGAAGAATTTCATCCCTGGGCAGTGACTGAGCCCTGAGCAGATTGTCCAGAGAGGGTGTGGAGTCTCCTCCCTGGGGATATTCAAAGGCCGGACGGACACATCCTGACCCCCCGAGCGGGGCGGGTGTTCCAGGCGCGCTCCCGCGGCCGCTGCCAGCCCGAGCCGCCGGCCCTGGGACAGCAGGCGGGGAGCGGCCCCGTCCCGGGAGCGGCCCCGTCCCGGGAGCGGCCGGCGGGGAGGGAGGAGAGCCCGGGACGGCAATCCCGGGCTGTGCGGGGAGGGATGAGAGAGAGGAGAGCCCGGGACGGCAATCCCGGGCTGTGCGGGGAGGGATGAGAGGGAGGAGAGCCCGGGACGGCAATCCCGGGCTGTGCGGAGGGGCGGAGGGGGCCGGCAGAGGGCACTCGGAGCGCGGCCAGCCCCGGCCCGGCCAGCGGGGCACCCCGCATCCCCCTCGTCCGGCACATCGCACACCCGCAGCTCCGCCACCGGCCCGAACCCAGCTCTTCGCCATTTTTGCCACCTCCTGGCTCTCTTCATCCCGGGGAGAGTCCCCGAATGTGCGAGTCTGTGCCCTCGACAGCCGAGCACAGACCTGAGGCACGAACTGACAGCGTACCACAGTCACAGCTGTGCTGTCACCAAGTGTTTGAAGCCATGCAGGGGGGTTGGCTTGGATTCACCTATTTGCTAGAAAAAAGCTGCTTTTTGTTTGTTTTTATACCAGCTTTCTGCCCCCAGCTTCTCTCCATGTTATAGCTGCAGAGTCTGTGAGGTTTTGGCAGTAAAATCCAGTTCCACTCTGTCTGCAGCCTTAAATCTCCCAAGTCCCTCTGTATTCCAAATGCAGAGAGGGGAGTAGTTGCAACTAATGTGTGAGGAGTTGGGATTTTTTTCTGCTAGAGGGGTGGAAAAATCCCTGATGACTCCTGAGCAGCCAATCCCTGCTCCTACCTCCTGAACATCCCTGTGCTTCCTTCCAGCAGGAGCCAGGAAAGCCCACAGCCCTGTACCTGCACCAGGATCCCTCAGCTTCCTCCAGCACCTTAGCCTGGGATGCTGGACACTCTCTATGCTCCTTCCGTCAACTGTCCTGCAGGCTTAGGGTACGAGCCAGGAATTAGACCAGGCTTTTGGGGTGGGCAGGAGGGAAGCCCCCCTTCCCCTGCACCAGGCTGCTGGGTGGCTGAAGCTCTGTGCAGTGGCTGGTCCCCAGCAGGCAGCACAGAGGTATTTGGAATCTGGGGGATATTTCCTATTAGATTTGTTTAATAGTTTTGAGGTCAGTTAAATATGGAGTGACAAATTAATTCCAACTTAACTACCTCCCTCTTGGTCTTCCTGCCGCTTGCAGGTCCCCTGTTGCCCCGTTAAACGAGAGCAGCTGGCGGATCAGGGCGGTTTGGCGGCGGCGTGGGGCTGTGTGCTGAGCCCCACCGAAGGGTCCATTCCCCCCTGGCTGGCGGCTCTGCACGTGCCCCTGGGCCACCTTCCGCAGGAGAAGGGGCGGACGGAACAATTCATCTTTGTGGAGCAGGAGGCAGTGCCTGCTGGAGTCATGGCTTACACCAAAGCCCCTTTGGAAGGGCCAGCACCCAGGGGCTTGGTAAAGGGTTGTTGCAGAGACCAGCAAGTACCAGCTGCTGGTGCCCAGCAGGAGCCTCCCAGAGGGTGTGTGCCTACCCCTGCACAGCAGGATCCAGCTCTGGGGTGTCAATCAACTTGGCATCAATCCTTAATACTCTGGAAACTGGGTCAGTGCACATGAGGGTGCCCCCACCCCCTGGGGTCCCTCTGCTTGTGAATCACAGCCATGAGCAGGGGGTTCGTGGCCTGGACAGGGGCAGATCCTCAGGGTGTTTCATGGGAAAGAGTCCTGGGGAGTTCCTAGGCAGATACTCCAAACCAGCACTGCAAACTCTCCATCCCCAGGGACATTCCGTGACCTGCCCAGAGGTGTGAAATGTGGGGTTTGTAAGTGCCTGTGCTCTGCAGTTGCAGCTCTGTGTGGAGGTGTGTGTGTGTGCACTTCTGGGTGTGTGTGTGTGCATTTCATTGGGAAAGCTTGGAAGTGGGGCGTGACAGCAGCGGGTCTCACTTCTGTCATGAGTTGTCTTCCCATGGGTTTGTGCAGACGCTGCTCCCTTGGCTTCCCCAGCAGACTGGAGGGCGAGGACCAGATGGGTTGGTCTTCATGAAGGTGTTTTGATCACTTCATCATGCACAGAGCAGCTGGGACACGAGCTCTTGGGGCAGCAGTGGGAAAGCAGAGAAACTTTTTTTAGCTATTTCAGGTGCCAGATTCAAACAGGTTTGAATTATGACTCAACTTCTCAGCAGAGGAATGATTAGGGGTGGGACAGGGGGTTGGTACTGATTCCCCAGAATCAGTGTGCACCTGGTTGTTCATGAAATGCTGCTTCACACAGTCCTGCTTAATGGTTCTTCCTCCGACAGCATTTCTACTTCCCAGGTTTTCCTTCGGTTGTTTGCTTTCCCATAATGTAACACACAGCATTTCTTACCTGTCACCATCCTGCCAATATCAGCAAATACCAAGGGCCAAATGTTCAGCAGGAACAAACGAGACCAGCCCTGACTCTCCACTGGAGTCCAGCTCTGTGAGCTGGATTCTTTCCTTTTATTGAAGCAACAACAGCAACAACCAAACCAAGACAAAGAGTGCATCTTTTCTGCACTTAAGTTAATTATTTGTGGTCTGAATCTGGCACTATGAGAGGAAATTAGCCTAGTCCTGATGATTGGGCATTATTAGCAGCACATGAGGTCCATCTTTTGTTTGCTGGGGCCCACGCTGGGCTTTTAGCACCGTCTTTCTTGGACAGACATGTTGTGGGGGGTTGCATTAATATTTTGGCTTTCTGACTGTGCAGTCCATTCTACGCCACACACTGGAGGCAAAGCTTTGCAGTCTCAGTTGACTGGACTTTGTACAGGCTTTTTCAAAGCTTTCTCCACAGATGCCTTAACAATTCTTGAGTTCCTGTCGGAGTTTTGTGCCGGGATAAATGTGAGAGGGCTTGTCCTCAGATGGTGCAGGCTGGCCTTGCGCCACTGACTGCGGGGGAACGAAGCCATTCTGCTCCAGCAGAAGATCTGCTGCTCAAACTTCAAAAGGCCACCCACGTGTGTGTGCTGAGCTGGAGGTCTAAATTAGCAAAACCCAGAGTTTTTCCCATGGTTTTCACTCTGAGACATAAAATGACCCATATTTATTGGAAATCCTCTAGAAGTGCTTGAGCCTCGGTGCAGAGGGAGCACGTTGAGGTTTGTGATGCAAAAGATCAAGCAAAGATTCATCTTCACTTGGATGAAGTGAATGAGTAATGGTTCAACTGTTAAAAGCTTTCGGAATTAGAAATAGGTATAAATTAATGCTTCAGAGAGGGCATTTTGCTTCTTTCTTCTTTTTCTGATAAGAGGGGTTGTTCATAATCGAAGTCCCAAGAGGATTCCTGGGTGCACTGGATTGGGAAAGCTTGGAAGGGAGGAGGCTTTGGAGCAACCTAACTGCAGCCTTGCAGTGCCAGAAGAGCCTGCAAGAAAATGGAGAGGGACAATTTTCAAGAGCATGGGGTGCCAGGACAAGGGAATGGCTTCAAACTGGCAGAGGGAACAGTTAGATTGGATATTGAGAAGGAATTCCTCCCTGGGAGGGTGGGCAGGCCCTGGCACAGGGTGCCCAGAGCAGCTGTGGCTGCCCCTGGATCCCTGGCAGTGCCCAAGGCCAGGCTGGACGGGGCTGGGAGCAGCCTGGGACAGTGGGAGGTGTCCCTGCCCATGGCAGGGGGCTGGAATGAGATTAAGGTCCCTTCCAACACAAAGCATTCCATGATTCTGTGATTCTGTCCAGTGCCATCTGGGCTGACAGCCGCTGTGTCTGGATACCCACAGGAAGCTCAGAGCAGTCCAGGTGTTGGTGTGACTGTGGGGCACGTGGCGGTGAAGATGAGGTGATGCTCCTGGGGAAAGAATAGTGCTGCAGTACTTTTTTAAGGTTATTGCCTTGGACTTTGCAGGAAGAAGCTGTAGAAAGAAGTGCCTTGCACATGTGCAAAATCAGCTTTGAAGTAATTTCATTTGTTACAAGTTAAAGAACATCTGAGTGTGATTTCCCAGGGAATCAGTCAGGTGTTAGCTCTGACCTTCAGATCACCTTCTTGCAAGTACCTAATGGACAGGACAGCATTTGTTTATTAGCAGCATTGTTGGTTTTTAAAGATTAACATCCATAACAAAATATTTTTCCTCTCTCAGCTGTAGAATGTTCCCGCACCTTCCCCGTTCCTGGGCCGTGGAGGGATGTTTATCCCGTTCAGAGAGCAGTGGGACATTAGGCCACTGCCTGTTATTGAGAGGAGATTGTGTTTCAGGGCTGTGCCGCTGCTTTGCATCTCTGAGCAACAGCACAGAAAGGTGCACCTGGGCCTCGAGAGACACCTGGGACAGGGGTGCTGCCAATCCAGTCCAGCAATGCGAGGAGCAGGTGCTCCCCCTTCCCCGGGGAGCCTTCTCCAGACAGGCACTGCAAAGCTCCGGAGCCAAGGCCGGGCTCCCTCGGACACCCCCGGCTGTGCTGCTGTGGGTGCGGGGTCGCTGGGTGACAACCCAGCATCAAAGTGGGGCTTGTCCTCAGTGAGGCACAATCCTACAAATTTTTCCCCTGCAGGAAATCCAGTATATTTTATCCTGTTTGTCAACACGGTTTACTCTGAGAGAGCCCTGAGTCTGTGGCCAGCAATTAATGCCACTTAAAAGCTTTTCAGTGGGATAATTGCCTGTTGTTCTGCAGGCATCACTCTCATTCAGATGCTAATGGCTGTCAGGGGCAGTGGCCATTCCCACATCGGGGGCCAGGTATGCCCCGCTCCCCTCGCCTTGGGAAGACACTTAATGGGTCTATTGTCCCTGAACAAGGGCAGCAGGGAAACCCCCCTGTCCCTGAGGAAGCCGTGGAAATAATCCTCATCAGTCTGTGTCACTTGGGCACAAAAGGCAGTGGGGTGGACACAAAAAGGAAAGGGGCGTCCAGCACAATGGGGGTGGAAGTCAAGGTGTCCCACGCTGGGGGACTTCCAAGAGAGCTGTGCCAGGCTCACGAGCAAAGATTCACCCAGGGGGTGTTCCCAGCCATCCTCAGATTTCAGATTTTCACCCGATGGTGCTGGTTGTGTTTTTTAAGGTATAGTTACACTTTTTTGGAGGTCAGGTTTACAAGGACAGAGTAAGAGTCCTCAGCTCTCCAGGCAGGACCCCACCATGAAGCTGTTGATGTCTGCGGGTAAGTTTAGTCCTGGCAGATTCAGCATCAAACCTTACGTGCCCAAACACCTGGGCTCTCACTTCTCTGCTGGTCTCTTTGCAGGATAAAAACCTTTCCTTTCTTCTTATCAGAGAACCATGGAATGCTTTGTGTTGGAAGGGACCTTAAAGTTCATCTCATTCCCCCCCCCTGCCATGGCAGGGACCCCTCCCACTGTCCCAGGCTGCTCCCAGCCCCAGTGTCCAGCCTGGCCTTGGGCACTGCCAGGGATCCAGGGGCAGCCACAGCTGCTCTGGGCACCCTGTGCCAGGGCCTGCCCACCCTCACAGGGAGGAATTCCTCCCCAATATCCCATCTAAATCTACCCTCCTTCATCTTCAGGCCATTTCCCCTTGTCCTGTCTCTCCACACCCTTGTCCAGCTGGTGCCAGAACCTCACCACTCTCACAATCTCATTTTTATTTTCACTTTATTTTCCCGGTGAGGCGGGGCTGAAGCTGCCATTTGTGATGGAGACTGGAGTTCACATGGATATGTTAAATTATCTTGCATCTTTTTGGATCTCGAGGTATCTGATCTTCCTAGACGACATACACTGTGGTGGGCTGGCCATGAGTAAACCGTGTTTGCTGGAGATTGTCCCAGGGTTCTGTTCCTCTGGGTTAATCCTTCAGTTTAATGAAACCCTGGTTTGCAATGTCTGGATGAACAACCAAGCCCAAGGCCCCTTTCCTCTGCAAACGAGGGAGTGAGGTCGGTGGGGAGGAAAGATACTTTCTGGGGGAACACATGCTCTGTAGAAAACACTGAGGAAGATGGAGGGGGGATCATTTAACAGCCAGGGGCATCTCTGAAGTCCCTTTATGAGGGTTTTGGTTCTGAAGCATTGGGGAGGATGGGCTCCCCGCCCCAGCCGGCCGCCTCCTTTGGGGGCCCTTGTAGTGGAGCCCTCCCAGGGGCACTGCAGGCTCTGCAGCCTCTCCCCAGCCCCTTTGTGCTGCTTTTCCAGCTGGATTTGCTGGGGGTTTGCTGGGGGCCGCAGGGCTCCCCTCGCCCCGGCAGCTCCCACCCCGTGGCCGAGGGCCACTTCTGCGGTGGAGGCAACCCAAGAAAGGACTGGGCCACTCCCATGGAAACAAAAGCCTGTTTTCAAACAGTGCAAAGAGAAACTGTTTCTATCTTAGGCCTTTAATGACCTGGACTGTCCATCTCTTGGAGAAAAGCAACAGTAAAAAGGCACTTTGCTGTGCTGTCACTGCCACCGCTCTCTAACCAGGATTATTTTTTGCCGAGCTCACTTGGGATCCATCCTTATTTATGATGCACATTAAAAAAAAGAGTTTTATTTGCCCCCTCCAGCAAATCTCAAAGCTGGGAATAGCCAGGCACGTTTGCAGTGGCGGTTCCTATTTTCCCTGGGAGAGGAGTCCTGTGCCCTGCGGATCCCAGTGTTGAATAAATAGTCCCTCGTGTTGTATGCGGTGGCTCCGGGCACCCCGCTGAGATCATGTCCTTAATACAAACAATACCACACATTTATTCTGAGCTGACCGTGCTGACCCCCAAAAGTTTGTTCCCTCCGCTGGGACTCCTCGGCCTTTTCACTCAGCTGAATGGCCGGCACAAAGACCTTGTCGCATCTACAGTCCCTTCCTAAACAAAACTCGCGGAGGAAGGGGGAAGGAGTGCTGGGGGGAGTGGGGGAGAGGAAGAAATAGGCAAACCTTGACCCCTCCACCTAAAATAAAGTGGAGGAATTTGCATTTTAAACCTTGAGATGCTCCTCTGGGTCTCCCTGCCTCTCCTCCAGCTGGGTTTGTCTCCCCTTTGCAAACCCCCTGAGAAGCTCCGGGCTCGCAGCATCCCAGCAGAGCCGCGGTCCCAGCACCGGGCAGCATCCCCTGCTGCGAAGAAAGGCTCCTCTCTGCTCTCCTTTGCCTTCATATTTTTCCATAGATTAGGAAAAGAGAAAGAGCACTACTTAATAAGGAAATAGATGCTCTCTCCCCCTTCCCCCATGCCTGGTTGCTGCCGGGTTTTGGAGCCAGGGAGCACTGGGGACCTGCTCCCGGTTCGTGAGTGTTTCCCATGGCCCCAGCTCCTCTCCTGGAGGTCACTGCTTGCTGTGTTGGGGATGTACAGCTGGTTCTGACAAACACCCTCAACCGTTTTGTTACAGCCAGCGGTCTGCAGGCAAACAGAGAAATTGGTGTTGATTTGCTGTGATTCCATGTGGGAAACAGCAAGGGTGGCACTGCTTCATTTCAGTTCCAGCAGGCCCTCAGGGAAAGAGCTGCTTTGGGGGCAAGCTCTTGTAGGATGTGATGCAAGGTGCATTTGTATGTCCATTGAACGTCCTTTCTAAAGTGTTCGTTTTGGTTGGAAAACTGCCTAGCCACTGAAAAATCGTGAAGTTTTTCCCCTGGAGCTGGAGGTGTGCTCCCCGCTCCTCTCTTTTCTCATCCCAAACTCAGGCTATCTCAGAGGCAGCATCATGCAGCTTTAGCAGAATTCCAGGTTATTCCATTATACTGAGGTGTTGGTCTGTGAGTCAGGGCCCTGCTGCTTCCCCTCTTTGGCTCTGTTTGGCTGTACCATCGAAGTCAGTGTCTGTGGGACCCTCTGTGCCTGCTGGATAATGGCCCTGTGGGAGAGGATTCCTGACTCCCTGCACCAGGGTCTCAGCCTCTCTCATAGCTCCGGTGGGATCCAGCCTCACTCTTTGATCCCCTCTGATCTCCCACTTAACCTAGAGACATTTTACCACCTCAGCTATTTACAGTGGAGCATGATTTCTCTTTTTTCCCCTATTTTTCCTGGAAAAGCTGCCCAGCTGCAGTGCCTCATGTGGATTTAGTTAAATATGTGGTGGAGCTGCCTCATATTTTGCTTTCCCTGTGCATGTATAAAGCACTTTTATTCCCTGTGCCTGACTCTGCCCCGAACAGCAGGGTCGGGCAGTCCCTTTTCAACCTTCTGTCCCCTCGGAAGTAGCTCCACCTGAGCATCACACGCTCTTCGACCAGCCTGGGCCTCGGCCTCCCGGCTGTGAAGGGGGCACGGCTGTAGCTGCCTCGCAGCAGGGCTCTGGCTGTGAACCGGGAGTGTCTGCTGGGTGGGGCAGAGCTCAGGTGAGGCGAGGAGCTGTTCTGTATTGTGGGCACACCTTCCCCTTGGCCCTGACCTGTGATCTGCCACTGCTGGACGGCCAAGGTGGGACCGTCCCTGCCACTGCCAAAGGGCTCTGGCAGAGGTCAGCTCCGTGCTGGCAGCTTTTGTCCGTGTGACAATGTCCCCGTGCTGGCCAGAGGGCTTGCAGGCCACGGCTGCAGTGTGCACACAGTCACACCAGCAGCGATAACTCACCTGAGTGGGGATGACAAGGGCGGTGCCAGTCCCCACGAGGGTTTTGCTCCTGCACAGACCCTGCCAGAGAGAGCCTGGTGGTGCCTGCAAACACAAACCAGCCTGCACCGGGGCACCCAGGGCAGGTGCACAGCCTGAGCCCCTGCAGCAGCAGGATGGAGCAGCTTCCCAAGGTGCTGCTCTGTGAAACTTTCTCCTCCTTCTGGGCCTTTTCCACCCCTCTGCCCTCCCCTGAACTGTGAGCCCCTCTCTGCTGCCACACTGCTGTGCAAACAAACACGTTTCTGATGCTGCACTGCTCTCCCGAGCCTTGCTGACTTGTTCTTTACATCCACAAGGAAACTGCATGACTATTTCTGTCTGGAATCTGGTCTTTTATCTCTTCTTTTTTCCTGTGCTCTTTTCTTTTCCTTTTTTCCCCCCAGGCTCATTAAGAAATCAGTAAGTGGCTCAATAGGGCTTTGCTTAACCCCACTCTGGAAGTGTTTCTTCCCCCTGGAATGTGAACTGTCTTCTCATATTGATTTTGCTGCTTTTGCTCATTTCCATTTAATAACATTCTCAGTGTTATGTCTCACCCTCTCGGACCCATTCCCAGGCAGTGATGAGTCCAGGCTCCCCTGCAGGACAGGTACAAGGGCTGTTGTGCAGGGCACAGACCTGCTGCCCTCTGCTCTGTGTAACATCTCCGTGGTGAGGGAGGGCAGGAACCAGCCCTTTACTGGCCCAGTAACATTCTGGTTTAATCCCTTTCCAGAGATGCCCGCAGTCCTGGAGACGTGCAGGAATGCTCCCTCCTCGCAGTTGGACCTTGGCTGGTTCATCCGTGGTGAGGAGAGCAGGAGGGGAGATGGAATTACTCCTCCCTCCTGGACCTCCTGTCCAGAGACAGATCCTGTGCTCACAGAGGGGTCCACACCTAAAGAAACTTATCTGTTTCTTTTCACCCTCTGTTAAGCACTGGCCTGAAATCCTCGGGGTCTCTCATTAACCCCAAGTTTAGAGAACACCCACCAGATCAATGTAAAAACTTTAAAATTCCCTTTTTATGGCACTTTCTGTCCATTTGCTTTTATTTTTGTGTTGTGATCTGGAGTTGGAAGTCTGGAGTGCATGACAACCCACACAATGGAATTTCTGGAAATATTTACAGCAGGCAGACAGGATTTTAGCTGTGAAGTTATTTAGGTACTTTTTAAAGAATCAAAGGGAAAGTCAGAAACTCCCAGCAATCACAAGGCAGCGAGGATAAAAACACAGCGAAAGTGCACCCACTCAGCAGCACCCTAGGAAATATCCTGGTTTGTTCAGACAGAAACTGAGAGGAATTTCGAGCAAAGATTAGTTAATATCAGTTTTTACTGCCCTTGAGGTCCAGCTCTGCTTTGATTGTTTAGCACTGACCCTACTCCTCTTGGTGCCCCAGTACACAGAGATATCAGGATTTGAACGGTGTTTTCATAGACCTGCAGCTAATCAAGTGCTTCTCACGTCACAGCCAGTAGATGATGATGCTGATCCAGCAGCAAAGCCCAGTCTGCAGCCACATGAACCCATCCCAGCCTGTGTCCAGAGTGTCCCAGGTGGCAGGAGGTGGATACCTTGGCTGCCCAGTTTGTAGGAAAGGTTCTGTGTCCAGCATTGTTCCAAACTGGGGAACATTCCAAATGGCACCTTAATTTCTGGTGTCCATCTTTCATCCCCTGATGCGGCATCCAGTCACCCCACCTTGCAGCGTGGGCTGTAACCCTGCCTGTCAGAGCAAAGAGGTCTTCCAAGGTTTTTGCAGTGCCTGTGGCAAACCCGGGATGCCATCACCTCCTTAGGGTAATGCCAGGAACAGGTGGCAAATCATCCCATTTGCCTGTTGCCTTTGCCCATCTGAATCATCCAGAACAGACCAAACAAGGGAGACGAACGTGGAAGGGAAGGGCTGGGAGGAGATTTGGGAACACTGGGTTCCAGAGCCAGGCTCTACCACAGAATACACCTGTGATGCTTTGAAAGCTAAAATCCCAGCCCAAGATGTCCTGCATTGAGGCTGTAAGGGCTGTGCAGGGGATGAAGAGCCTGGGAGATGTACAGGAAAGTGTCTGTGGACATGTCACGTTGTCAGCTCTCTGTGGGTGAGGTCGGGCACCAAAGACAAAAGCTGACATGCAAGACTTTGCAATTCTGCCTTGTGCTTTCTCTGTAGCTGCTCGTGTTTCTCCTCATAGAGAGATTCTGAAAAGAAAAATAAACTCATGAGAACTTTATAACCAGGGCCAGGAAGAAGAGGTCTCAGACAGCTGGGTCTGATCAGGCTGTGCAAAGTGCTCCCAGGTTGGAGACTGGGATTTGGAAAGGGAAGATTGCCCATGTAGGCTGGGACAAATCCCTCCATCCCTCCACTTCCCCCCCTTTTTCTTTCCTAGTTGTTTTGCAAGCCCTGAAAGGAATAGACTCAGTGTTATTCTAACTTTAAATGGAAGGAGGGGGGAGGCGATGAGAGCAGAGAAGGAAAATCCATTTGCTGCAGCACTGTCAGCCCTTAGTTTTCCTTCAAGTCTGACAGGCCCAGGATTAAAGGTTTGGTTACAATGGGCTGACAGTGCACATTAACAGCCCTGAATGTCTTAACAACCCGGCTACTGGAGATGCATTCAGAAGAGTCTGTGAACTGCTTTTCCCCTTTAAAGCTCCTGCTAGACCACGTTGTCCAGTGAAATCTTTTGTGGTTAAAAATGTATAGACTTTTCTGTCTGGTTCCTAACCACGTCCATACACAAACCCCAAATTCTTTGCTATCTTCCCGTAGGGTTTACACCCAGTTCTCCTTTAGCCACTTGACTTGGGCAAAGTGTCCTGCTCTGACTGCACAGGGAGTTTATATCTCCCCTTTTTATTTTAGCGAGTCTTTCACCTAGTGTAAATGAGCAAAAGCTCACTTGTGTGGGTGGAGTTATGCGGATCTATTCCAGCTGAGGGGCTGGACATGCAAAATAAGGGGTTTTTTCTCAGAAAAAAAAAAGGAAAAAGAGCCTCTGATCAAACAAAATCCCTGTATTGATTGGCTACATTTGCATCATAAAATGGAATTCACCAATCACGGCATTGGGTGGATCGTGAACTGATGGACAGTGATTATAATAACCGGGATGTGTTGCTATTCACAACGCATAGGAATTAAGTTTACACCGGGCTATTTCCACTCATTGTCAGGACCGGGGGATACATTTCCACTCCTTCAGTCTCCAAGCAGCAAACCCCAGTCGATTAACCTATTTTGGTTGGGGGCAGGGTAGGAGGAGGAGAGCTGTTGATGGAATCCAGCAAGAGTCCCTGGAAAGGGTTTGGAAGCTTTGGTTAAACCGAGCACCTCCTGTCTGAGTGCATCCCAAATCCCCACATCTTGGTCAGAAACTCCCATCAGAGCTCTCACTGTGCTTGGCTGGGAAAGTGCCCCTGCCCTCAGCCTCCCTCGGCTGGACCTGCTGGAGCAGCTCCGTGGACAGGGACCGAGCGCCCTGGGGCCAGCGAGGCCAGTGGGATCCTGGAGCGCATCCCAGCAGGTCACAGGAGCGATGCTGCCCCTCAGCTCAGCCCTGCGAGCCCTGGGTGTCCCTGTGAGCAGCAAGGGCTCCGAGCAGGGCCCAGAAATGGCACCGGAGCAATGTCAGGGACTGAGCCCAGGAGTTCCACCTGAACATGGGGAAAAACTTCTTTCCTGTGCAGTGACCAAGCCCTCAACAGATTGTCCTGAGAGGGTGTGGAGTCTCCTCCCTGGGGATATTCCAGACCCACCTGGACACAACCCTGGGCCCTGTGCCCTGGGATGGCCCTGCTGGAGCAGGGAGGTGGCACCAGGGGACCCACTGGGGTCCCTTCCAACCTGACACGTTCTGGGATTCTGTGAAGGTATCTGGGAGCTGGTTGTGCTTAACCTCGGGAAGTTTGGCTCATGTCTCTTGACTCCATGTGATGGGGCTTTGTGCTTTAAAACCAGAAGGGCTCTGGGTCAGCCTTCATTGCCCAGTTAAAGCTGACAGGGTTGGTGGTGGCCCTGTGGTGGCGTCCAGGGACCTTGTGCGGGAGGGGTGGCCCTGTTTTCAGGCAGGGAGTGTGTGTGGTGTGGAAGGAGGAGACAGACAAAAGGTTCCTGGTCTGCGCTGGAGGGAATATTCCGGGGCCTGGGGAGATCCATGAGATCTGTTCTGAGGGTCCTCCCATGCTCCAGGTGAAAGAAGATGGGAGTGGGAGTGGGCACGTCCCAGGGGAGCGAGGGGTGGGTGTTGTGGGAGATAAATCCATCCATGAGGGGATGGAGTGGCTGCACAGTCTGGGGGATTTCTGCCTCTCTAGAGGGGGGAGATAATCCAAGGGGAACCTGATGAGAAGTGAGGAGTGCAATCTGTGAAAGGGGAGGGCGGAAGGGGGAAATAAATGAGAATTAATTTAGCGCAAAATCAAGATGTCAAGAACAAAGTTAATCAGGAGACAAGGTTAATTAATGAATACATCCTTAAACCATCACAGCTACAACAGCACCACTGTTATTAATCAAAGCACTAAGTACTGAAGAAGAGGCGCTATTGATTTGTTCCTAACCCAGTGTTAGGGGTCTGGAAAAGAGGATGGGGGAAACAGAATTTTGTTAGAAACACCAGCATGTCATGGGGAGAGTTACAAGCCCCAAATGTTAAAATCATTCGTTATTCTTTGTTTTAGAAATAGAAAGTGGGCAGAAGGTATGGGCTGGGAATAGCAGTATCTGTTCTTAGACACTGGCAGCTTTAAGAAAGCGACCTAATTGATAGGCTAATGAGGGCCCAGGAGATGCTATTGACCTGAGATCCATCTAGAACAGGGACAGCAGCCTTCAGAAAGTAAGGAAGTGAGAAGTAATTAAAGATGCTATTGACCTGAGATCCATCTAGAGCACTGACAACAGCCTTCAGAAAGTAAGGAAGTGAGAAGCGATGAAAGCAGCCCATCCTGTCTCTCTCTGGAATGGCTGCTTTGCCCTCCCAGGTGTTCACCTGGCACTGTTCCTTAGGGGTGAAGGGAATCCGTGATCCTTATTCCTCACTCTGCTCTCTGTTCCCCCCACACCAGGCTGCTGGAGGCTGGCACGGGTTAGGGAGCACACCCAGCACGAAGGGTGGGGAGGTGGCATCCAGCAGAGGAGCAGTGTCAGGCACGAGGACACAGCCTGGCTGCTGGGGGCTTCCTCTGTTTGCCAGCGTTTCTGAGAACAGGAGCCAGACTGGCAGAGACTGGGCACGTGTGGGATGGACACTGGAGCTCCTCAGCGCAGCCACCTCTGGGGCAGGCGTTGCCTCCTTCACATTCCTGCTGGGGAGCAGAGCTGCCAGCTCCTCCAGAGTTAACCTCCTATTCTGGGATGGGAAAATCTCCTTCTGCTGCTCAGGGTGTGGCTGGTGGCTCACACAAGGGGCACCTGCAGCTATCTCAGACCAAAACCCACCTTCACAGAGCTGGAATCTAAGAGGGTGACTGTCCCCCTTGGATTTTCCGTGTGGCTTTTGACTAGGCACTGACACAGGCTTTTGACTGATTAGGCATCGACAGACACCGGGCCGGAGGTTTGTCACTAGCCCCGAGTGTTTCTGCTGGTATCCCAAGGGATCTGGGTAGGCCTGATGCTGTGCAGTATTTCCTTCAATGATCTGGAAGAGGACATAAGGGTTTGCTCGTTCTGGAGACAGCAGGCAGGAGTGGCAGTCAGGAGTGCTTTGTGAGAGCATTAAATCCCACTAAAATCAATGTGCTTGCCATGGTGAAAGTTGGAGATGGGGGATTGAAGAGTGCAGGCCATTCCCGGGGAGTGAAATATGAAGGAGAGGGAGTGGGAAGCATTTATCAATCTGGATGAATTAGAAATTGAAAATCACAGGAAAATTGATGAAGGGAGCAGAAGTGTAGCGGAGTAAATTCACAGCTCGTGGTGCCAAAAAGGGAGTGATTTCCATCAGTATTTAAATCAAAAAATACAAAATTACCAGCGGTTTTGACATCTTTATCTTTGGGGTGGTGATACACAGAAACCAGAGGCATCCAGTCAGAGTGTGTGTCCCATGTTTGGGAAAAATCAGATGGGGAATTCGTGCTCTGGGATGTGAATGGTACAAACCTCACCACTGCAAACACAGCAAGAGACAGTCCCTGGGAAGAGTGGGGAATGGGAATCATGGGTTTGGAAGAGGTGGCAGTTCTGAAGCACTGCTGTCTCAACACTGGGAGTTATATAAAAAGATACATATTTATTACATGTCTTATATTTTTTTTCCTCATTGCTGTGAATTGTTGACTCAGGACAGGAGGTTTCACTCAGCTCTTGCTCTGCCACAGCTCTTGCTCTTGAGGCAGGAATAAACGTGGGGTGGTCCCCTGACCTGGGCTGTGAGCAGGTCAAGTTAAAGCATCACAAAGGCCCTAAAATCTATGAATAAGTGCAATTCTTTAGGAGTCAGTGCCCCTATTTTATAGCAATCTGGTGAGGGGCCTTAACTGGGTGACAAGGTAATTTCCATGCATTTAAGTACATCCTATGTGGAGTCTCAGGGCGAGGGCAGGTTTGAGCCAGAGTAACTCTGAGCAGCTCTGCAAGGTTCGCAGCCTGGCCCAAACTGGCCCGTTGGAGTCTGGTGTCTCGTGTGCTGAACCAGCAAACACGGGCCCTTCAGAGAAGGGATAAAAAGAGTAAAAGCAGCTCTTTCCTTAATGCATCCAGCAGCAATTCCTGTGGGGAGGGTGGCTGGGAGTAGAAGCCGTTCCTCTGACCACTGCAGGTGATCAGCTCCAGAGGTGTGATTCCCTCTCCCGTGTTCGTAGGCAGGCTGCAAACATTTATTAATGGTCATAAAATATCCTGCCTGTTTTTTAAATCCAAACAGCAATGTATGACTTGACCACCATAAAGTTTGTCTCCAAACCACCACAAAAGGTTTGAATTACTCCTGGTGGCAATAAAAGCATTCTTTGGGCTAACGCTTTGCTTTATTGTTGGCTTTTATTTTTCTCAGTCCCCCATCCCACCAGCAAGACATAAACAATGGGGGCTGAGTTGTCGTCCCCCACCCCCTCACACCTACATTAATAAGGTCCAGGAACAGCAAAATGAAGGAAACAGGAGCAGAATAGTCCTGGGGACGGCTGGGTGGTGATAAGCCCAGCTTGCCTGGTGTTAAAGGAAGTGCTGCTCAGAGAGAGCCTTTCTCTTTGCAACTCAGAGTGCCCCAGTCATGTAAAAATGTTAATATGAAGGGAAAATTATGTACATACACACCTGTATTATATTTCATATAACATATATAATATATTTCATATAATATAGATGTATTTAGTGGATTATTTCAGGATCACTAAAGTGCCTTTTGTTCAGGGTTTATTCTTTCCAATGTGGAATAAACTATATTAACTTACAGCCATATTATTGATTTAACTTCCAGACAAAAGCATCTGCTCAGGAGTTGATTTCAGTTTACCATCTTTGCCTTAAATGTTCTTCTGTAGTTAATTCAGAAGAACTTTTGTCTTTATACATAAACCCGTAGGGAATTAAGCATTTGGTGTTAAGTGGCTGCTGCATACCAAACATCTCCATGACTATAGATTGAATTCCTCCTGTAAATCTATTTTACTACTGACTGTAAAGTCATTGGCAGCTTTTCATCGTCTGCCATGAATGGAGATACCAGAGGAACAGGTACAAAAGAGCATCTGAATTGGACCCGAAGCACTGCCAGGGCAGGAAACATTGAGGGGAGCACAGCAGCACTGGTGCAAGTCATGGATTCACAGGATGAGTTGGTTGGAAAGGACCCACCAGGACCATCCAGTCCAACCCCTGTCCCTGCCCAGACACCCCAACAACCCCACCCTGGGCATCCCTGGCAGCGCTGCCCAAACGCTCCTGGAGCTCTGGCAGCCTCGGGGCCGGGACCATTCCCTGGGGAGCCCGGGCAGTGCCCAGCACCCTCTGGGGGAAGGACCTTTCCCTGACATCCAACCTAAACCTCCCCCACCTCAACCTCAGGCCATTTCCTCCTGTCAGTGGTCATAAGAGCCCTTGGGGTGCTGCTGCATTTGGCTGCTCTCATGGAGCTGCATCACTTCAGCTGCATTTATTCCTCTGGACTTTCCTGGCTCAGACTGGTCATGTCAGCTCTCACCGTCTGTCTGAGTTACTGAGTCAGCATCAAACTGGGGATCTCCAAAACGGGGTGATGGGACAGGGAGAACCACAACTTCCTTATCTCCTTCCCCATCGCCTCAGCAATGCTCTGCCACAGGTTGTGCCATTGACAGCCACTCCCACGCTTCTCTGGTTTATCAGATGCCTCAGCACCAGTGCTTGGAAGGTGTCAAAAGGGCTTTTGGTTCACAGCCTTTGCCTGCCCTTATCTCTGCCCCACTTGTGCCGAGGGTTGCGTGGGGCAGGCAGAGTGCATGGGGACAAAGAGCACTCCTGGCCAGACACGAGTGACTTCTTGGGCAGCTCTAGATAATGTCCCAGGGTATGTGTCAGACTCTGTTCTGCAGCAGGAGCCTTCCTCTTCCTCACCCCACGGAGATCTGCCCCAGCTCCAGGGAACCCCTGTGATGGAGGGGAGGCACAGGATTTGCACCGAGGGGCACCAGCTGGAATGAGTTATGGGAATCCCTAAATCCTCCTAAGAAAGAGCAGTTAAAGCTGAACTGAAAATTAAACACTAAGCTGGTACGAGCCACCTCACCTATAAATCCAGTCCTGGTGAAATTTTTTCCTGCGCTACATTTGGTGAGTGAATGGGGATTTACGGCCGGTGAATTTTCACCTCCCCTTTTCTGCCAGCATCACCCGCGGGGCTTCCCCACCTGCGCCGTGCCAAGGGTGCACTTCCAAACCTCCTCCCGCCCGCAGCCCACACCCGCCTTGGGCACGGAACGGGGAGAAGAAAGCAGGCCTGGCTTAGCAAACACGGCGAGCTGGAGGCACGGAGCCCCTTTCTGTGTGTGCTCAGACTGTTTGGATAAAGGCATCTCCTGAAGGGGGAATTTGTTTGGTTTGGACTTCATTGAGTGAAAAGCTCTCAGCCCCACGAGTGCTTAGTTATTCTCTTGTCTAGTGGCTCCTCAACAGCCCCCACCGACAGGGAGGAGGCTTCCTATTTGAGAAAGTGGCCCTGCTTGTTGAAATTCTCTAGTGACTTAAATTTATTGGTTTTTCCTGAGGTCCAGCCATTTGAATTGCAAACATTGCCCCATCTCTGCCTCCTCCCCCTCCTCCCCAGCCAGAACAATGTGCAGAGCTGAAATAAAGCCAGGCCATGCGGACTCTGGAAACTGAGTGCGATTTCTTTCCGCATGAGCGGGGAGGTGGAAGTTTGCTGCCTTCTGGTCCCGCTCAGTGATGCAGAGGATGTCTGGGAAAGGGGAGGGTGGGGTCCAGGGGAAGAAAGAGGGAAGGAGCCAGTTCATGGATGATCGTTGGAGATCCTTTTCGCTTTATTTATTTATAACCTCTCCTGTTTAAAAGGCCATCCTGAGAGGGGATTAGTGCCAGTGGATCCATGGGTACCTCTCTCACTTTGCATCCCTCAGCATCCTGGGAAGGATGCAGGGGATGGGGTGTGGGCTGTGTGCTCCAAAATGGTCCCATATCTGGAAAAAGGTGAACTTTTGTCATCCTCCTGGGAGTGACTGAACAGCTTGGGTCAGTGTGAGCTCAGTGAAACATGCAGGAAGCTGGGCTGCTGCTGTGGGAGAGCTGGAACACTGCACATCTGGATGGACATAAGTGGGATACGGGAGCACAGCAGCAAATGAACAGAAGTTGTCTCTGCCTGTGTCAATTTTAAGGCCTGATTTCTTCTCTCATGTTGGCTCAGGGAGCTTCTGTGTCAGTTCACTCACTTGGGTGCTTCCTCTTTATTTATGGTGCCGGGAGGGAGGGAGGAGGAAGGGAGAGGTTGTCCCCTGGAGGTGCTCTGGTACTGCTGGTTGGTTAAAAGCTGCAGGATAAATGATGGAAATAACTCAGAGCTTGTGTTTCACTCATTAGTCTTTTAAGTCATGGGGTATTTCTACAGTTTTGCCTCTGCCAAAAGAGGAGGTTTTTGCAGGGCAGGATGGTTCAGATGAACTCGTAGCCTTCCCCTGAGAGCTGCTCTGAATTTGGTAGCCTTGGCTGTAGAAGGACCTGGGAGAAAGGGCACAGTGGGGTGTCAGAGGTGAAGGCTCTGGCAGCACAGGGCACTGGTGGGGCTCAGGGGTCCTGCCCTTTGCTGGGGTCACAGCAATGTTCTTTTCTTCTCCAAGCTGGGCATTTGGGCCATCCTTGCAGCACATCCTTTCTGACTGATGGCTGTTCATGTGCAACACTCTTTCTATCACAGAAAAGCACTTGTTTCATTTCACTGTGAGGGGAAGGCTGGCAGAAGTCTGCTATGAAAGCACAGGACAGAAACCTGGGGGAGCTGTTCTCCCCTGGCCCCCAGCCTGGTGAATGCCCTCAGTCAAGTCTGCCTGCTTTGCATTCCTCACGGATGGAGGGAATAGGGACCTTCCTCACGTGGTAGAGCTGTGTGGCACCTGCTGCTGAAAAGAGCTTTCTACAGTGGCTGTGCAACAGTTAAAGAACATTTTCTCAGTACTGTGAGCCACAGCAAGGTGTAAGGCAGGAGGAGAATAGACCCAGCTGCCACCAGAGGTGTGTGGGGATAAGGGCAGGCCTGAGGCACTGCCAGCCCTCGGCCTGGCGGGGACGTAGCAGTGAGATACAACAAATCCTCCTGGGAACCTGGATCAGACTCCCTTCCCCTCTTTGGGGAATCAAGTCTTGGCTCCATTCTCTGAACAAATTAAAGCAGACCAATATCACAAACATGTGTCTGAAGATCTATGTGTTGCTCCCCAGGGCTGGCTCTCCTCCACCAGAGCAAGCTGGCCTGTGGTCTAGAGAGGCTCTGCCCAGCTCTCTGAAGCCTTTGCTGCTTCCCTTTCTGACCTAACAAAGAACACATTTCACCACATTAAACTTTACCTTTCTCCAGAGGTTTGGCTGCTCTGGGGCATCTTGCTGGTCTTTGCTCAGCAGGTAACCTAAGCTGAGATCAGATATGTTAGCTGGGTGAATTCCTCTTTATCTGATGCTGACACCTTCACCTCATGGACTACTGAAATTCCTGGGAAAGACAGCTCTGAGCATTGCCCTGAGCCACAAATCACTGATTCAGACCCTTTTTCTCCTCCAGGAGGGGAGGAAATAGAGAAGATTTCAAACAGAGACAGGAGAGCAATGCTTTCAGTAGATTGGGCTTTGTCTCTGTCAGCACCTGATGTGCTGCAGGAGGAAGCAAATGGCAAAACTCAGCTCATGCAGGGGGATTATTCATCATAAATACCATCTATTTTTTTCTGTGAGTCAAAAGGGGAGGCTACTGGTAGTTTTGAGAGGGTTGTTCTTGCAGGAATTCCATCCTTCCCAAGGCCAGAGGATGCTGAGGATTTGGGGGCTTATTTGGTGTTGAGAGGAATCCAGTTTATTGATTTGAACAATTTTTTCTTAAGTAGTTTTTCAGTGAAGCGGAAGTAAATCCATTTTGCTGCTTTATCAGGACTGGGAAAGAATATTCCAACCCACAAGTACTGGTATGTATAAGTGGGGCATTAAAGTGACAAAGATCTGGAGATCACATCCAGAAATGCAGAGATGTCTCAGAGATATCAGGGACTTCGCAATCCTGGAGGGGTAAGGTTCAATAGAGGATGTATCCTACCCCAAATCTGCCTGCCCCAGCACATTCCTGGAGGTGGCAAGCACATGGAGACAAGGCAGAGTTCAGGGTTTTGGGGCTCTTGGACACCTCATGAAGGGGCATTTCAAGCCTTGAGGCCAGTGGCATTTCCAGCCCTGGGGGCTGCAGTCTGCCAGCTGTTTCTGTCAGTTGTGCTGAATTCAGGTTTATTTTCCCTTTTCACCTTATCTGTAGGTGATGGAAGTTCCGAAATGCTCACAGGTGTCCTTCGCCTCCTGGAGCTGAGGTCCTGCCTCCACTGCCAGCCCCAGGAGCTGTGGTGCTGTCCAGGAGTCTCTGCCTGGCTCTGTCCCTCTGCAGGGCTGAGTCCAGGCAAATCAAACTCTGCCCTGAGCTCTTACACACACTTGTTCTCCTCTGCTGCATCCTGGGCTGTCCAGCCGCTGCATTCAGCACCTGTTTTCCAGTGTTTTGGCCTAGTTATGGTTGTGCTCAATACAAATCTCATCCCGTGGCCCAGGAAGTGGCAGTTCTTTGAAGGGAATCCCCCTCTTTTAATTCAATTAATGTTGAAGCTAATTTCCACCCTGGGGCTGAGTCCCAGTGCCTTTGAAGTCAATAATGGTTTTGTGCTTCCCGTCAAGCAGAGCAGGTTGGAGCACGTCCCTCGCAGCCGAAGGCTTTGCCAGGATGTTCAAAGGCTGTTTGCTTTTTGTGCCAAGGAAATGTGTCCTGCTCCAAAGCAAGGGGGAGATTTCAGCAGGATGAGGCCACGGGTCTCAGGGATGTCTGCTGGACAGGCCAGGTGGATGTTAGGGGATGGAGTGCACCTGTTTTCAGAGTAAATTCAGCATCTCCATCACGGAAGAGGTACTGCTCTGTAGACACTTCAAGATAAGATTTACAGTATTTACAATGAAACGCATATTTTCCCTCTTTGGGTTTTTTTACTCTCAGAGTTTTTATGTATGTCCTTAAAATACCATTTGGATCATCCTTTTCTGGTTTGATTTAATGGAGTGAAAACGACGATCGACTGGCAACAAAACTATTTTTCCTCTTCAGGTCAGAGATGAAGAGCCAAATTCTGAAAAGAGTTTGTTCACTGTCAGGGTGGTAACTGATTCCAGACAGTCAAAAGGTGATTTTCTTTACCTAAAACTGGTACATAACTGAAGTATGAAGAAAATCTAATTGGTTTTCACCACCTTTACTGTTGGTGACAAGCAGAAGCATCTCCAGGAGGTGTTCAGACTTAGGAGGATCTTTTCTTTCACTGTGCAGAAGCCTTAATTGATCAAGGCTAAAATGATTAAGCTTCAGAGGAAAGCAGCTTTGCTTCACATTATGACTTTTTATTATGCCTTAACAGCTGTATTGAGCAACTTTGGGCTTTGTAGTGATTTTGGAATAAAACTAATCGATGTCATAGAAATAAATGCAGGAACCTTTGATGTGTAGATGGAGCCGTAGGGGGATGACACACAACCCAATTACTGGCAAAAACGGAGCATATTACATATTTTGTTATGCTTCAGCTGCCTATTGAAAAATACTTTTACTAAGGTCCTCATGCAAAAAAAAGTGCTGTTCTGCTAATTTTCGTGTGTCCTTCACATAGGAGGAAACAAAACTTTAGCTTTCATTCAAGATTTAGCATTGAAATTAATGCACAAATTTACCTGAGAATCACAGAATCGTTAAGGCTAGAGAAGTTTCTAAGATCATCGAGTCCCACAGCTGACCCAGCAATGCCAGGTCCACCACAAAACCATGGGATGGTTGAAGCTGTCAGTGTGGAATTCCACCCAAGTGAGGGGGGTGGATTTTATACCACCACTGCTGATCCACTTCTCTGCTGCTCTGAGGTTTTGTCCTGTAAAAGGAAGCAGCAAACACCCAGGTGTGCCTCCCCACCTGATGTCTGAGCCCCACGCTGCTTCCCAGCCCAAACTGCTGAGGCCTGCCCAGCGTGAGGGGCCGGTGGCTGCCTTGCCGTGATGAGATGGGAAATGATGAAATGGATGTGGAAATGGTCCTATGATCCCCAAGGGACGATTGCTTTGTTGTGGAACAGTCTCACCAGGAAAGCAGAGAAACATGATAAGTCTCATTGTGTGTGGGGTAGATGGGCAGCCCCAGATAAAGATCTGAAGTGGTTTGGGTGTTGCTGGGGGTGGATTTGGCAGGGGAATGCACCATTATTCAGTGTGACACTGAGAGGTCATGGTGGTTATCTGGTTGGGCAGAGAGGGCTCCCAGCCTCTGCCCCCAGCCACAGGCCAGAGTTAACAAGCTCCACGCTCCAGAGATAAACCCCATCCTAATCCTGCCGAGCCCCGACACCGTCGCTTGTTCAAAGTGCACCGTCCCTTCTCGCTGGGATGGACAAAGCCAGCCTGATAGAATGAGAACTGAGCCGTGCCTTTGCCCCAAAATTTAAAAGGAGTGGAGATCTAAGCTTTCTTTTGAGATTAAAAAAAAAAGAAAGGCTGTGACTGAGGTTGGTTGGTCAGTTTGTTTCATTTCTCTTTGATGCTCACAGCCCCCGTGCCAGGAGCACCTCCCGATCAAGCTGGGAAATTTGCTTATGAAAGGACTGAATGAAAATGAAGTCAGGGAGCGCCTTTACAGGTGCAGATCTGGAGTTTAGGATAAACACCTACAAGTTTGGATTTCCTGCCTTCCACTTACCGTAACTGTCTAATCTAGCTACCCATTCACCTTTCCTTTCATCCCAGGATGTCTAGTCTGATCTAACTGCCTGTCCTTTCATCCCTGCTATCTTCCTCTTGATCTGTGTTTTTTAGAGCTCATTCATCACACCTTACAACTTCTAAAGCACCCACACAGGGCCACAGAGTTTCTCTTTACATTTTAGCCAAAGTGCTTGAAGGGCTGGAAGGCAAAGCCTCTGCTGAGAAACCCGGGGAGAGGAGCTGTTACCTCTTGTTTAAATCACACCTGAGTGCGCCTCGGTGAAGGTGCTGAATAGGGCAGCGGATTGTTCACATCCTTGAAGCTTTTATTCAAATCCTTGCCCACTGGAAATGGGCAGGTTCATTAATTGCACGGCTCTCCTGGCAGCATCTTCCCTTGTGTTGGGTGAGGAGTGAAAGAACGTGGGGCACCAACCTGCTCCAAGGGAAAGGATAACAGGAGACACCAGGGCAAAAGGGGATACTCCAGAAGGGCCATTGCATTCAGAGACATTTCTGGCCTGTCACTTTGTGTCCAGCTATGGGGGCAGCTTGATTTTGGTTTCTAAAGAGGCGTGGAAAGCATAGAGAAAATCTGAACAGGAATAAAAACCTGAATATGGGACAAAAGTGGCTCTTTGAATATGGGACTGCATTAGTGCTCTTTATTTCAAGGTCTGAAAGTAGGAAGGTCAGAGTGGAAACGGTCAGTGGAGATGAGAGAAATGAATCAAATATCAGTGAGTGCTGTGTGAGCGTCAGCATCGCCTGGCTTGAAAGAGGTGCACCGATTTCTTAAGCTATTTCTAAATAGCAACCAGCTCCAGACAATGATTTAGGGACAAAATTAGCCTTACAGGGAACACCTCTTTTGGAAGGTCCCTCTCTCATTCTTTCCTGCTCATTCCTTCTGTTCTTTTATTTCTGTCCCCCCCTCAAAAGGCGAGGTTGTTACTTGGGAGCCCTTTTGAGGGGAGAGAACCATGGTGAGATTCTTGTGTTGGCATGGCTGATGTTAATGGGTAACACCGAGGCCAAAGGTCCTTTAAAGCTCCCACATCTGCAGCTTTGTACAGACCTCACCTCCGAAATGCCTCAAAGTGTGTAGCCAGGCAGGGTTTAATGTGTATTAGCAAGACAAAGGCCCAGGGAGGGGAGGAAAGGGGGATGAGTTTTAATTTACTGAAGATTTATTAGGCCTCATGAAATCGGCCTGAACCACCCATTTTCTGTATCATCTGCCCACATCCAAAGGGGGCAGTTTGCTGGGGGGAGATGGTCGCTGAGAATTATCCTGCAACAAATCTCCCCAGCGCCAAAGGGACACGGACAGGAGCAGGGTGGGGAGGAGGGTTCACCCCCTCGACACGGAGCCCCAAATCTGGAAACATGGAAACGCAGGAATGCCATTGGGGCTCGATCCTTCCTTGCCGTGACTCCTGCGTGCGAGGTGCATGTTCCTTTTGCTAAGCCCGGAGCAGGTGAGTGGGAGATCAGGAGGGGCGAGAGAGGCAGGCGGAGATGCCAAGGTGTGCTCTTCCCATGAAGCTTCGGAGCTGAAGGGATCTGCTGTGGGAAGGGTTAGTGAGTCATTGTCCACACGGAGGTGACGTCCTTTTCCTCCCACGTAGCTGCCTCGTGTCTCCAGACCTAAGCCTGTAAGTCAGGCTCCAGTGTGGCCTGCAGAGCTTTGGGGAATGACCCATCTTGGACATCTCCAGGCTGAAGCTTGGCCACGAGTTTGGCAGTTCTGGGGTTCCCTCAAAGGTCTCTAGGAAAAAGATCATTGATCATACCTGGCTCCTTTCTCTCCCATGTCCCACTCTCACTGTAACAGATTTGATTATTTCATTTCTGCCATTAGCCTGTCCTGGAAAGAGCTCTGTAACGTTACTGTAACGTGCAGTGATGTGAAATGTCAGGTCCAAGCTGACAGAGAGGGGGAGGATTTGGGGATACAGCTACAGGAACAATCCAATGGGGGATCACCAGGGCTCCGAGGGACCCTTTGGGCTAATGAGGGTGAGAACAGGGGATCACAACCAGCCTACTGGGGTCTCCTGGAGAGCAGGGACTGTCTTTGCGTGTAAGGCTGACCAAGACCCCCTCTGTTTCTCCTTGCTCATAAGCAGAGAGGAGATGCCTCTGAATGGTGAACTGTGAATGTTTGTTAGTGTAAGGGGTGTATAACTCCCACCAGGAAAACCACGCTGCAGAGCTAAGCAGGTGTGAGAGTAGGCCCTGGGATCTCAGTCATGGAATGGTTTGGGTTGAAAGGACCTTAAATATTGTCTCGTTCCAACCCCCTGCTATGGGCAGGGACACCTTCCACTGTCCTGGATTGCTCAAACCAGGTTGTATTTTGAACTGATGTAAAAGGCAGGCTGGAACAAACAGATTACTCTGAACATAAGATTTTGTACCTTGATATTCCTCATGAGGCTTCTGATCCTTAAAAGATCCGTCCCTGGGCACCCTGTGGCACGACACCCTCTGTGCCTCTCTGCAGGACGAGCACTGCTAGGAGGGATGAGGGTGACCTGGTTCCCCAAAACAAGTGCTTGAAACCCTGAAGGTCAAAAAAATTTGGAAAACTGCTGATCCCTGGGTCAAATGTCAGGGAGGCAAGTTGTTGTAACCCTAGGAATTGTCACCTAGCAATGAGAAGTTCTCAAGTGATTAAAAAATTAAAAGGTGTTACCTAAGGTTGCAGCGGCGCCTGTCCCAGCCTGGTGGGTTTGGCTGTAGAATTCATGAATAATTTTTAAGGATCTTCTCTTAGAGAAAGGGCTGCGTGCGGGTGGCAGGAGAAATCATCCAGATGAAGGTCTCTGTGAATGTGTGCATGTTCCTTCTTGATTTGGACCTTGGGACCTCAACCGACTCCTCTGGGGCAGAGTCAGGGCCCTGCTCCTTTCGGATGGGGCACCGTGGGTGGATCCTGACAGGCTGCAGAGCCACATGGGATTAGGTACAAACGAGTGAGTATATAAAAATAGAGCATTTGTGGGGGTGTTTCAGGTGTTTGGGAGGAAGACACAGGTCTAGAATCACTCCTACAAATCCTCTTCTCGGCTGTACTTTGTAAGTTATTTCTGACACCTCATTATATCCTTATGATAAGTGTCACAACAAAAGGGTAGAGACCTCCCTCGTGCTCCCGATTTTCTGTGTAAATGCCGTCTGCCATGTGATCAGCTGCAGAGTCACGGCCAAGTGCCTCTCATTGAGCTTTCCAAGCCGCCTCCCTGAGCGCTGCATGGGCTCGACGAAGGGTTAAGGTTTGTCCCATTGATAGGAAAATGCCTTTAGGCACTGCTATTCTTGAAAAACACTGCCTGAACCATTGAACCCCTTTGGAGTTAGGAAGCTGTTCATCCACCCTCAGAAGGAAGGGCGAATGTTGAACAGAAAAGTTACACTCCATGGGCAGGCTGAGCAAACATGGAACTGCTGGAAAGCAGTCAAAGGAAGCTGAAAAGCCATCTTAGATACGGAGCTGAGCATGAGTCACCCAGGGAAGTCAAAATAGACTGCTCAAGTACTTCACTTCAAAGCCTTCGACACCATCAACGATCAGGCATCCCGGGAATGTCGCTGCCCCTCCGAGCAGGCAGGGAGGGATCGCTGCGTGTCCCGCGTTCATCTCTGCGGGGAGAGGCTTTAACAAAGCCCTTTGCGGGACACGTCCTGTGCCCGGGGCTCTCCGGGCCGGGTCCTGTGCCCGGGGCTCTCCGGGCCGGGTCCTGTGCCCGGTCCCACGCCGGGTTCACACGGGAGTCCTGCGGCTTCTGGGCCGCTTCAGATTTACTGAACTGGGAAGACAGAGACACTCACGGGCTTCCCAGGCACTGCAATGACATCGAGATCCAGCCGGGTTCCTGCTGCTGGCGGCGGGTTTGAGCCCTGCCCAGCCCGAGCTGACCCTCCCGGCGCTGCTTCCAGAGGCGAGGGATGCGCACGGACAGGGCTCTGCGGGCTGGAGAGCGTGGCTCTCATGGACAGGGTGGCTCTCATGGACAGGGTGGCTCTCACGGACAGGGTGGCTCTCGTGGACAGGGTGGCTCTCACGGACAGCGTGGCTCTCACGGACAGCGTGGCTCTCATGGACAGGGTGGCTCTCACGGACAGCGTGGCTCTCATGGACAGGGTGGCTCTCACGGACAGGGTGGCTCTCATGGACAGGGTGGCTCTCACGGACAGGGTGGCTCTCACGGACAGGGTGGCTCTCATGGACAGGGTGGCTCTCATGTACAGCCCCTCCGGCAGCGCAGATGTGGGTCCGTGGTGATTTCATCCAGAGAGCAAATCACATCAATGTTTGATTCCGTCGAGTGTTGCAAAGCCAGTTGATCACTGTGATGTGAAATGTCCCTTTTTAAAAAAACCGGTGTTACCTACAGGAATATTGCAATTTTCCTTATAATTATCAATTACTATTATTAATTATCAGGCAGGACTGAAGTGAGAAATCTCCTGCTACCTCGGTAGACAGCTCTTAGCAGAGTCTGAAATCATCAGCATCCTTTTGTTGATGATTTTGACTGGTTCACAAGCATCAAACTTCTTTTTCTGCTGATCTCTTCCTCTGGGCTTGTATTTTTTTGCATAATATTTTAATATCAACTCTACCTTGAATGAAAAAGTAAAACCTGAGCCAATCAAAAGATTACATTAACAGGAAAAACTATATTTTTGTATTTATTTTTCTGGGGGAGGAACAACGCAAGTCCTGCTGCTTCTGCCGCTGGTGGAGCTGGAATAAGTTTGTAAATGAATAGAAGAGATTTAATAAAATCACAGGGCTTAGGCAAAGCAAAGAGGGACAAAATACAATGAAACAGTAACTGGAGAGGGAGTTTGGAGTGTTAGAGGCTGAATGCAATTGCTTGAGTTGGAACTCGACCAGGGCCCTGGGGTTAACACCTCTCCTCCATGGAAAGTGTTAGAGGAACTTTAATATTTGTAATGTTCAGGATTCTGGGTTTGTGCCTTGTCCAAGGATTGGATTTAAAAAATAAATGTTGATGCTGATGAGGATTCTCACGCGGAGGAGAACCTGTGGGCAGGCCACAGACTTGGTCAAGGTTAAATATAAATAAGGCCTCAAGGTGACTTAGGAGCCAAAGTCTGGCTTTCCTGAGTAACTTAGATGCTTCAGCCCAGATCCAGCCATAAGCTTCAGGTCCTAGCTGGGAGACAGGAGCTCAGGCTGATACTGCACACGTGTTCTTGGCTGGCTCTGGGTGCTGAAGCCCAGATTTCAGTGTAAGGCTATGAGATGTAAGTTGTTAAGTGTCACTGAGCACCCTTGAAAATATTATCCGGGCTTGTGGGAAATATGGTTTCCAAGGAATTTAGCGCTGGGAAGCAATGTAAAGCAGACTAGCCCAGTTGTATTGCTAAGCTCAGACTATTGATTTGCACTGTACCTTTTACAAGCTGCATGTCCAGCTCAGTGCAACCCAGGTGTCCGGGCTGCATCGGCAGATGGGGGAGGTGGCAAAGAGGGATAAGCTGAACTCCAGGGTGAGATGGGTGACACCTCACATGCTCATGTAGGCACGTGCTAAAGGTTTTGGCCACATTGGAGCCAAGTGTGTGGCAGGACAGTACCCTAAAATGACCTTAATGTCTCCTAAAATGACCTTAATGTCTCCTCCCTTCACCTCAGCGCACTCAGTGTTGGACTCTCAGTGTCTGGAAGCAGCTGAGCCGTGGTGCATCCACACCTTGCTCTCCATGCCAGTTTGTTTAAAGGGTGTTATCCCAAACATCCCTCCAGCTGCTTAAGCTCAAACCAGCATTTTGGGGCTCTGCTGGATGTGCCACTTGTGCGCAGCAGAGAACGAGGCACCCGCAGAAGAGCACGGCGGGGCCCCGCTCAGTGCACGCTGCTGGGCCCGCTCCAGGCTGGGGTGCCCACGCACTGGGCCAGGGGCACCCAGGCAGTGCCTCTGGTGATGGAGAATTCTTCCATGTGAAGACCTTGCTGCTGTTTATACTGGAGTTGGCACAGTCCAGGCACACCAAGGGAAGGAGTTTGGCCATTCAGTTCTTCTCATTGCCCCAACTTCTGCTTACTGGTGGGCTCCCTGTCACCTGGGCAGAGATTGCTGGGCCAAGCTTCCACTGGTGCACAAGGGATGCAGGTTCCTGAGGAGCAGCATGGCAGAGGCCAGACCCCTCCTGGAGCAGCCACGGGCTGGAGAAGGCCCTGAGTTTGGGGACAGGACAGTCACCACCAGTTGGGGCACTTCTAAACAATCTAGAGGCACGAGGTAAAAAGGAGTGCATTTGCTTTGATCTATCGGCTTTAATCATTTGTAAACATCTATTAATTGGCTGTGTCAGGCTCAGATCCTTATCATCTTCTGGTCTAATTTCCCCCATTCGATACATTTCCTCCACTATAAAAATACCCATCACCCACCCCTGTCAGCACAGATTAAATCTAACGCTCATTCTTTCAGCTCCTCTCCCCAGTGAGGCTGTAAAGCTGTCAGCTCCACACTTGACAAGAGCCAGGCCTCCCTCCTTCCCTTTGTCTCCTGGAGGAGGAAAATATTTAGGTGTCACTGGCTGGATGGCCACAGGGAAGTCAGCAGAACCTCGACCCATCCACTGATCTGAGCCATGAGAGGAGAGAGGAGTTTCCCCCGGCAGCAGCCGGGAGGTTCCCAGTGCCTCTGAGGTTCACCGACCCCTGCGGTCGCTTCCCTGGCTTCCCAGTGACTTCTGCGTGCTGGCACTCAGCAAACTTCCCCTGGGAGTTCCCCAGCTGCTGACACACACGTGACAGCTAAACATCTTCGAAGGCAGCAAGGTGCTGGCTCCTCGGGTGGAAGGGTGATAAAGGGGGTGATGTTGGGTGTCTCCAAAGGAGATGTGCCCAAAGCACGGCTGAAGGGCCAAATATTTTCCAAACCTGCTGGCTGAGTGTTAACATCGTGTCCTGTTCCTGGGTTTATATAAGGCACAGAGGAGGTGGCTGCAGATAGCACATATCTGTGTATTTGCAGTGAAATAGGTGATGCAAGATCCCTGAAATCCCTCCTGGACTCTCAGTACTTCTCACTGCACTCCCATAAGCGATGTCTGAGCATCCCTGCAGGCAACCATAAGGCTGAATGCTCTGCTTCCTGCTCAGTCATGAAACATGCCTTTCCAAGAGGCACAGGAGGAAAAACTTCCCAACAGAGGCACAGCAGGGATGTGCATCAGCAGGAAACAACTGGAGGAGAAAACAGCTCGTTGGGACAGAGTCCAAGCGCAGTGGAAACGAGCAGTCCCAGGAAACACGGCAGGGAGGAGCCAGGTGTGCGGGCAGGAGGGCTCTGGGAGGTGCTGAGCTGCAGCCACTGCTCATCAGCCCATGGTGTGGCTTTGCCTAATCCTCCTTGACTGTCCTTCAGTGAGGTTACAGGCAGTCAAAGCAAGGGCTTAAAAAACTCTCTCCTCTGCCCCTGCCCACCTCATGCAAAGCATGTTCCCACCAGACCGGCCCCTGGCCTGGGAAGCCCAGGATGGTGCCCAGGGGCCGTGCAGAGCTGAGTGCCCAGGGACAGGTTTCCTTGGGCAGGTGCTGCTGCTGAGGCCCGCGGTGATCCCGTGCCCAGGCTGTGGGATCCCATCCCATGGACTCAGCCCCCTGGTCACGGCAGCTCTGCTGGCACCTTCACTGCTGCTGAGCCCGAAGTGTCCACTCTCGAGATAACAAGTGTTTCAGGATGGTCCTCAGAGATTTCCCAAGTGTAGCAGCGCAGAGTTGATGTAACTCCTGCCGTGGGTTACTGCAGAGCTGCTCCTGCTGCTGTGCAGCTCAGGACATCAGGCCAAGAGTGCTCACAATACGTTTAATGTGCATGTTAGCACTCCATTAAATATTGACTATGCTTAAATAAATGATGCAGCCAACTTTCAAGGAAGAAAGTGCTTATTTTGTCAACACAAAATATCCCTCTGTGCCCTTATCCCCATTAGTCCGTCTGGGGCCAGAAAGTTCCCTGAACGAAATCTTTGTAGCTGGTTTCATATGACATCACTCATCCAAAGGAGACTCTGTTAGAGTGAAAAACTTGGTTTGGCCCTAAAAAGCCAGGTGTTTTAACCTGAGCACATCAGAAAGATGACTGCAAAATTTCCTGTAAAAGAAGCTTGAGAAGAAGAAATTTGTCAAAACCGACTCTTTTCCACAAATTGTTTTGACATAAATGAATCTGCATTTTGACGGAGAGATCCATCAATGGAAAATCCCAGAAGAACCTCAAATGTTCTGGACTCTCTTCAGGAGCTGCCATGTGTGTCCTCCAGCTGTCCCCAGTGTCACACCCTCGTGGTCTTGGTGGGCTTTATGAAGGGCGTGTGTTAATCTGGGGGTTTAGCAAGTAAACTTGTCAAAAAAGCTGGGTCAGAAGTCTGAATGCAGCCCCTCCCTAAGTTTGGAGCTAAAGTAAAAGGCAAAATAACACCCAGGTTCCCTCATCAGTCAGTGGGGAGAGACAAATCACATATCCTTCCTGGATATGTAGGAAGATTACATTTATTTGGCTGAATCAAGACAGAGCTTTTGTTGTGCCATGTTGAGGGCCCATCCCCACATTCCCTAGACACGGGTTTGGGTGTGGGGTGTGGGACAGACTGCCCCACCTCTGCTGCCTTTGCTTTCCTTTTCTGCCTCACCATCACTTTCCTCAGGCTCCCTCTCAGCTCCCCTCCCTACATTTGTTTTCACAGCACCTTACAAATAGCTGGTTTTAATAATGTATCATTGGAGGTTCTTTTATATGCTTTTGGTGCATCAATTATTGAAGCCCAGCTCTGGTGTTCTCTGTTAATAATGGGGTTTTTTGTTTGTTTACTTCTGTTGGTCAAATGTTTCACGGGAATGTTGTCACTCTGGCTGCTGCAGGACATGCAACTCTGCAGCGCCCTGAGTGCATCGCTGCCTCTGAGCTCAGCCCACATGAGCCAGGCAGGTTTCCATGTCCCTGGGGTAATTCCAGCCACCGTGCAGAAACACCCTCTCTGCGGGGCAGTGCTCACAAGGGTCACGTCTCCCGTGGAGTCAGGACACTGCCAGGAAGCGGCTCCCTCCTGAAAAAGGCTGGAGCTGGGTGGCTGGAGCTTGAACCAGGGCTGAACCGGGTTTGAACCACGTTGGAACCAGGTGTCTTCAGCTGCTGCTGCACAAGCAAAATGATGGCTGAGCATTCTGCCAGCCTTGCTCGTGGCCCTGGACAATTAAAATGTTAAAATCAATGTTGACAGAGAGAGCTGAGCCTGATGCTCAGCACTGCTGTCTCTGAGCCAGGAGGCTCCACAAGGACCTGCCAGCCCAGATGAACCTGCTGCTGATTTCTTTCTAGGACACCAGTAGTTATCACTGGGCATTTTCCCTGAGAATGCTTCCACTCTTTCAAAGAAATTGCCATGGTTTTTATTTTGAAAAGTATTAGGTTGGAAAATGTCCATCTGTCTCAAATGGTTACTTCCATTTTGCAGAGGCCAATGTCATTATCTGGTAACTTGGGAAAATGTTGACATTAGGATCATAGCATTATTCAGGCTGAAAGGATTTTTAGGAGGTCTCTGGTCCAACATCTGCTCAAAGTAGGGCCAGCTCCGAGGTCAGACCTGATTACTGACAGCTTTATCCAGTCTAGACTTCAAAATCTCTGAGGATGGAGGCTGAGCAGCCTCTGGCCAGCAGACATTGACTTCCCATCACTCCCAACTGGAGATAAATTCTTACTGGCAGCCTGGAGGTAAAGGTTATTTATCCCCTAAACAAATTCTGGATCAGGCTCTCCTATGGAGAGATTCTTTTAATTAAGTTTTACCTCATCTTGGGACTTCACCATGATCTGCTATTCCATCAACACCCCGAGGGCTCAGGCAGCACCCCTCTAACATCCAGAGCAGACGCTGAGTCAGTGTGTTATAGTTCTGTTCATTGCGTCCATCCTTCACCTCTGCAGCTGCAACACAAAATAAGGAAAAATGGAAACAGGATCATGCAGGTGGTGAACTGGTCCAAGGTCAGAGCCCCACCACAGCCAAGGCACATATGAGGTTTTCCTTGTGGATTTTTTCATGGGTTGAAGTGAAAACCATGAGCAAGTTCAGAATTTACCGTAAGCTGAGGCCATGTGTGAAAGCCCCAATTCCTGGCATTCCCTGGGCTTCCCCGTGTTCATTATCCCAAGTGTTTGCTGACATGTTTGGGTCCTTACCCAGCCTGCCCTTGCAGTCCAAGCTGGAACATCATTTGCCTTTTCCCTCCTGTTGGAACGTTTGGTCTCCTCAAGCCACTCCAGCTGCTGGGCTTTCCATCAGCTTCCAGGTAACTGGATTTGTGCTGCCTGAAGCTCAAGCTGCTGATCCATGTGGGAGATGGGAAGGCAGGACTTGGTCTTCCCTTCAGTTCTCTGGGTGAGAGGTGTTTGTACGTAAGGAGTGTTTCTGCGGCCCGTTCTGGCGTGGGAGCAGCAGGAACCACAGGAGAGGCTGCGATGGGTTTGCACTGGTGGGGCATGAACTGGGCACTCTGGTTTGCAAGAACAGAGCAGGCTGAGGATGCTGCAAAGTCCCCTCAGAGGAGGGAACGATCCACTGGATCAGGAGACCACGTGATGGAGGCACTGGTCTGGGCAGAGCTGATGTGTGACTGTAAGCAAAACCCCTCTCTGTCACTCCTCCCCTGCCTTTGGTCTCCAGGGACATTTCTGGAGACAGGGAATGTATTTTACAGTGTGGCTGCAGATTTAAAAGGAGTTTCTGTGCTCTGTAAGTAAAGCTGACACTTGATAGCTCAAGGCAATCTCAGCACAGGACTTGTGCTGCAGCTGTGGGATGGTTCCACTCCTCTTCTGTCTGGAAGGTGGAAGAAGCACTGAACACACACTGAATTTGGTAGCACCCCAAGCTTATGCTTCCTTTGTCCTTCCTTCTCCTCACTGTCTGGGAAGGAAATTGGTTCACATTTTTTTGCTTGCCACCTGACTGACACCTTGACTTTTTTCCTTTCTTCTGCTCTTCCTTCTTCTTCTTCTTCTTCTTGTTTTTCTCTTCTACATGGTCAGCACTGCTCAGTTCCTAATGAGAAAGGCCAGGGAAGGCAGCTGAGGGCACCTCCCACTTCTTTTAATAAAAAGGTGCTGTAGGAGCAGGGTTTGCAGAGCAAGTTTGCTTTGTTAGCCTGATCCACACTCCCTCCTGGTTCCAGACCACTGACATTAAACAGTAAGTCAGGGAAGCTGCTGCAGTTTGCAGAGACCACAGCACAGCCACAGCTGGACAGATGTCTGATGGCAGGAGACACCTTATTTAAACACCAGTCTTGGCACCAGCCTCATGTTTTCCATTCTGGTGCACACAGCAAGCCCTAAAAATTACATGGAGCAGCTGATCACTCCATTGCTGACACATCGTGGTGGGAGGGTTGCCAGCCACCTGGAATAACACTGGTGTGGGTTTAGTGGCTTTTCTGAGAGCATCTCCAAGTGACCTTGTGCCTGCATTAAAGGGAGCTGGTTTCTCCATTAAGTAGATGTGCACATTTTGGAGACCCATCACAGTGGTGCAAATGAATCCATAGCCATGGGGGATGTGAACTAGAAAAGAAAGAGGAGGGAAGCTAGGCTCAGCTCCTGAGTTTTTCCCTGTGATTTGCCCTGTGACTTCAGCAATTTAACACTCTGTGCCTCAGTTTCCCTGCTGTGAAATGCAGTGATCCTCTCCTGCAGATCCAGCATGACATGAGAAGGAGCCCATGCAGGTCAAGGTGCTCCTCACCACTGTGCTGCAGGCCACATAAAGAGATTTTCTGCTCCTTTCCCTGAGGGGTGCACCCGGCTATCCCATGGAAGAGGACGCGGTATTCACTAACATCCCCCTCGAAGACCTGGCTCTCCACACCGCTCTCTCTGCCCTGTTTGCCTCATGCTGTGGCAGGTCCCAGCCTGTGGCTGCAATTCAGATAATCCCAGACACCAAAATTATTAATATTGATCAGCACCTGCAGCACTTTGCAAGACAGTAAAGCAGAGGCGGGTGGGAGCCCCGAGACATTTCTGCTCCTCGTGGGTGACTGGGACTAAGGGGCTCCTCCGTGTCATGCCAGAGCAGTAATTCAGAACTGGAAATCTTCCCATGTTTGGAAAGGCGTGGGGAGGAGGAGGCAATTTTGGTGGAGCCCTGCTAAGCACACTGAGTCAGGAGAAAAGGGGGAAATGTAAGTAAAGAACCCCCACAGTGTTTATTTTTATGTAACTTTCTCCCTGCCATGGATTCCCACACCTCCTGGCTGGTTTCACCCTCCTCTCCCCGTCCTCCACTCTGCCTGGGATCCAGCTTGGCTCCACTTTTCTGTCAGTGCATCTGAAGTGCAGCCCTGTTCCCGAATCCAGGGGAGGGAGGGGTGTTCCTGGACATGGATTCTCCGTGGGTTACCCACATCCACAGCCTCAGGTCAAGCCAGGAGAGCCCTGGGCACCCCTCCCCCACAGTCCTGTCTCTCCGCTTGCTGCCATGCAGGACTCTGCAGGTTTCGGGTCAGTTCCTGTGTGCTCGTCATACCTGGGCAGCTAAATAGCTCCATTAATTGTGCCTATGACTAAAAGATTGATGGATGAGAAAGAACAAGTCTCCTCCCACCCCAATTAGTACTTCATCAAACACAGGACGTGCCCCTCAGGATACCACAGTGGGCTGGGGGTGTCAGCATACCTTTTGGACAGCGAGGTAATGGAGTGAGATTATCAGTCAATATTTAAATACAGACAAGATCTGAGCTCTTTCTGAATTGCCAGTTGGTCTATTGTGGCAGTGACGTCCTGTGCCCTGGATCCCTCATTTTTTATCATGCTACATTACCCACAGGGCTTTCACGTTCCCACACCACTTGACCTCTTGACTCTGTTATCTCCATCTTGGAACAAACAAGAAACATTTTATTCCCACCAGCAAACTGTCATTCACATCAGCAGCTTCTGCTGTGAGTCCTCGGCTCTTTTTTCTCCATCTTCTTGCCTGCCCCACTGGGAGCTCTGACTTCCCGAGGTGGAAAATAGAGGCAGAATAAATCCACTCCCTAAATGCTTTCAGCCCACTTGCTCCTTCTTAAAGTGACAGGGCAGATTTACGGCTATTTTTTGTTCCCTCCATCCTGTGATTTATTCTTTCCTCTTCCTGGGTGTTTTTCCATCAGTCATAACGAGAAATAAAAGCATCTGGCTGAACAAATCTCCTGGTGACAGTCAGATTGGTCAGAGGTAGTAATTGCAATTAAGATAATTCCCAAGTAACCTTCTGCTGCTCTAGTGCCTTTCTCCACAGCAGAGCTGTGGTTGGAGATATCAGCGTTAACTTGAGCAACAGAGCAAGTTTTTCAGGACAAGTTCCTTTAATATCCAGTGTAATTCTGTGATTCACTGGTTCCCCTTTAGTTTTAGTAAATAACTGGGCACTTTAAACATGTCAATCAATCCTAGAGGTAGATTAGACTTGAGCCTTGCAGTGAGGGCTTTGGAGGGATGTCATATAACATATCTGGTGATGAAATAGCAGGGACTGAGCTTTGCAAGGGTACAAACAGCAGTGCTGCAGGGTGAGGTTGTTATGTTGTTGTGGAGGACCCACAAAGTCACTCCTGAAAACAGGTCAGTGGTGTTGTTCCTGGAGTGGAGGCAGCTGTTAGGACAAGGCTCTGGACAGCAGCACCCGGCTGCTCTGGTTGAGCTTTTGGCTTTTCGTGTCTTGGTACACGGAGTGGACTGTTCCCCCATGTAGGGTTTGCTGTCAGATGGGAGGCACCAGGAGCTTGGCACAGGCTGTGCAGGGAGGAATTTACTTCATTTTCAGTCAGCAGCAACAAAAACTCCAGTGCTGGAGGACCACAGCCCCCTGCCCTCAGAGGGGACCTTCCAGGGATCTTGTCTGTTTGGAGCTCTTCAGCACTCACCCCATATGCCCTTTCACAGCCTGCTGGATCTCAAACCCATTGCCCACTCTTTGCTTAGTTTGGGATGGAATTTGCCCAGGCCCTCGAGCCCTCTGGAGCAGACAGCGAGCGCCTGCGTGGTGCCTGCGTGCGGGGCTGTGATGCCCCTTGGACGCTCTGGCTGGAGGGACACGGAGCTGCCCAAGACAGAGAGGGATGGCTGAGCACAGCGGGTGGGGAGCGATGTGGTGTCCCTCCCTCCCCCTGTCACTGTGGCCACCTCTGCACTGCCCATTCACCCAGGGGATGATGACACTCCGTGCTTGCCCCACAGGAGCATGAGCCCTTTTTCCAGGTGTCCGTGAGGAGCACGGCTGCCAAGGCAAAGGGAACTGCATCAATGCCTCCAGATAAATGACTACATCCATTGTAAGGACTCGGTAAAGCCCCCATTGAAATAAATGGCAAAACTCCCAGAGATTTCAAAGGGATCAGTCCTGAATGTTTGTAATTCTCTCCTAGACTTATCATATATCCTCAGCACTGTGTGCTATTTCCATAACAAGAGGTATGGCATTCCCTTACTTCCATGTTTGTTAAGTAACAAAGAGAGATTTCAACGCTTGTAGCCTTCCCAAATTTGTCAGGCACCGAGCAGTCTCCCCGTGGCTCCATGTGAGCTGTTCCCAAGCCCAGAGCCTCGTTAGCATCGAGCTGTTCCGATGTTATGAATATGCATCAGGGCTACGTTGGGGTTTTGTTGGCATCAACAGTGACTTTGTCATTTAATGGTCTCCAGGGCTGTTTTAATCAACATGCGCATTTCGCGTGTCAGCTTATTTCACTTCACTGCTTATTATTTTATTTACAAATATTCTGGTAATTTCTTGGATTTATTCCGTCCCACGCGCCTGTAACTTTCTCTTGTCTGCTCTGCGCTGTTCTCGAGCCAGAGTCTGTGGTTTCCCTTGCTTTGTCATGGGGAGGGATCAAATTTACCCTCCACCAAGCTTTGCTTTGCTTCATTCCCCATTGCAAAACGTTGATCAAACTGGGAGGGGGAATGAGGGAGGGGTATTCGCTCAAATGAGATTTACAGCAGCATGTGGAGCCTTAGGCCGGGTCCAGACAGATAGGCAGGAGTGCCAAGGCCACCGGGAATGCGCCTCAGCTTTCCAGCAGGAGCTCTGAGCCTATCTCAGAGCTGCAGGATTTGTTGTATCTGGTCAGAGGAGGACAGGAACCAGCACTGCTCCAGGGAGACGCGCTGAAGGAGCTCCCAGGGGGATGCTCCCGAGGCTGCTGAGAAAGCCCAGAGGAGAAAGGATTGATGAGATGAGGTCAGGAGAGGTGGAGGAGAAGCTGGGAGCTAGGAGCTCAGCTGCCGGTGGAGGATGCGGCCAAGAGGGCAGGAGTGCTTCTATGTGCGCCTGTGGGAGGAAGAGGAATTTTGCACGGATAATTTGGACAGGCTAAAGAGGAGAATGGGGACCAGAGTCTACAATGCTTCAAACACACCCTGGTCCCTCTGCATAAACACCCCTGTCACATCCAGCACTTCACTGCAGGCTCTGGGGGTGGGAGCAGAGATCTTTCCGGTCCTAGAGTGAGAGCTTTTCCTCCAACCACTCACTAGAGTTGGTGTTTTAGAGTTGAGGAAAGGTGCCTGCCAGGAATTCAAAAATAAGTATTCAAGCCCTGCTCATGTGCCTTGGCATGTTTCCCATCACAACTGCCAAGATGTCCAAACCTGAAACAAGCATCTTTAATAATTCACTGACGGATGCTTTTAAAAAATGTGTGGTTTATATTCATGCCAGTGCTGACCCTCCCTCCCCTCTTCCCCATCGCTCCTTCCTCTCCTTTTCTTGCAGGTGGTCTATTTAATTTCAATTTCAAGCTGTTGCCTCCTGCTTTGGTTCAGCAAAATGATGTGTCTTGACCTATTCATTTAATGTTTCCAAAATCTTTTACATTTCCTGCCTCCTTCATTCCCCCCTTCCCTGCTTGAAAAGAAAAAAACCAATTCCAACTCGCAAAATGAAGAATTTCCCCTCATCTGTAGAAAATCTGGCCTCACTTATACCTGTAAAAACAGTTGTTTCCCTCATAGGAAATGGATTGCTCAGCACCTGAATTTTGGTTTGGTTTGGTTTTTACCCTGGTGAGATTTTGATAAATCTCTGCCTGATTTCGGGAAGAAATGGGCAAACTCCATGAAGGCTAAATTGGCTGTTTAGCCTCCCAGAGCAGAGGATTTCACTGTTCCCTATCAGAGCCTCAAGTCTGCCCACTGACTCCAGCTGAGACAAGGGATTTTTGGTGGGCAAAAAACCGAGAGGAGGCAGTCCCTGCCCCCAGGATGTTGCAGGAAAGCAGACCAGCCCAACATGAAGTGAGAGCAAGGTGTGTTATCATGCTAGAGAGAAAGCTGGAGGAAAAACTAGGATTCAGCCTCTTGCCTTCAGATTTCAGTCCCCTGGAATCCAGTCAAGGATTTCTCTCCCCAAAGTTTGAATGGCGGTGTGTCAGCCACAGGTGATTTCAGACAAGTTGCACCTCAGTTTTTATTGAGGAGGGTTGAGTAGGGGGCTGAATGCAGGATCCCAGCCCAAAGGGGAAAGCCAAGGTTTCCCTGCCTGCTGGACATGGCGTGGATGTCGAGGAGATGACAGTGAGGAGCAGCACTTGCTGCCCTTTGGAGACACAAAGGTCTCTCCTTGGAGGCACAGACACAGCTGGGAGCTTTGGCCCCCCCTTGCACGAGCGGGCAGACACGGCCTGGCTCCACGTACGTGAGCACAGGAGGGGTTTGTCCCCTCAGCAAGGATCTCCTGAAGAAAAATCTAGTGACAGGTCCTTGTATGATGGAGAGATGATGTCAAATTCTCAGTAATCTTAACTGACTCTGCTGTAAACAGGGTTCTATGTGTGCACTGAATTCATGGGATGAATGGGTTTCCTTTCCTGCTTTGGCAGCATCAGCTTCTGCTTTGAATTCCTCCAGTTTGAAGATGTTGCCCTTCATGTTTTCCGTCAGTTCATCCACGTGGGTGTTTGTGTGTCTACCAGAATGTACAGATTTGAGTTCACCTTTTTTAACACTAACCAGAATTATCTGATATGAAAAAAATTAGAGCAAATCACCCCCACAGGCACTGTTTGCCATCTGCCACCTCACCTTCAAGCCCAGCCCCACAACACTCAGACCCTTTGGCTCCAGACCATAGCTCTGGCAAACTGTGCTCTGGGGAGGGGCAGGAGCTGGTGAAGCCCTTCTAAAAGCAGGAATAAAGTTGCTGCAGCCTCTCTGGGGTGTGTGGTTGCTGCATTAGTGGTGGCTCCAGGGGCTCAGGGCAAAGGAGAGCGGGTGGGAGCTGTTAGGGAGCTTAACTTTTCATTTCCTGTGTGGTTTCACATTAGGCTTGGTCTGCATGCTCAGGTTTAATTGATACACACAGCAACACTTTATGTACATGCTGGGCTTCCAGAAATAACTGGTGGTAAGATGGGCACATCAGCAATGGCTTTTTGGGTCTCCAGAGAACCTGGCTGGCAGGACTGAGATGTTTTAATATGTGCTTGGTTTCCCTGCTTTGGACCCCAAAGGACAAAGCATGGAAGATTAGTAATTCAAATAAAAAACAAATCTTCCTATTCAGAACAGTCTTGTGCTCTGAAAGAATAAAATTTGCAAGGCTGAAAAAGCAAAGCAAATGCTACTGTGGGTGCTGAGGCTTATGGAGTGCCAGAAAGAGGCTCCTGGCTCCCTCCCTTCTCCCCATCCTCCCCCGCGTTTATGAGGTGCTCAGCTCTGTGGTGTTCATCTCCTGCTTCGCTACATGACAGGGCTCTGAGAGCCTTTCTCCTGGTTGCCAAATTTCCTCCAGCTTTTTAGCCATGCAGTGTGAGAACAGCAGAGCAGGGCCAGCAAAATTATTCCCTTGAAAATAAGGAGATATTTTGTTTTTCAGACATGTTCCCTGCATGCTCAAAGGGGCTCTTGGGCCAGGGTGCAAAATTGCCACTGAAAGGAGCAGAGAACAGGAGAAACAGAGTGAAACAGAGTGTGATTGCACTGAGGTCATCTCAGTTTGGGCAAGAGAAGGGTCAGAGATAGGACAAATTCTTGGTGCTAAAGACAGAGGAAAGAGGTCATGCTCCTGGTCATGAGAGCTTCAACTGCACCTTGCAGCTGCAGCTGAAGTCCCGTCCCTGCAGGAGTCCAGGAAGGACGGGACGCGGCACTCAGTGCTCTGGTCTTGTTGACAAAGTGGTGATGGGTCACAGGTTGGCTCTGATGATCTTGGAGGTCTTTTCCAACCTCAGTGATTCTGGGATTCTGTGATTCCAGGCATGGAAAAGGACTCAGCGGAATTGTGCTGGTGGTTTTCCTGGGTAATGCATCTCCCAGGGGCAGGGATGATTTTTTGATGTAACTATATCACACTAAAGACAGAGTTTTGAGCATTGGGAAAACAAACCCTAGCTGGTGCTTTATCCACTGAAACTCATTCTTTCTTCGTGACTACCCCAAATAGTGTGAAAGTCTCAGAAATCCCGTTAAAATAAAAAGTACGGATTTTATTTCTGTAGTGTGACAAGCTGTATGACTCAATGTACAACTCAGTATTTGAGTCATAATACTCAGTATTTCCCCTCAAGTCATCCCTCCTTCATCCTCCCATCCTTTCATCCCAAGAAATCGATCTTTTTATTCATTAGCCTTAAACAAGGCTGTGGCAGAACCAAGCCTGATAAGATCAAACGCATCTGCTCCATGGGTCCTTTTGACGATTGCCTGACTTAGAGTAGACAAAACATCTTAATTAAGGACCGTTCTCACTGCATTTCCCTCCATCTGCTCGGCAGAAATTCCCATGAATCCTGCAGGATTTTCCTCTGTGTCAGGCAGAGGGTCCTGCCACCGAACAAGCTTTCGAGAAGTCCTTGCCCAGTATGACTCAGAGATTAAGGAAGCGTTGTCTAGACAAGAGCCCGGGTTTTCAAGCCACGGCTCTGAGTGGGAGTGAGAGAAGCCAAGAGGTGTCAGCAAGAGGGATGGACTGTGCTGGGTGTCTGTGAGCCTTGGACTGCCCTGGGGCTCTCACGGCATTTCCTTCAGGACGGAAACTGGAAGGCAGCACATCCCGGGAGGTGCCGGCTGATGAGAGGGCGCGGGCTCCCCGCCGCTGCTCCCGGTCTGCGCCGCTCTCTGCCGCGGGACTGGAGCCGCTCGCTGCGGCTCCTCAGCCCCTCACCCCATCCCTCGCTGTCCTGCACATCCCCAGACACGCTCCGGGCAGCGCCAGCCCTGCCTGCGGGTGAATGTTTGCTCTGGCACGATGGCACAAGGCATCCCGAGCTCCAGCTGTGCCCAGGCGCCCGTTCACAGTCACTGCAAGTGAAGCACAAGTGGGGTTACTCACTTGGAGAGAAAATGTCTTTTTAATAATCATTTAAAAAAAAAATCCAAACCCCTTCAGAGCCAACAAATTGAGTTTTACACCACCTCATCTTCTGGCTTCAGAGTAGGACTCAGTGAAGGAAAGACTGTCAGTACCTGGATGGTGAAGGGTAAGAAAAGTCAGCTCTAATTAATTTATGGAATTGCTGGCTCACAGTAGAGAGGCCATGGCTACATCTACCCAAAGAAGTGACTAACAAAGGAAACAGCTGAACTGGGACAGAAAACAGCTTATCATTTGCTAAACAATGCCTGCCTGGCAAAAACCCCAAGGCAAGGCTGCCTTGGGACTAGTTACACAATTCCTCTTTCAGTAGCATGCATTTGTTGGTGTTCAGACATGATTAAACATCAGATAAAAGGATCATGAAGTTGAGTCTGTGTTGATAATTCAGGTTTGAACTAAATTTTCAGCACCTTTTGAATTGCAGATAGTTTTTCAGATGAGTCTGGACAGAGGGTGATCCTTCTAGTGTGCACAGTGAAAAAGAAAAAAAGAAGTAAAAAATCAAAGCTTTGAAACCCCAGCTGGTGTTTCCTGCTTCTAAACTGCCCAGTTTTGGTAGAGGAATGGATTTTCTTTCATAAACTCCCAATTGTAGTCAACCGAATGGAATTCTGAGATTTTATTTGGCTGAGTTTCCAAGCCAAGTCAACCACTTTGTTCTGAAGAACTGGAAAACTGCTTGGTGGAGCTCAGAATTGCCTCCTAGGTGTTGTCTCACTGCAGAGAATCCTTTTCCCTTCTGTGTAGGAACAGACAGATGTATTTCTGAGTTAGCAAAAAATCATTTGAAACTTAGGCATAGCAAAAAAAAGTCTGTAAAGCAGTGATATCTCCTGAGCCAAGGAGGTTTTTGCTGCCAAATGCTGCTGTTTGGAAAATCTTTGAACTTTTCAGGAAGAGATCCACTAGGGTATCTTTCAACAGGAATGATTTTGTGCTATAGAAATATTGTAAAGGAGTACATGGTGTGGAGAAGTAATTACACATGTCTTCAAATAAATCCCTAACTATTTTAGGGTTAAAGAGTCCACAGTGGTCGTCTAACTTTATTCGGATTTATATTCTTATGAAATTCCTCTGGCTCCCATTTTTTTGCATATTAGTCTTAAAAAGGGAATATATTGTCCTTCCATTCCTCCCCCCATCCATCAATCTAATCTAATTTAATCTAATCCAGCCTAAACTAAAATAATGAAGACAGACAACCCTTCAGAGCCAAACACAATTAATTCATCCACAGTTAAAATGAAATTTCTTTTTTCATTTGGAATTTCCTGTTGAGTTGGACAAGCCCTAAATTATTGCCATACCTTTAGCAGAAGCAGGTTATCATCTAGTCCAATATACAGCACAAATAGCTAGGTGTAAATAGAAAACATGGTGCTACTTTTTCCAAGTTCATTAATGAAAATTCAAAATAATGGAAAATTTAATGCCAGTGTGTACCTTCCTTCAGGCATTCACTACTAGAGTGTGATGTCCTAACAGGGAACTCTGAAAAGACAATTTGGATTCAATCTTTTCACCCTGCTGCTTGGTATTATTACAGATACTCTCTCCTATATGGGAGAAATTCCTTTTCCTGTGCAGTTTTCCTTCCGAGGGCCTGTTTGGTGCTCACACAGCAGCGCCAGCCACTCTCAGCTCCCGGTGCAGCCAGGAGGGGAATTGAGACGCAGCAGAGGCACTGGGGAGGCGGGCACGGGTGGGAGTTTGTCGCTCATTTTCCAGCCATTGGAGGAAGGAAGTCTTGCTTTAAATTGAGCCTGTACGTGCAGGATATTATGGGATGCTCTGTGTGTGTATGTTACAGGGTTTCCCTGGGTATCTGCTCTCTCCAGGACTGTCCCTTGTGTGGTTATCCCACACTTGTGGTATTCCCACGTGTTCAGGCAGTGCTGCCACGGGAGGAGAGAAGGAAATCCCCCTGCACTGAGGCTCAGGTGAAAAAACACACTGGGCTCGATTGATTGGGGTAAATATACTGAATTTACCAGAGTTATCCCTGATTTTTATGATTAGAGTGGGCTTTGCAGTCCCCTTCTGTGTATTTAATGGATCTCCCTGTGGAAGGGGAGGGACAGGAGACAGGACAATCCCCACGGGTTTAGGTCTCTGAGGAAAAGCTTGTGAACTCTCCCTGCATTGTGAACCCCGCAAACTCCAAAATCAAAGTGTTCCATGAACCCTCGAACTCCACCAGGCTTTGCCTTGCCCAGTGGAAAGGCCTCAGTTTCTTGTCATCCCCTTTTTGTTACTTTGGCTCCGTTTTATGAGCAGGGAAGCACAGCTGTACAATCTCCCCCATCTCAGTGTAATTGCATCAGACACTTGGAGGCCGTCAGATTGCCAGTCAAGCTGGTATATAATGAATTTACTTGACATGCAGAGGTCCTTATGTCACAAAAGGTTTTCTCATTATATCTGAGCTTTTACTTGTTTATCAAGAGTCTCCAAACCCTCACTCTCTCCCCACTCACAGTGGGAGAAGTGCTGCAGGAAGCTGCCTTTTAGCTCAATATTCATCAGAAAAGGCCCACCTGGCTGTAAGTTTTCAGTTTTATTTGCAGCTTGCAGGAGAAGATCTGGCTGCAAGTACCTGCTGTGAAGAATCAGCACTGGGGAATGACATGGACAAGGGTGATTCTTTATAACTGGTAGTGTAATATTCTCACTGAGCTGTGTTGGGACACCTGGGGGGTTTATCCCCCCTTCCCAGTAAGATTAAGCAGTGTTAAATGGTGGGTGCACCCTTGTCCTCACTGAAGGTAACAATTAGATCTGGTCACGATAAACCCCGTAACGCACTTAGGCACGTGCAGGGGAGTCATTCCTGGATCCTGGATGTGTCTGGTTCAGCACAGGGCGCAGCTTGCACAGAGCTCCTCAGAGTGCAGGAAACAGTGCCCTGAGCCTGCATCCTTCGGCGAGGTGGGAACAGGGATTTGATGTCATGGCAGTGGGCAGAGTTATGCAAAACCCCACAGGAGAGCCACAGGAAGGATGGGAGTGTGCGACAGCCCTGCACACTGGGGAACTGTTTGGGAATGTGTGGGACTGCACCCTCTGGAGCCTGCATTAGTGCTCAAGGGGGAGCTGGGGCCTCCAGTAAGGCTCCCCTGCTCTCAAAGAGCCTTCGGAGGGTGGGGCTGTCACTGAGAGGGCGCCTGCAGGCTCAGCATCCGGACAAGGGTCCCTGCAAAGCAAAGCCCAAAGCCTCCTCTCTGCAGAAGGGCTCAGGGAGGGGGGCACAGCCTGGCTTCAGCAGCCCTGTGGCAGCAGGTCCGTGTGCCCAGATGTGCAGGAGAGCCCCGGTGCCCCCGAGCAGCCCGGATCCGAGGCTTGGCAGGGCCGCTGCAGCACCTCGCTGACGACTCCTGCCCGTGGTCCGGGGCTCTCTGGGCTGTGATGCTGCTGCTGCTCCGCAGTGCTGGGGGCTCGGGTGGGAGCAATGTCTCACATGAATGAGATAAGAGAAGACAAAGCAAATGGGGAAGAAAGGAAGCTTGTAGCTTTTCAAGTTCAATGAGGCTTACCAGGCTTTCGGGGCCTCTTCAAATCAGAGGCTGAGTTAAAAGAACATGCAGAATTCAAAGCCTGTCCTTTTCCAGGCCCTCTGCCGACTTTGAAAATCCTCCCAGCTCGTGTTTACTCTTGTTTCTCTCCCTCCTCCCCCTCTGCCCTACCTTCCCCACATAGACACGCACTCAACCCCTCTCCCCATGAACAACTGTCCCCCCAAAAGCAGCTCCTGGCAGAGAGGTGCCCAGCCCCAGGAGCAGGGGGGGGTGGCTGTTTCCATGCCCCCAGATCCTGAATGTGGGATGTATGCAAACGGCAGCCAGTGGTGGGCAACATCAGCAGAGGATACAATGGACCCCCTAATCCCTCGCTGCCCAGAGCTTTCTCTCACCGCAGAGGAACCAGCACCAGGACAAGCAGTTCCTTCGCACTGCAAACATTAAAGTGTTTCTTTTGCTGGCAGACACATACTTTGGAAAGTGGCTGCGATGAGGAGCACAAAGGCTGGGTGCTTTCATTCCAGGAATTACAGTATGGGCCACCAGCTTCTGGAAGGAATCAAGGGCCGCAAGTGGGGGGACCTGGAAGCACAGGAAGGGATGAAAGCTGCATTTTCACTGCTGACAGTGTGACTTTACTTGCAAAAGGAGGTGAATGCACCTGGGACACTTCCACAAGTAAGGGCTCTGCACCAAGGGGTGTTACTAAGACTGGCTCAGGTGGGATCCATGTCTGGCTGTTCAGAGGAGAACTGTGCCTGGGAGAGTCGGCCCCACGTCCAGCTCACCCCCATTTCCTGGGCAGACACAAGGGTTAATTGTTAATTAACTAATTACAGGTCTTTGTAAGACTGGGCAGGTGAGTGCAGAGGACTTTCCCCCTTCTGCTGCTCTGCTGTGGGCACAACTTCTGCTTCTGCCCCACTCATATTTTTCTTGTCCACCCCAGCTGGGAGCTCTGACCATGAATTTCTGACGAAAAGCAGGTAAGACCTGTGAGAAAGGAGACTGTCCACGTACACAATGAGAGGATTATCTCAGGTGCTTGGCTTCAGCTGCTGCACATGGAGCCTGAACCCTGATCTGTTTTGCCCCTCCCACACCCCTGACCCTGGGCTTGGGAAGGGTCCTCTCCCAGCCACTCCTTCAAGTGTTTTACCAATAATGAACCAAGCCTGCCAGTCCCTGCTTCACCATGGCTTTGCCCCAGCTCTAAAGCCAATAAAACCTGCAGCTGGGGCAAATCTACAGCCTTCTCTCACCCTGTGCTGCTCCAGAAAACTTCATCGGCGCCTTTCTTTTTCTGGAAATGTGTTGTTCTGTCCTAGGAAAGAACCAGTGCCAAAGGCAGAAAACAAACTGCTGTTAATACCTTTATTTTCTTGCACAGGAGCTCAGTGCATGTCTAAGAGAGCTGAGCTGTGAACTGTTGGTTGTTTGTACCTCTCAGAGGTCTCGGAGAGGGGGGCACAGCACAGACACAGGGAACTGAGCAGTGGGACCGACCCCCGGGAGGCTGCAGGGTGAGCCCAGCCCTCAGGAGACACAGATGAGCAAATTCCATGCTGTGGTCCTTTAAGTGAGGAGCAATTGCCGTGCTGGAAGCTATTTATTGCTAGGACTGAAGCCAGTGTTCAAAATAAATCTCTGTGGTTGTAACAGTTCTGCTAATGCTTGTGGAAGAAATAGACTTTAGTGCAATTACTCCTGATTTATGCAAAGTGGGAGAAGGATTAGATGAAAACCTGAAAAGCAAGTGTCAGTGTCCTTCAAGACACTTTTAAATGGGGTCAGGAAAAGCAATTTAGGGGAAGCAAAGGTCTAAATATGAATCCTTTGGAGAAAATCCTGCTGTGAGATGTTCAGTGTGAGGCACTGGATCAGCTGTACCAGCACAGCTGTCAGGATGGAAAAGGCTTGAACCATTGCCTGCTTCATGTGACAGTCTTAGTCCTGAACAACTAGATTACAAACAAAGAAAAAAAGGTAAAATCAAGCCAAATGTCATTTATAAAACTATTCTCAGGTCCTGGCAGTGAGTTTGCATATATAAAATAAATACAGTTTTGTAAGAGAGGTCTCGTGAGTGAGGTGGCCCAAAGCCTGGCTCACCCTCCTGCTGGGCTGCCTTCATGGCTCTGGCTGTGGGGTATTGCCAAAGTGCATTTACCTTAGAGACACTCCAGACTTCCCTACACCAGGGCAGGGATTACACAGCCATGGGCTGCAGCTTTTTTTGTTGGTCCTTTTTTTGGAGGCTGTGGTAGCAGATGTCTTCTGTCTGTAGCTCATGTGTGCTCATCCAGAGGTTAAAGACAAGATCAACTCTTCTGAGAGAAAGGACTGAAATGTGCCCTTTTCCTCCCAAAATTCTTCTGCATTGCGCTGGTGGTTGTTGTTATCATTAACTGCAGTCAAGCCATGCTCAGGACACTTGGCTGTACCACAGACCACCCTCTTCTCTTTCCTTGGAGGGCAGTAAAAAGCCACAGGGAGATTTCAGGTAAATCTGAGAACAGAACTTGTCCTCCAAAAGGGACCAGGAGGTGGAAGGAAGTCAGCGCCCCACCCTGGGGAGGGGACAGCTCAGCACTTCTCTAAAGCTGCAAAGGTAAAAGCACCAGCAAAGATGGAATCAACCTGTGGCTGCAGCTCTGAATTTATGCAAAATTTCAAATTTATTGTGGTTTGGAGACAGATTTTGCTCCATGGCCACAGTGCGAATCTGACCATAACCTAAGGGAAGTTTAGAGAAGGTTGTTAAGTGTGAATGACTTCTGAAAGATGGTTTGTACTTGTTTGGGTATCTCGTGTCATGGAATTTGGATGAAAACTGTTTCTTTCTGAGCTGTCAGGGCTCCTGCTTTCTGTCAGAGCCTGGGAACAGCATTGCCCAGAGGATTTTCCCCCTTCCACATCCTTCTGCCCTCCCTCCACAGGTGGGGGGTTGCAGCAAAGGCCAAAATTCACTGCAGACAATACTGAGCACATGATTCCAGTTCGCTGCCAGTGGCGAGGCTGTGCAGTGACTCCTAGGATGGATCCTGCTGGAAAATGATCCTGCTTTCCTGGTTCCCACATTTTCCACAGGCTTTTTCAGCAGCCTTATCAGAAAGGCCAGTGAATAAACAGCCTGCCTGAGCTGGATTCTTTCTTTGCCCCAGGAAAGAGCTCTGTGGATGAGGTTAAAGCCAAGAGATGCCCCAGGAGGAGGTGGCATTTGGCTGCCCATAGTGCTGTGGCTCTGTGAATAATAGGGATCGTTTCCTTTCCAGGACTGTTGGTCCTGGCACTTAATATGCCATTTTTTGCAAGGGCTGTAATGATGAGGAGAGCCAGAGGTGCTGAGGAACAGGGAGGTCATTCCTTGCAAGCTCCAGATGATCTACAACACACGATTATCAGGGCAATACACTTCTTTCATACACCAAGCAAGGTTTCTTATGTAGCCCATGGGTTTGATGTCCACCAGGCCAGCTCTTTTTATCATGTTTGTCAGTTCCAGTGATGCAGAAGTATTTCTGCTTCCTTGTCTGTAATAAATTCTGATTGGTCTTGTGCTGGCTGTGAAGCTAAAAGCTGCTCCTCCCATGGCATTGAAAGCAGCTGAAAAGAGGGACAGGAGCAGATTGCCAGGCAATCAAATAGCCCCGAGGTAACCTGTTCTGGGGGATTTGCTTTGGTCTCTTGCCGGTGCCTGTCTCCCTCTCCCTCTCCCAGCATCAGTACTTTCTGCCAGATGGCTGTGATTTTTACAGGACTACAGACAATTACAGCTGTCAAGGGCGTGCCAGAGGAGTTAGGGTTTATGGTGTTAGGGAGATTACCTTCTAAATGTTAATGGCAGGCACAGACGTGGTAACTCCCGCTCCAGATCCGTTCTGGAGCGGAGCTGTGGGTGCTCCGAGAGCCTCAGAGGTACAGCGGGAGCACTCTCAGTTTCGGGAACACGTCCGTGCCCTCCACACACGCCTGCTGCTCACACACCTGGTCACCCCCGTGAGGACAGTGGGGTCTCTCCACATGCAACAAAGTTGTGCAACCATCAAGCCCAGAGAGGTTTGATTTCACCGGGCTCTCTGAGCTGGGGCACACCTGCAGCTATCCAGGAGCTGCTCTGTGTTTCCTGGGCATTCCCGTTGCCAGCAGAGCCCAAAGCTGTGAGAGCACACACTAAGTTTCAGCCTCTGCAGCTGCTTGCCTGTGTTTGCAAAGGCCACAGGGTCTGATCAGCTGTCAGAAGCTTGGGAAGGGCTGCTCCATGTGGGTGGACATGGACATGGAATGGTGTAAGACGTGTCTTATGCCCCCAGGGCTGCTGGTGAGTCACAGAATCCTCTCAAGCCAGGATCTGCTCAGCTCGGATCACACATATCAAACAAGAGCCAGCTCTTCCTGTTTGTTTGATGACACCTGGTGCAACAGGGCTCAACCAACACCTCCAGCGGAGCTGCAAGGAGGAAAATCCAAAATAGCTGTTGCTTGAAATGGCTCAGAGACATAAATTTAGACCAGAACCCTCAATCTGCCCTAAATCCATTGGAAAACATTCCTAACTTGCAAACCAGAACAATTTTCTAACCTAAGACTGGTATTCACACAAGAGACCTCACCACCTGGTACCTCTTGGGCCCAGCACTCACTGCTGCCTGGCTGTAAAGTAAAATTCTCATCCTGGCTGTAAGAGGATGATCCCTTGTCCTGACTGGCTGGGGATGGTCCCACCAGTCAGTACCAGCACCTTGCTCGGTGTACCTCACACAGACTGTGCTGTGCATTTGGGCAGATGGAAGGAAGCCCATTTCTTGTCTTGTTGGGTTTGGGGGTCATGAAAAAGTGAGGGCTGAGCCTGAGTAATGAATTCTCATGGCCCCTTGCTGGGAGTGCAGATCTAGAAGACACCCATGTTTGGCCTCAAGGAGATGGCCTTTTCCCATGGTCCCAGGAAAGCTGAAAAAAATTTCTCATAACAAAATCCCTTGGCTTTTCCTGCTGGTCCGCAGCCAGGCTGGTCAGAGGGTGTTTCACCTTTAGGTTGTTTCTTCTGCCTGAAGGCTCTCGTGCAGACCCAGGGCAGGATTTGTGACTTAACTCCAGGCAACAGAAGTGGTTTAACAGCAGAGGCAGCCTGGCCCTTCCTGTTTATTCTTCCCGAGGGCATCTGTCCTCCCACGGCTAAAGGGGAAGGTAAAACAGCAGTGAAGAGGAGGGTGTCCCACACACTGTCCTTGGGGGAAAGAAGGAAAAAGTGAGTGAAGGGGCGAGTAGTTAAAGTGTTCTGTTCTTCAGGTCTCCTATTTCTGCCCTTGATGTATTAAACAAAGGCAGAGGTGAGGGGGTTAGCAAACCTTGGGAGGGGGCTCCCAAAACCCAATTTGTTTGACACAAATTTGATTAAAGAATAAGGAGATTCATTGCTGATGCTTACATGTGGCTGCCTCCCTAAGCAGGAGAAATCCCACGGCAATGTCGGCTGAGGGATGCCCTTGGCAGATCATGCCCTGCTCCCTCTGGGCCACATTCTGCTCTCAGTTACACCAACCCTGCAGGCTGGCTCAGCTGTGGCCAGTGTGATGGGGTGTGCAAGGACATTTTATGCCAAAAAGAGAGTTTGGCTTGGCAGGGTCTTGTTTTACCAGCACTGTGCTGTGCTGTCTGCACTATCTCCCCCCACTCCATCCAGGAATCAGAAAGGATGGGTTCAATCAACTGATGGGAATCAAGGCCTACTTGGAGCAAACGGGGGCAAAAATGCTTCAAATAAAGCAGAGATGTGGCTGCTTACAGGCAGTGTCTACATTTTAAATGGGAAAGAAGCTTTGCAATATTCTCAGGATGATGATTGAGCAGGACTCTGACGGGGTGTGGGTTGGCAGGTTGAGTTGCTGCACAGACAATCCATCCGTGCTGGTTCACCAAAAGCCAGGTCTGTGCACAGCTCTCCAGAGCATTTCCAGCCAGTGGGATGAGTTAATAACATCACACACACGTGAATGAGCATCTCAGGTGCTGCAGTGTCAGCGTGGCGGCAGCATCTCGATCATATCAATGAAGGGAGTGTTCTGGGCCTGCCAGCTGAGTACCCTCCCAGAGGAGCAGGAAGGAGGGAGGACTCCAAGGACTGGCATTCTTGACACGGAAATGTAATTAGTCCAAGCCACAGCTTTGTTACAATGCATTAACTCAAACCAAGAAAAAAGAGGCTCCAAATCCAGGAACAGTGAAAGGAAAGCAAAGAATGTTTGCACAGAGTCTATCTGCCTGTTCATCAGTTTGACTGTAGATGTTGCTGGATCACCCCACTCTGGAAGAACTTTTCCCACCTGACAACATTCCAGCAAATGCAATGGCTTTTCAGGAACACTGAAACTCTGCCAGTTTTCCAGGAATAAACAGAGATTTACACGGAAGGTCTCAGACTGGTAGCAAACGTGCCATTTGCAGAGCACAACAGGATTCGTTTCAGAAATAGAACAAATTTCCAACAAAGCTGAAAGGCCTTGGAAGTACTCATGGCTTTTCCTCCACTGCCTTTAAGATTGATCCTTTATTATTTTCTTCTGATTTTATTATTTTTAGCTTCAAAATATAGAATGTTTGAGTAGAAAAACCACTAGGGAGGCATTTCCTAAAACTGTTTATCCTTCCTCCACCCTCCCTGTTTTGCAAGACCAGTGCCTTCTCCACCATTAAGATGAGAGAGGCAGCATCCTTTCTGCTTTGAATATCAAATTCTCACTTTGCAGAAAGTGCCTATAGAGAGACACTGTAACCACCATCTTTAAAGTACTGAATCAAGGAGAAAAAAGGCCCTTTGAAGAGTAGAAGCATCTTCCTGGCTTTGCTGTTGATGCAAGGCTGTGCAGACAGGAAAACACTCGGCATGCTGGCTGCGAAAGGGAAGCACTGCCGGACCTGTGCTCAGACAGCTTTTACTTGAAAGACCTTGGTGTCCATCTTTAATTCCTCTCAGGCTGAAAAGACTCTGCGAAACTTCAGCTGGAAAAGCAAAATCCCAGCTAAAAAAGCAAAATCTCAGCTAGGCAAGCAAACTGTCTATCCCTGCCTGCAGCTCCTGCTCACTGAGGATTTTCCATGACAAAGCTCAGCCCGGGTGCTCCACTCTGCTCCTTTACTGTTAATGAAGCAACAGAACTTTCTGCAGCCCAGAGCATCCAGCCCAGAGAGCTGCAACTTCCCAAGGCAGATGTCTCTCTCTTTGTGCTTGTTCACGCAGTTTGATTCCCCAGATACAACTCACAGGAAAGACCTTTCAGTTTCGAAGGGAGGCAGTGACACCTTATCTACAATAGTGCAAACAGCTGTTGGTTCATTCCCTGCAGTCATTTAATGTGTCAGTGAAATGCAGTCAGCTGCACAGTTTGAGGGAGGTGTTACACTGTGCTTTGATCGCATTTTTCCTGGTTTGCAAAGCTTGACCTGGAAATGAAAACCCTCCAGCCCATGGAGGTTTGTGTGCTCTTTGCTAGCTCTGAGTCGTGCCGAGTTCCCATCCATTCCAGGTGCTGTATCCCTCACAAGAAGAAGCAGTACCTGCATCCACTCTGCTCAATATTATGGAATCGTAGAATCACAGAATGGTTTGGGTTGGAAGGGAAACTAAAGAACATCGATTTCTGCCCCCTGCCATGGGCAGGGACACTTTCCACTAGACCAGAATGTGCAGAGCCCCATTCAGCCTGGCCTTGGACACTTCCAGGGATCCAGGGGCAGCCACAATGGTTTTAAGTAACCTGTGCCAGGGCCTCACCACCCTCACAGGGAAGAATTTCTCCCTAACATCTATTTCTATGTGTGAAGCCATTCCCCCTTTTGCTGTCACTCCAGGCTCTTGTCAAAAGTCTCTCTCTGGCTTCCTTTTAGGCCCCTTCAGATACTGGGAGGCTGCTCTGAGGTCTTCACACAACCTCTCTTCTCCAAATTATTTTCCGTATTATTTGGGGTGTCTCCAGTTTGGGGCACTTCATTTCAAAAATAAGGTATGGAGCAAGAATTACAGTTCAAAGCAACAAGTAAATGCAATTAGAAGCCCAGAAATCCTCACCTGCAAGAAGGGTCTGCAGTTATTAACCCTGGACAAGAAAGAGTAGTGTTAAAATAAAGGCCACCTGAAAAGATGTTGCAAGTCCTCAATACCCTCTGTCCATGGAAGGCAAAAATTCCTGTCCTTGAATTTCAGCGAAGATCAAGGTTAGAGTGCCAGGATAAGCAGGAAGGGAGCAGAGCATGGACCAGACAAGGACGGCAGAGTGCTCATCCTGGGTGGTCTCTCACATCGATGAACCCCCACCCCATTTCTGAAGCCCACGCCTGCTGTGTCCCAGCCTGGTTTTCCTGCACGGAGAGCTCTTGCTAAGTGCCCTGGTCCAAACTGATCAGTGTCACAGCCCGGGGAGGGAGCTTTTCATTGCTCTAAAGAGCATTTTCATTGAAGGGCACCTAATGCATTAGGAGAAGGAGAGGTGCCACCATTCACTCCACTTGTCACTTTACATCTGGTCAGTGGTGCCAGGAGTGAAATCCAGCAGTCCAGGAGAACAGGATTAATTTGTTAATGAATGACAGGCAAAGGGCCCTGCTGCAGAGGGGAGCTGGAGGGAGCAGCGTGCAGAAGTGGTCGTTAAGGAAAGAGCTGTTCCATTGATGCATGAGAGAAATGTAGAGATAGATGGATACTGCTCAGAGTCAAATGGTGAAGTATAACTCACAGACATAAGGTGCCTCCTAAAGAATCACCGTGATGTATTCGGGCTTGGATTTTCAAAGTCACCTAAAGGTAATTTCTTCAGGGTTTTTAATACAACATACTGGCTTGCTTGAAAAAAAAAGAAACCCATTCATTTTACACCAGCAAGAGAAGACACACAGTCAGCTGTAACTTAAAAGCATTGAGGGCTACATATCCATTTTGAAGAGGAGAGTCATTTTTCAGACTGAGTGCAACGAAGCACCCGGTTTCGGTCATACTTCGGGGGAGCGTCAGCACCTAAGTCCCTTTAGCTAGAACGGAAACACAATGAATTTTGTGTCAAACCATTCCTCTGCACAGAATAACATGTAAAAAGGTTTCCAGAGGATGTTTAGAGGATAACACAGGGCTATAATATGAAATACATGGCAATTTAACATACAACTACGGTTCTTTTATGCAGCCATTATCGACAGCAGGACTGACACAATGTCCAATTACCCCGGGGAAACGACATCTCGTGCAGCTTAACAGCTACACTGTCAAATATGGTCAGTCTGTGCCTTGGGAGAGTTATTAAAATGGCAGAAATTAGCGTTAAAGCAATTGATTGGTATTTCCTTAAGATGCAATAATATTCCCATAAATCTTTAGATGAGAGGAATGTTCCTGAGACATTAAAGGACTTTGGGTATATGTGTAGCGTGGGTGACTCTCAAGGAATAATAAATGGCTCTAGGTGACTTGTTGTTATGGCTCGGATAGTGCATGATATTAACTTTAAGGGCTGCCTTCAGAACTCGGAAACTTTATGGACTCCTGTGTTTTATGATCTTGTAACCTCAAGTCCTTCATCCTGGAGAGCGCAGGATTCTGTTCCATCTCGTGATTACCAGGTAGCTGCTGGCACCGTGCCCCTCTCGGCACCTTTCTCTCTGGATCAGCTTCCTAATGAATGTTAGTTTTACTGGGTTGCAATTGAACCACTTTAGACCATATTTCCTCAGCCATAAAAAGTTATCTGGGGTTTTACTGATCCTAAGTAATGTATTCACATTAGCTAATTAATTAATCTTGTCGAGTAACGTATTAATTTCTTTTAATTTCCTATCCCTACTTGAAAGGCAGCATTTTCCTGAAACCAGGGTGGTGGTGCAGGAAAGGATTTGTAGATCTGGGCTTTCAGAGTCAGTTTGGAGGCTTGACTCTGTGTGTTATGCAGCAAAACACACACACGAGTATGTGCATGGCCACACACAGAAAGAGTCCTGCCTTCACAAGCATCACTCCTGTCAGCAAAAACAAGCATTATGGTCCGAAAAGGCCTTTTATTGTAAGCAAGTGGCCCAGGAGCTTCCCTCCTCTTTCCAAAGATGCTTAAAGCCATCTGTTTTTGGATATGTTCTACCTTGGTGCTGTTCTGGCTCTTCCTCCCCAGTGAGCCCACACCACGTTCCAAGACCTAATGATGTCCCTTCATCCTTCTCATTTGTCCAGTGCTGAAAGGGGTGACAGGGCTGATATTCCTTCACTCAGCTTCTCATGAACTTGATATTTTTTTCTCCTTTTCTTCTTTTAAAGATTTCTCAGCAGTTCTCATCAGCTGTTTATAGTTAAAGGTTGTCAAATAAGTTAGCTAGAGCATTCCCCTCTCTGAGGAGGCTGGAAGAGGGCAATGCTCCCACTCATCTTCACACTGATGCCTTTTAATTGTCCTCAATTTAAAAATGCTGATAAAATAAAGATGAAGAAAATAAAGAAACAAGCAAGAAGTGTAGGTATTTTTCTAAATAAGTGACACAAATTCAGATCTTTCTTGGTTCTGGGCTGGGCTTGATTCTGGTTGGTGGCATTCCTGCATGGTGGGTGAGACTCCTCTATTCTGTATCTCTGATGTGGATTGAGACTGCCAGAGTAAATGAAATGGTGCACTCATCCTACATAAAGTAACAGGTTTGGGGGTTTTGTTCAGTTTCCTAGGAAAAATAAAGTCGTTTAGGGCATGCAAAATGTTCCATTTTATTTAGGACAACTGGGTGAATGGAGTGGGTTCTTGTTGAGAATCTGTTTAACTGAACTGAAGTAAGTCTGGAAATCGGATTCCTTTTAGAACTGAAAAATTGCATCATGTCACACTGAAAGCACCTCTGAAAATCACTGTATTGCTGGAGAGCACAGAAAACACCTGCAGAGATAGAGAAAGGGGTCTTGAACCCATGTAGTGTCATGTAACTCCTTTATCATGAATTTTGAAAACAATTTAGTTGCACAGAGTTTGTTTTTTATGAGGTGGGTGCAAAAGAAACCCATCATCTTATAAACACCTAAGTCTGGTGTAAAATTCCTTCTCCCATGGCAGCTGAGGCAGGACACAATGGGTACTGCTCGACCTCCTATCCCAGACGTGCAGCACAGCACTGACCACATTTTCACACTCCGGGTCACCCAGGCCCTTGGTGGCACTGGACACGAGCCACCTCTGCAGCTGCTCCGCTCCAGAGGCGCTGGCCAAGCACTTACTGTGGAACCTGGGGAAACTCTTTTTTCACCACTCCCTCCCCCACCATTTTCCCCACCACAATTTGCTTTTTTGACATGAAAGGACTTCTCCCCAGAATGGCATAGGCCTGTTTGATAACTGGATGATGTGGGCATTCAGGGAGAGGTAGAAAACTGGGCTGGTGTAAACCTGAAAAAATCAAAAGTTTGTTCAAAGTTCTTTTTCTAATTGCATTTTCCTTCCTCCAGACACTTTTGTTAGTGGATGGGAGAGAGACACGTGTGCATTACAATACAAAAGCAACATCTTTCCTACTGAGAGTGTGAATTACACACACACACACAACTCTGGGCTTATGTACAGAGAGGAGGGGGAACACAAATCAAACCCAAACACTGGGTTTTTTGCAGGGAGCTGTCTGGGTTGTCAGTTAGGGAAATTAGCCCATCTATCACAGGCTGCTAATTTCCCATCACTTCCCCTGAAACGTGTGGGCTTTTAAAGAAACTTCTTAATTTTTCCCTCATTATTGTTTCTTTTTTACTTCCTCCAGTTCTTAAGTAGAAAAGTCCCAGAGGATTTAAATGTCTAAACAAGAAACTTTGGAGCTCTCCTGTTTCTTGCATGAACTCACACAGAAGTGCCGGGGAACACAGTGAGGGATGAGCCCGTGTTTGGGGAGGGGAAGGATCGAGGGCCATGTCCAGCGTGGCCTGATGCCCTCACAGTACCAGGGGTGTTCGGGAATGTGTCACAGGGTGTTTAACGCCCTGTGTATGTGTTTGCTCTGTCTGGGGGATCTGATGGTCCCAGCTCCTACAGACACCTCTGTCTGTGTCTCCTGCTGCTCCCAGGGGCTGTGTTCGTGCCGGGCTCCGTGTAGGCCTGCGCGGTGCTGTCCCCTGCCCTCGCCATCCCCAGCCAACCCCCCGCGGGTGCAGGTCCTTCACCCGCCTTCTGTGCTCACCCACATGCCTCCATTCCCTTCTTTATTTGATGTTGTGGCTCCCTTGCAAATCCTTTAAGTTTCTAAATGTATGAAAATGGCAGAGTGGAGAAGAAAGGTGGAACAGCTGGGGATGCCTTGGGGACGGCGCTTCCTGGCCCCAGAGATTGCTGTGCTATCGCGTTGCACTAAATTGTTCCAGTGTTTAGCAAATTGCATTAATTAAAGTGGCACATCTGGCCTTTTTATCAGGGCCTGTGCAGTCCTGGTTTTGATCCTGCAGTGACAGACTCTGACGGTATCAGCACCCCCGTGTAAACACTTGTTACATGAGGGGAATGCTCCCTTTATTCTGGAGAACCGGCTCCAAAGGAAGCACAGAAGCCTCACTGAGGAGCCTCCAATAACCTCTGGAAAGGAAAAGACAGTCATTAGTAAAGTTCAGTCACCAGGGTTCTGTTGATAGCAGCAGCTACCCTGCCCCTTTCTGGGCTTTCCCCTCTTCCAGATTAAACCAGCTCCCACTCATGTTTTAAGTTTGTGTTCAAAAAGTAACTTAATCAAATGATCCTCTGAAAATGAAGCTCTGCTGGCCTAGGACTCCCTTTTCCCCTGAGAGCACCCCACAGCCTGTACTGCAGCCCCCTTCTCGAACAGAGAAGCTCTCAAGCAAATACTTTGCTTAATTTTAGCTGTCTAACTCTGCCAAGCCTCCTGGAGCCAAGGCAGGGAGCTGAAACTCTCCAATAAAGGATTAATGCACTACAAAAGATACAAATTTCAGCTCTGAAACCACCCAGTTCCTTGGGGGAAAAAAGGCAAACTTTCAGCATAGAACTTGATCCCTGCACTCCCAAATCACAGAATGCTCACTCCACTGTTTCATCCCAGGCATTTTTAAGAATACATCACCTTAGCAGCACAGGTAAAGGATGCTTTGCCCATACATCAGGAGCTATTCTTAAAATAATGGGCCGTGAATGAGGCAAATTACCTAATGGAACAAATTATCCTAACAGGTAATGATATTTAGGTAGCTTTCCTATAACCAGAAAGTTTGTCTGTTTTTTATTTTAGTGACATTTATATCCCAGTGCATCAGGGATGGCACTAAAGGCCCCATCAGTCAAGCTTTGAGGGAGAGGTAGGGGACAAGAGAGAAATGAGATAGCAGCACTCATCTCAACACACAATGTCAAAACTGACTCTTGTGTTCACATTTTAGGCTAATGAAGGACTGAAGGAGTGGACAAACCCACATAATACAAACATGTCTGGGTGACAATTAGATTAACATTTTTAACTTCCTAGTTAGAGTTGAGTGTATTTAGGGGCCCTTCAGAAGACAGCTTCTGAAAGGCTGCAATTTGTGTGCTAATAGAGTCAGCCCCTCTCTGAGCTCTGCTCTTCGCTGAGCCCCCTCCATCCCCGGCTCCACAATAATAGGGGACAGCTGACCCCAAGTGCTATTTGTGATGGCCTGGAAATTGTAGATAATGACATGGTGCCTAAGACGATTGCTCCATCCGTCTAATCCCACACTGCCAAGGCAGCTCTTCCTTTGGGATGGCTGCCTGTGTGCTCCATGGGGTCTTTTTTGGGGAGGATGCTGCCAGCAGCCAGACTGGGCTCTGTTTGGCCCGACACACTGGGAATCAGAGCCCTGAGCCACGGCAGACACGGGCTGTTGGAACGGGTGCTAGTTCAGGAGTGCACCACCGTAATAGTGCAAGTGATGCTTTGCACCTCTCATCAGAATATATTTTTAAATAACTGTAAACTGGGTTGTAGATGGAGCCAGAACATCCCCTGAGCTGCAAACAAAGCTGAGTCACTGCTTGCTTGCTGAGATCCTCCAGATGTAGCTGAAATGTCAGCACGGACTTTGCTCCTCCAAGAAACCCTTGGCCTGAGCCCACCTCATAGATCTGGATGCAGCCAACACCTCAGCATCCTCCCAGAGCTGTGTGACGTTTGCTGAGAGGCCCCAAAGTGCTGGGTACAGCAAAGGCTGCTCCCTCACTGCATTAACCCAGCATTTGGCACTGCCCGTTCAGGAGCTTGGTCCCAGGTCAGAGCAGACTCAGCACAGGAGAGGAGAGCGCTCAGCCTGATCCCCATCCCATGAGCAGTGTCCCAGATCTCAGCCCGGGGAACACGAGCAGTTTATTTCCTAAACACCTGGAACGGACAGATGCTCAGCTCCCAGTGTGACGGGTCCTCACTGCCTCCAGCAGAATCAGACGATTCACACAACCAGGAAAGCCTTCGCTAAATAACTGAGGGGTGAGGGAGGAGGGAAGGGTAAACTTAAACACAGGAGCCTAAGAAAGCCTCCACTTGTACATTCAGCCGCAGCCAAGCCCCCATTGGAGGCACAGGCAGAGGGATGCAGTCGCACAGGGCTGGAGCAGATTTGCAGTTGTATGGGCTGAGTGTTTGCTTCCCTCGCTGTACAATTACTGTTACTGATATCATTACGCTGCTCCACTTGGCACATCCGTTCCCTTGGCAGCTCTGGCTGAGGCGCTGGGCTTTCCAGCCTTTAGAAAGCTGTGCAGCTCTTCTCCTCGAGCACACGCTCTGCAGCTAAACGAGTCATTATCTGGGAGCTTTAATCAGCCGTCATTGCAGCTGAATTTGCCACTGTATTTGTAGCAAGCCCTGGAGCCCCTCTGAAGCATCAATGCACGCTGGCATTTCGTGTGGGGAAAGCCTTCAGCTGCTGCATTGGTCGGAACAGAAACTTACTGTCTCCTACAGCTGCCCTCGCCTCGCAGTGTTTAAATGCATGGGGGCTTGGGAGCCCCAGCAGAGCTGTGTCAGGGAACAGCTCAACATCTGCCCTGGTGTAGAACGTGTTATTTATGTTCCCCTTGGCCAAAAAGAAAACAAAAATCTGCAATCAGCGGGTGGTAAAAAAAGGTGTTTCCTAACAAGAACAGCCACGGAGTTTGGCTGGGCTGCCTGCAGTCTTTACAACCAAATTCCTTTTTGTGCTTCCACCATCCTGCAGTGCCCTTGGCTGCTGTCACAGCAGGTGCTGGAGGGCAGGTTTTACCTGCAGACAGGCAGCTTTGCCACGAGGACCCTGGCGCACCTCCGTGGTGAGGGCAGAGAGAGCTCAGACCTTGCAGCTGGAGTGGTCAAACCTCAGGCAGCTGCTGGAAAGGGGGAGGAGGGGGGCTGAGGACAGGTTTGGTGGTCTCCCAGACCTCGTTCATCCATCTATGCAACACAGTTCCAAAGCAGAAGTTGCAGAACTGCTGTTGCTGAAGTTGCTGTCTCACCAAGCAGGTAAATGCAACATCAAGAGCTGTCATTTTGTTCACATAGAATCATAGCAATTTAGGTTGGAAAAGCCCCCTAAGCTCGAGTCCAGCCGTTACCCCAGCAGTGCCACGTTTGCCACTGCCCCATGTCCCCAGGTGCCACATCTCCATGGCTTTTAAATACCTCCAAGCTATGATGACTGTACCACTGCCCTCAGCAGTGGTGTCAGTGCTTGACAACCTTTCTAGTGAAAAATTTTCCTGTTTAGATTTTCAATCTAAACTTCTCTATACACAAGTTGAGGCTATTCCCTCTTGTCCTGTCACTTGGGAGAAAAGACCAAGCCCCACCTGGCCATAGCCTCAGGAAGCTGAGGAGACCAAAAGGTCTCCATGAGTAGTTCCTTCTGAAAATGCTGGCTTGTGTCCCTCATTAATTCTTAATTTCTTTTTCCTCTCTCTTGTCAGAATGAATTGATTTCCTAGCCAGAACAACACAGGTAGCTGAGGACCTCCTATCCTGATACTGCCCTCTCCTTGTCCAACACTTCCAGAGAGAAAGAAGGGAGGAGCAGCAGAAACTGGGTCCATTTTATCCAGCCCCAAGTCCAAAAAAACTGTGAATTTCCAAACCAGAGTCTCTTCTACACTGTTGCTCAGTTTCCTAGATATGCTGATGATGGAAGGATTCGCAGCCTGGATCACCAGTCCACGTTCATGACTGCAGAGCTCACATCTAGAGAGCTTTATCAGCTGGTAAGACTCTGGTAGAACAAGGGCCATAAAGTTATTTCAACTTTTAACCTAGTAATATGTAGCTTCCAGAATTATGAAGATTTTGTTTGCACACAACAGAATCCATCAGTTCACTTGATCACTTGTTCCTATAGCTCATTTTCCTCATCCTTAAACATTCATGCCTTATTTCTCTTTTGAATAGCTCTAATTTTAATTAGAAGGCATTTGCTCTTGTTAGTAAATTAAACAGTCCTCTTGTCTTTGATGTGGTACATATTGCACCACGTTTCCTCTGCTAAACTAAACTTAAAGATTTTCAAATCTCTCACAATACAGTATCTGAGGTTTCCAATGATTTCCGTATCCACTGTCAATACAGAGATCAATAGACCACCAACAGAAAGTGCAGCACACAGAGTTACAGCTGGATCTGTAAACGGAGAGAGATGGATCCAAAAGCAGAAAGACAAAGGCAGCAATAGATAAATCCATAAATTGCAAATCTCCAGGCTGCAATGAGTCCTTCACGTTAGTGAACACCTTTTCTTACCTGAAAATTGTGAGCTGGTTCACATAATCCATCACTCTGGTGATGAAGACATTTGCCTCCTTAATTTCCCCTGGAAATCAGCTCCTCTCACTGATCACATGGGAAGCTGCTTCCCTTTTCACTCCCCAGATCCCTGACACCATTATTATTATATTTAACAGTCACTTCCTCCCATCCTTCACCAAACGCGCTCCATATCCAACTCATCCAGTTTCACATTCCCAACTTGCCAACTGGCAACTGGCAGGAGAAAAAACAACTTTTTTTTTTTTTTTTTGGTCTTTAGTCACCTCTGGCCCCTGGCCAGTGGTGTCCTCATTTGTTGTAATGAATTTGTGTCATTAATATGTTGGATTTGCACAGCAATTGCAAAGTAGTACATTAGTACAAAAGCTATTGCTCTGGATGCCAGCGTTTTATTGCCACAGCTGATTTACAGGCTGATAAGCAACTTTGCAGTGTCCTTGAGGCCGGGAGAAGGACAGGTAGCGTGGCAGTGGTGAGGCAGGCACAGCACTGTGTCTGTCTGGGGACAGTGTGAGGTTTCCCAGGCCTCACACAGCTGGGGGTGGTTTGACGAGTTCATCTTTTCTCTGTAAAATGTCTTTGCCTCGGTGTGAGTGCTCAGCGATCCCAGAGAAGCGCCGAGCACAAAGCCTGTGTGAAAATCTCAGGCGCTTGGAAAGGAGATTAAATGCCATTACAGTACTGTAGGTTGGGGAGCTTCTATGTGAGTAGCTCATAATAGAGCCATGTCATCACTTTATTGCAAAGATACGATAAAGACAGGCATTATATGGTGTTAGCATTTAACAGCCATAACTTAACTTTCAAAAGACTTTGCAGGCCAAGTCACAGTGAATTGTTTCTTTCTGTGCATTTAATCCTTGGCTCACATGCTAGAGAGCAAGGGTGTTTGCAGAAAAGATAGAGTGCTAAGCAGACAGACTGACAGACCTGTCTGTCTGTCAGCTCCAGAGGGTAATCCCTTGAAACGCCACCTTAACAACAGTATTTAAAAGGAAAGCATGAAACGGGACCAGCACAGACAACATATCTGACTGTCAAAAAGAGACTCGAAGCATTCCCCTCCTGGGATTGATCCTGTGCCCAGAGGACTCAGTCATGAGCCCCTGGATGTGATGCTCTGGGCAGTTTTAGTGAGGCAGAATCAGGCAGGAGGGTGAGAAACACGAGAGGCTTGGGCAAGGACAGGGCATCAGCTCAGATTCACCTCTGGCACCAGCAAACTCTGCCTGTGGGCAGGGAGGATCTGGCCAAGATGTTCCATACCCTGGTGTAACTCTCCAGAGTTCATCCCAGCACAGAGAGGATCAAGAGTATGAATTTGAACTGTTAGCCAGAGAGTTTCCCAGGAAATATTTTCTCTGTGGTACTCACGGCTACAAGGTATGACCAAAGCACTCTGAAACAAATCATATGGTCCTTCAGAGGAGTAACTGGAGCAGCCAGAGTTAAAGAGGGATGATTCAAGAACCCCTTTGGTGCTGGATGCTCTTGCTTTGGGCCATGAATCAAAGTTTCACCCATGGGGAGGAAGGAGGAAAATTCCCTGTAGATGGAGCAGGGGAAGGAGGATGTTATTGCACCCAGGCCTGCCTCTCCTTCCTCTGCTTCCCTGGAGCAGCTGCGGCAGGGCATGGCTGGGATGAGCTATGGATCCGGGGGAGCCCTGTCCTGTCCCATCTGGCCACCTGGAAGGCAAGAGGGATGATCTCTCCTTATTTCACCAGCCCTGAGAAAATGGAGTGGGCAGTCCAGGGACCTCCAGACTGTCAGTCCCCATCTTAATTAGGACTGTCAGCTTGCCTTGCATTTTAGGGAATTAATTATGCTGCCGCATAGCTGCATTTCTGGTTAACACCAGCTCCTGCTGATGGGCTGGGGTGTGGGTTTCCCCAGCTCCCTGCCACCTCTGTTTGTTTGTACTCGCAGTCAAGACTCACACAGGAAGGGTCCAGTGAGTGCTCAGGAGAATAATCAAAAGTGTTATCTGAGTGCCATATCAAATAGATTTGGGCCAGAAATGGACTCAGCTGCTGAAAACCTATTAGCAGCATCTCAGATTTCCTGTGTACCAGCAAGTTACGGGGCAAGCACTTTAACACTGCCCACAGCTTGTGGTTAATTACTGTTTTTAGAGTCACCGCCTGCAGTTCTGCTTGACAAAGTGCCCATAAAGGCAAAAATGAAATGCTTGCCCATTTTGGATGGATGCCACCTGGTCCCCCTGCCCTTCCTCCCCCACTGGGTGACAAAAAACTTGCCAAGATAAAGAGGATTTGTTGCAGGGTAGAACTTTGTGCCGAGTGGAAGCAGCCGTGCTGAGCGGGACTCCGATCCCACTGTGACCCATAACTCCACGTGGCACCTCCCGTGTCCCTGCCTGCACGCCAGGATGGCTGATGGGATGGCCAGTGACACAGCACACCTGGCCCTACCTGCTGAGAGAAATTCAGAGTCAATGCAGCAGGAAACAGGTCTCTTCTAGCCCCAAATATTTTCCCCTCTTAAGGTCTGCGGTGCACCATCCACCTGGGAATGGTACCTATGGTTGGGAAGCGCCCACCAATGTAGGAAATGAGCAGGGCGTGAGCTGGTGGGGACTGGAGGTGAGAGATGGGCTGTGCAGGGAGCTGGGGTTCTTCAGCTCGTGGCTGGAGGGGGAATATGAGCAGTACATGAAGTTCAGTAGCTGCTGATTGCTCTAATGACAAAATCTGTGGGGAACGTCAAATAACTTGCTCCAGGGCTGGGTTCAGAGCAGAAGAAGGGAAAAAAGCAACAGGGAAGAAGGAAAGTGGTAGGAAAAGCAGGAGGAAGAAAGAGGCTGGTGGCAGGTATCTGATGTCTCTCTGTGTTTATATGAATTCCCATTTTTTCTGGGACATTGCAGGGTGAACCTGAGAGTGGGAGGCATGATTTTGGTGAAGGTGGACAGACTAATTTCTGTGTACCCATCATTCAGACTCTGCTCAGATCTGCAATGGCAGACTCCCAGGATCCCAGTCATGACAGGGAAAATCTAAAAGGCTCCAGCAGAGTAATGTGCAAGGAAAAGCTGGAAATGGGTGCAGAGGGGGCAGCCAGCCCCAGCACTTGCCCCCAGCCCACCGCTGCAGCCCCAGCTAATGGGACAGGTAATGGGTTGAGGGCCATGACCTGGGCTGGGTATCCACTGCTGACCTCTCCCAGGGGTTGTGACCTGAAAGCTGAGAGTGACTAATGCAGAGATTTATGTCTTGTTAATAACAGAATTGAGCAATCAGTGTAATGAAATCCATGCTCTGCATTAATGAGGGGTTGAGGCAGCAGGGGTTGAGCCTTACCTTCTCTCAGGATGGGCAAAAGGGGTGAAATCTAGATGAATTTGTCATTCCCTCCAGAAAATGGGGCCATACCCAGGCCAGGTGCCCAGTGGCCACCTGAGTTTTGGGTTTGTTATACCTCATAAATTCCTGATTTCTTTTCTTTAAACATCAGAGTGAAGTGTGAAGGGTGTGGAGTTATGCCTGTAGCTTCCCTGGCAGACATTGGTTGTGTGGAGACCTCAGAGCACCTGCCAGTATTTGAAGGGACCCACAAGGAAGTTGGAAAGGGACTGTGGTGACAGGACAAGGAGTAATGAGTTCACACTGAGAGAGGGGAAATTTAGGTTAGATGTACAGAAGAAGTTGTTCCCTGTGAGGGTGGGCAGGCCCTGGCACAGGGTGCCCAGAGCAGCTGTGGCTGCCCCTGGATCCCTGGCAGTGCCCAAGGCCAGGCTGGATGGGGCTGGGAGCAGCCTGGGACAGTGGGAGGTGTCCCTGCCATGGTAGGGGTGGCACTGGAGGGGCTTTAAGGTCCCTTCCAACCCAAACCATCCTATGATTCCATGATTCTGTGCTATTGAGAAAGGTCTTTGCATGGAAAAAACTTGCAGGAGAAAGATGCTAAAGTGACTCAAAGTTTTCCTAATCACCGCCTCTGTAAACAATTTTAAATTCTGGCATTGTGACTCAGACACAGCTAAAATTAGACCATGGCTCTGCAAGTCACTTGATTTTTGCTTCAGGAGGATTCTATGACTTAGGCAAAGCTCTCATGCTACAGCACAAAGATGCATCTCCAACAGCTCTCCAGCACCAGCTGTGCAGCCCCATCTCTTGCTGGAATATGGCCTTACTATAACAATATCCTCTTCCTAAGGATGCCAGCTCCATTCCGTGTTGCCCAGCAGGACTCTGGGCTTGGGGAGTGGAATTTAAAATGCAAGAACACGTGCACATGTTTGAAAAAAACAAATTTAAAAATTATTTCTCTATTTCTTTAAAAAGAGGGTCTATTTTAGATTGTTGAGAAAGTAACAATTAACTAGCAGAATCGGCTAAACTGCTAGGCACTGGTAAGATTCTGTCATCAATTATTTAAAAACATCTTCCAGAAGAAAAGTGGCTGTGCTTTAACTTTTTTGGGAAAAGAAGTTTTGAGGAAGCAGCTGAGATGCTCCTGGGAGCTTTGTCAGCATCTGCCCCATCCTTTGGGGTTGTCACCCACCTGAACAGAGCACTGTGTCACTTTACCTCTGTCCAGTCTGCTGTCCAGGAGGGAAACCGGAGGAAAAACATGCTGTGAGCTTTGTGTCCAAAGCTCTGCAACGGAGCAGCAAAGAGCCCTGGGTGTGAATTTTTTTGCTGCAGGGTTTCCCCGACAGCAGCCGGAGGATGAGCATGCACAGGGTGACAGGCAGCTGCCAGCCTGTCTGTCACGGGGAATGAAGATCTCCAGCAGCCTGCAGAAGCCTCCCTGTAACACACCCCTGGTGAACTCGTGCCAGGGCATTCGGCTGAGGTTCTTCTGTGGCCATTGCAGATGAAGAAGTCAAAGCCCGGGGGAGGCCTTGGGAAGGGGAGTGAGCTCTGAAACCTGCACAGCCCTCGCTGCTGAAACAGGAAACATCCCATCAGCATTTCAGTATTTATTTCTCTTTAACCTCCCAGCCCTGCTCACCTCCCTGCGCTGGAGGGGCAATTAAGCCGGGTTCCCATGGGAGCAGGGGGAGAGGGGAAGGAGAGGGGCACTGGAAGCAGAAAGCTTCCCCTCCCTGTGTCATTAGTATAAATTGTGTTTGTGCAAGTTATATTTTACGGCAGGCGTGTCAATTAGTGTGTGAAATTTAATAACCCAGTTGAGCTTCCCTCGCTCAAAGCTAAATTGAAATCTGTTGCCTGTTTGGGAGGGGAAAGGGGCTGTCATGGATGGGAGGCTGAGCCGGTGGGCCGGGCAAGGGCGTTTTCCTTGTAGGTTAAAAAAAAGGCTTTGTCATACTTTGCCAGGAGATAAATACCAGCTTTGCTTGGAGAGGGCAGCTGATTTGATTTTTTAATTTATTTTTTAAAGGTGATGACTTTTTGGTCAGAAGATGCTTGGAAGGGAGAAAGCGAATAATATTTATTTGATTACATTTGGTTCAGTTTCTAGTGGGGGGATTTTACCTCTAATGACTGCAACACTGAGGGTGGCTTTGGAGCAATCCCAATTCCCAGCACCTGGATCCTTGCCGAGAGGAGAAGGAGAATAAATCCGCCTCCCCAGCACCCCGTCCCATGGCAAGGCAAGGGGTGCGATGGGTGTGTGCCCAAATCCCACCAGAGCACAAGCACCAAATCTGAAACTCAGGGAGTTTAGGGCAGCAGGACCAATATTGAGAGCACAAAGTGGTCAGACTCTGCCTGTAAAAGAGGCGATAAAACTCCTAAACAGGGAGCTGGAGCAAGCAAGTGACTTATTGGCTGGATTAACTTGCTTCGGGCTTAGGATGGATTGTGGTAACCAGTGGCTTTAGGATGGATGGTGGTATCAGCTGGCCCTACCCTGAACGTGCTCTTTGTCTCCACCATTGTGATAAAAACATATTCAATAAAACCACAAAAATCAGTGCTTTCACCTAAAGGCAAGACTCCAGGAGCTGAAGGCTGGAGGAAAACAGCAGAATTACTACACTTGCATGAGCTCATCTCAGACTTTTACCCTCACTCTAGTAATTTTGGGTGTTTTTTTCAAAAACATCCCTGTCCCAGAACCACAGTGCTAATCCCTCTCACCATCAAGGGATGGCCTGAGAATCACAGCTTCATTTTGAGGAGCTCCCTGCTCTCCCCTCTTCCCTCACCTCCACATTACTCCTGCCCAACAGCAATGTGGGAGTTGCTGCACTTCCCCTGTCCATATCCCAAAGGACAGCATCTGGCTGTGAAATGTCCCTTTCTGAGATCTTTTCCACCTCACTGGCAGACACTCTCCAGCCAGGCTGCACTTCCAACCTCTCCTGGGTTGCTGGTCTCAAAGCTCTCCAAAGAGACCCATTATCCAGGAGACAGATGTCCAGGACTGCTGGAGGAAAGAAACACCAAGGTTCATTCCACCAAGGATCTTTCTTTTCCACCAAACCCTGCTGCAAACAGGCAGAAAGCTGGAACCAGCAAAGGAATGTTTACAAAATTGCTTTCATGGACACTGCACATGTGGTGATATGTTTGTAAATCAGGTCATGCCATTCCCTGAAATATACGGGCAATGTTCAGGATATTTAATGAAATAAAGATGTAATTACCTTCAGCTTTTTAATGCTTTGGGAAACAGCATTACCCTGGTTTGAAGGGGACTCTTTAATAAGATTGAGTTACTGCACTGAGTAACCCAGTGCAAAGATACGATCTGAGGAGGGAACCTGACCCTGCCAGGATTTCCTCTGTAGTGTGTTTGCATTGTATCAGCATCTAATCTGGAGCACATATCCACATCTCCCTGTGTCCCCAGAAAAGCAACCTGAGTATTCACTGAATGCTAAAAGAGAATAAATTTGCTCCAGGAAGGAAATTTTAAGGCTACAATCTGCAGGGTCCAGTGCGTGTTTTTAAAGCATCAGAAATATTAGAGGTCTCTTGTGTCTTCCAAAAACCTTAAGAAGGACAAAACACTGTGCAGCAAAGGCCTTTAGGAAGAATTGCAACGGGAAAAGAGATTAAACATAAGATTTGGAATGTCAGTGACCTGTACACATTCTTCAGTGAACAGCAAAATACCATGAAAGGCTTCAGTGGCCTCCGTGCAGTCAGCAGCCAGCGGATCCCAAGACACCAAATCCACCGGGATCTTTTAACTACCCTGCTACTTACTCTGGTTCCTTATCTTTTGACCAACAAGGCTTGATTTCCAGAGGAAGGGGCTTAAATTTTCCAACAGGATACTGTGGAGGCTGGTGAGAATTTAGTGGGAGATGCAGAAGAGATCCCACAGCCTAAGGTCATGTCCCCAGCTGGGTGCTGGCTATAAACTACATGAATTTGCTTTAAGACACCCAAAATCAGCAAAAATGTTATGCAGCACAGCAATTAGATACAATAACACATTGCACTGTCCACTTCCCAAACCTTCCACCCTTCCACAAATAAAGCCTAAAATTAAAGAGCTGAAAAACATGAATTTGAAACATAATGAAAGACAGTTTGTGTTCTGTAGGCACAGGGAGGGCAGATCTTTAAGCCTTTCACAGGACAGCCCTAAGTTTGACCCTATTCCGAGATACTCCGAGATTCTCACCATTACCTGGTGATCCAAACAGGCATGAGGACCATGAGGACTTGGAGACCTCCTAGCCAGGTAGGACTCATCTCCATTTAGGAGTCACAATTTTTTAGATAAAGATTCAGGCTCCTGGCTGCAGAAATACAGTCCAGCACTGTGGGACCAAAGCAGACTCTACTATGCAGAGAAATATGTTGACAAATAATACTGCTTTTGAAAGAAATGTTCAGTTCTTTTCAAGAGAGAAGGAAACCTGAAATTATTTCAGACAAAAATAAAAGCATCATAATTTTGGAGCATTTGAAAAGAACTCCCAGGAGTCAAGGAAAATGACAATAAAAATGAGAAATATTGACAATGGAAAGAAGTGGAGAAGGCTGCATGAGATTCTTGGGGCCTGGGTCCAAGGGACAGAGAAGTTGATGCACAGCCTTGGGAGAGGCTGCAGTTACTTGTCGGAAAATGAGGGCACTTGTGAATTTTTAGTGTTTCACTGAGAGTTCCCCAGGTTTGAGAAACACTGAACTTCCCCTGAACCCCTGGCCCGAGATGAAAGCAGCTCTCTTGCACCTGCAAAGCACAGGCTCCTGAGAAGCATCATCTCCTTCTCCCCTTCTCCTCTCCATCCCCTGAATACCTGTGTTCTCAGGTTGCCTGACATGCTGTTTATGGCAGAAATAACCTGCCTTGGCACTGACACCTGAAATTCACTTAAGGTTCATTGCATTACTAATGACCAGATCAATAAAACTGAAGCCGCAAGAAGAGCTCTTCCCATTCATCCTCCTCCCACCCCTCCGTTCCCCAGCCACGCTTTCCATACTCCATCTCTTTCCAAGGGTGTTCCCCTCAGCCCTGGAAGGAGACTCGCCCGCTGCTGGGACAGTTCATTTCATCCCTGGCAGCCCCCGATATATTTCTCCCAAGCCTTGAAAGCCGAGTGATAAAGCTCGGGAGCGGAATCACCCACAGCCTCCCTCTAATCAGCCGTGGCCTTGCTGAACTCTCCCACTGCAAAGAGGTGATCACGCTGCCAGACAAGGCTGATTCACATCGTTTTCCCATCAGCAAATGAAATCTATCACCCCTACAACAGACCTGTTATTGCCGCCAGCCACTTCAACCTACCCAGTTAAAAACCCCTTGTAAAAGCTAAAAAGGGACGTGGACATATTTTATGGCAAATTAACTTTTAACATATTCTTTCCCTCCTTGTATTAAGATCACATGCACAGCTGACACTTCCAATAACGTCCGTGCTCCTCACCAGCTGCAAGGACAGTACTGGGTGAGAGCTGGCAGCTCCCCCATGGCAGCGGAAGGGATTTAGGGTAATATGGAGAGATTAATTGCCCTCTCCTTTTGCTCATCTGCCTTGATTGACTCCAGAGGAAGCCCAGGAAAGCTCCTATTAGTTTCATGAGATGAACCCTACCCCAAGGACAAGTCTCTGCCCCACAGAAGGCAAAGGCACACAAACTCACACTTGAATTTCTCTCTGGTCTGTTGATCACAGAATCACAGAATGGTTTGGGTTGGAGGGATCTTAAAGTTCCACTCCCCTGCCATGGCAGGGACACCTCCCACTGTCCCAGGCTGCTCCAAGCCCCAGCCAACCTGGCCCTGGACACTTCCAGGGATCCAGGGCAGCCACAGCTGCTCCGGGAACCCTGTGCTGGGGCCTGCCCACCCTCACAGTGAATTGATACTGAAATCCTTCAGCCCCTGCTAGGCCCCTGACACAAGTCTCTGAAGACATTCATCAGTTCAGGCCTACAGGGCACCTTGAAAATAAACCCAGCCCCACCCAGTGCAGGCTCTCAGTCAGAGATGAGGGATTCACCGTGACCTCCAGACTGCAGCAAGTTCTCATCTGCTGCCATCCAACAGATCTTGATCTTGATCATCTAATTCTGGTTTTATTTCTATTCTGGAGATGTTGTCTGGTCCTGCAGACATTTGGTCACTGATGGCTGAAAGGACACAGAGTTGGTTTAAAGTACATGGAGCGTTTCAGTGGCTCCACAGCCCTCAGCACTGAGTCTCAACCAGGACTCCTTTGAAGGCAGACAAGGCTCCTTTTCAGCAAAGCATTTCAGTTGTTTTTTCCTGAAGGAAATGTCTCACAAACATGAGGCAATGGGAAACTGTATCTTTGTCATCCAGGGCCACGCATATTTTTATGAAATTTTTTCAACTCTGCTTTTTTTAAAAAAAAACCTTGTTTCTTGTAGACCTGTACCTTAATAAAGCCAAAATCTGTGGCATCGAAGTGCAGCCAAGACATTCCAGAAAAATACCTTCACTACAGAACTTGAGCATCCCATTATAGAGGCTGTGTGTGTGCACTGATTGATCCCCAGACTGGCATTTCAATTTGTTTCCCACTGGAAGATTCATTCATTATGGAGAAATAAGATCATTAAATGCATGATAAAGCACAGGCATCAATAGATGAGGCTGGTGGTTACTTTACTGTACCTATCTAAACAATAACTGGTAAATAAATCTATTTGTGATCACACTGGACCTTTTAAGAGGAATAAGGAAGCAGTAATTATTAAGCAGATATATATAAAAAAGAATTGCTTGCCAGCATCACCACCCTGTGCACGCACACAAATTTTGCTGTTGCAGCTGTGACTGCAGGGCAGAGGTGGGTCAGATGTTCAGATTGCAAACAAGCTGCCTCCAAACCTGTTCAGAGCCCCTGTGGCCTCTCCCAGGTGTGTGCAGGTATGTGTGTGCACATGGGAGCAAGGTCTTATCTGCAGCAGCAGGGAAAGGTGCCCAGAGGAGACCATGCAAGACAATTTTTCTCTACTCTTTTTTCCTTTTAACTGATTTTCCACCCAACCTGCCTCTGGGATGAAGCAGGATGATCATGCTCTATAAGGCTTTCATTTCTTTAATATATATTTTTTTACCCCACCTTCAGTGCATGAAGAAAAAGAACAAAATGCCTGAGCATGTCCATAGTAGTGAAAGGATCCCTAAATTGTGTCTTTCTCATCTGGTCAGTGACACTTCGGCCTCTCCTCACCTTCTCCTTTCTCTTCACTGTGATGTCTTGCAGGATCTCCTTCCCAGCCTTTGGCCTCCCAGTCCCACTGTTTTTTATTGCTTCACCTCCTCACTTTCAAGTGGTGCTGGAGGCCACTTACGCTGGCTTTGGCTCGCCCTCGTGCCCTTGTCTCGTACCTGTGTACAAACATCTGCCTTGCCTGGTTTTACCCTTCACCCACACTCACCCAAAGATACAACAACTTGGAATAAAACCAGCAGCTGTGGTTGGGCTGGGTGCTGGGAGAGGAGGGATGAGGGTGGAGCAGCTGGATGGGAGCACAGGCAGCATCCTCAGCCCCTGCTGGATTGCCTGCTTTCCTGTCTGCTTTGGTGAGTAAAGGCTTGGCACCAAGGAAACATGCCCCACAGCTGATATAAAGTTACTGCTCCCATTCGTTCACTTGGATTTCTTCAAAGTTTGAGAAAATTAAACAAAAGCCTGAACCCAACCCCAGATTCTGGAGCTAAAGAGCTTCCTGAGATTTTCATGAGAGTCAGGGATTTCAGATGAAACCTCTACCACCAAAATAGCTAAGAAGTTATTCTCCACATGTGACCAACTTCCTTTTACTGACCAGATCTAATTTTACCTTGCTGGACAAACCAGATATTAGTGCTCATCAATGAGTGACACTGGAGACCTTGGGAAAACCTGTCATACTTGGGGTGCTTAGCAGTGCAGTGTCTGCTTCAGCAGGGACAGAGGAAAGGCAGCAATGGCAGAGACAGGCAAGACAATGAGAAAGGAAGAGGAAGTGAAAGAGGGAGAAATGAACATTTCAAAAACCAAGAGATACAAATAAAGGCTCTGAGATGGGACATAAGAAGCACCAATGGCCAAAGTTTTCTTTGAAATTGTTTTACAAATCAAATAAGTCTGGCCCTTTCTGTACCCATTTCCAAGGACATTGAATAATTCCAAAACTGATGGAATAATCCTATTAAAAAGTATGGTCAGAATTTTTGGTTTTTTCTTTTAAATAAAAAGGAGTGGTCAAAAAAAACCCCCCTCAAAATCCAAACTGACAAACGAACGAAATAAGCAGCTCAATTCCCCTTTGTCCATGTTCTTAGACCTCCAAGAAACCAGTGTCAAACTAAATAGATGTGACACAACTCAGCTGATTATCCTGAGCTCTGATTGAATTATAAGCCATGACTTTACAGCTGCTTGTTCCAAATCCCACATATTCCCTGCCTGGCAGAGGGTGATTTGCTGGTGCAGCAGGACACAGTGAGCTCATGGGGGCACGGGTGGGCAGGGTGGGCTCCAGACCTTCCAGGGGCTGTTCCAGGCTGTGGTGGCCAAGTGACATCTCAGATGTGCAGGTTGCTGGTGCCTGAGGACAAACTGCAGAGCCACAACCAAGTGCCCTCAGGCGCTGGATTAAGTGAAACAGAGGGGGGAACTCGTGACACGAGAATGGCCACGTTTGTCTCCCTCCTCAGATAAATCAGTTCTCTGCTTTTCCCCTCTGCAGGCAGAGGCAGTTTGTGCAGCAGCTGCCTGAAAGGAAATTTACTGGACAATTAAAAGTGCTGACTTTCAAGCAGTGCTCTCGAGGTGGAGTTGAAAATTATTGGGTGTGAAATGCAAATAGATTTAACAGTTTTACTGCTATTTATATGACGTTCACCCATTCCCAGCTATTTTCCTCCCCTTTTTTTTGCTCTGATTTTAAACGGTCCCAACTCTCACAGGTTTTAACAATCTCAGACACAGGCAGTATAACCTGAAGCACCCTGCAAGGCTCAACAAACCCAGATCAGTGGTGTGTGCTGTGAGGGAGGGTGGGGGAGAGTAAGGTCTATCCCACTCCCTAACAAAATATTAATTTAAAATTAAGCTGGTAATTACTTTCAGCTTTGGGTCTGCCCCACAATCCTCTGAGGCGGTTCTTATTCAATCAGCTTTTGGCCAGTACCCAACAAACCTCCTACTTCAATAATCGCAAATTGACCAAACTAGCTGATCTCCAGTTCTAGGAAAACCTTCCCTGAGGAGGGATGTGGGAAACCCACAGTGTGGCAGTGGGTCAGGTTCCAGAGAAATTTTGTTCCCATGGGCATTCCCATGGAGCACCCGTTTTCCCTGATGTTCCCCTGAGGTTCAGCGTGATCTATCAGGGCTAGGATGGAGTTTTTATGAGGTTTAATTCCCTGCCTGATACATTAAATTAATGACCAAAACAATCCATGGCTTAATTAAAGATCAACTGTTAAGATCAGTGGAGCAAGATAGTCTCAGGTTGGCCAGGCAGGGCCCTGGAAGAAATGTAAAGGAATGGAAAACAGTGGGAGAAGCAAAGTGAAGCAACCCCTCCGGAGCCTCCAGCACTGAGAATCAGGAGTTTCATGACTTTTGGCTCATGTGACTTCTTAATCAAGGGCAAGTATCTGTTGTTCCCATCTCACTCCTCCTTGCTTTCACTTAATAAAAGGTGCCACTGAAATGTTTTCTACAGAGAGGGATTTTCTGTGCTACTTGTAATGGACCTCTTATATCCATAATATCTGGTGCTGCAAGATTTGCCACTGCTGGGGAGAGATATTTGCGTCTCAGACATTTCAGGTCAGTGTGTGAGGTCTGTTGTACCAAAACAACTCTATCTCGACCTCATTTGGAGCCAAATGTGCACATTTGTTGTTTATACTACTGTTTCTGTGCTTGTGACCTTCATTATCTTCTGCAAAGGGGACCAACAACCTCCCCTACCAAACTCTTCATCCCTATCTCATCTGGGAAATAATATTTGTTACTGCTTAAAAATTCCCACGGCTGAATTCCACTCTCATGTTTGTGGGTGCAGGATGTGCCATTAGCGTGTTCAGGTAGGCACCAATATGCATCCATCCATCCATCCGTCCATCCATCCATCCACCCACCCATCCACCCACCCATCCAGCTGTCCATCTGTCACATCACCGCTGTGGCCTCAGTTCTGCACAATGAGCTCTAACAAACAGATTTACCTACATCAGAGTCTGTACAGAACTCACCCATTTGCCTCCCTCTTCACAGAGAGCTGTACTCATTTTGCCGGATTTCTTTCCCATCTTTTTTCAAATGTAGCCCTGGTGAGAGAGATTTGGCAGGCAAGTGTTTAAGTAGAACCATAAATTTGATTTGTCTTGATTTAGTCTCACCAAAGGTCTCCCATACCACCATACCTCCTCTGCCCTAAACATCCCCCAGCTACGAGGACATGAAATACTTTCACAGGTATTACAACACACCTGAACCAAAAGCAAGGTGCAAGAAACACACTGTGTCTTTTTCTCTTTGCAATTATGTTGAGGTGCCTCTCTCCTCCTCCTCCTCCCATCCTTCCCCAGTGATCTGAACCAAAACTCTGTGTTTACAGCTGCAGTTTCAAAGATCTATTCAGGTGTTTCCTCTGTTTCTCCTACAGAAGTTAAATTTGATGTGGGCAAAGCAGAGCAGTGTCTTGAATGTAAATGCCTTTCCCTCCACCTCCCATTACAGAGCTAATACTCCTGTAACTCACCCATCAAGAAACCCCCCCCAAGATCCTTCCCTACAATCCAATAAATAATAATAACCATTCTATCAACTCACATTTCTGCAAGCTGACACTGATTTATTTTTTTTTGCTCTTGCATTTGAAATAACTGAAAATATTCAAAGGGGTAATGAAAAAATCTCACTTTTAATTTTGAAAGGAAGTTTGCCAACGTGGAAAGCCTTTAATAATGATTTTCTGATGAACATATACTCACTGGGTCTCCCCTTGGCAGATGCATTTTGATTAAATCTCTTTATATCTGTATACCATATATGCAAATATAATTATAATCATTTGAGGGGTGAACAGTACAAATTTGGGGACTCACTCATATATCTTTGACTTAAAAGAAACTGTGCTCCTGTTACAAATACACAGGACAGGCCAGTGAAAACTGTGCCCATGCCAAGGAGATTTTGCTCCTGGTGCAGGGCAGAGAAGGGCTGCTCACAAGCACTTTTATCATAATGTTATCTGGGATTCCCCAGCTGGAAATGTCTGTGCTTGCACCGTGCAGCTCGCAGGCAATGAGTCCGACTGCTCCAGGCAGCAGCACAACCCCTGCTCCCCCTCCGTGTGGATGGGGTGTGCATCCAGCTCTGGGGCTCAGCACAGGAGGGACGTGGGGATGTTGGAGCGAGCCCAGAGGAGGCACCAAGATGATGAGAGGGATGGAGCAGCTCAGCTGTGAGGAAAGCCTGGGAGAATTTTAAGATTGTTCGGCCTGGAAAAGAGAAGCTTTGACGTGACCTCATTGAGGCATTTCAGTACCAAAAGAAGCCTGCAAGAAACATGGAGGGAGACTGTTTACAAGGGCCTGGAGTGACAGGAAAAGGGGGAAAGGCTTCACACTGACAGAGAGTAGGTTAAATGGGATATTGGGAAGAAATTTTTCTCTGTGGGGGTGGGGAGGCCCTGGCACAGGGTGCCCAGAGAAGCTGTGGCTGCCCCATCCCTGGAAGAGCTCAAGGCCAGCTTGAACAGGGCTTGGAGCAACCTGGGATAGTGGAAGGTGTCCCTGCCCATGGCAACGGGGTGGAATGAAATGGGTTTTATTGTTGCATCCAACCCCAGACATTCTGGGGTTCTGGGATTCTCTGGTGTTCATGCTGTGTGGCTCTTTTGCTCAGGAGCTGTCAACCTCAAAAGCCAATGCTCTGGAGGTCTGATGTTCCCAGACAGAGAGGAGAGGCCTGTTCAGGAAACCTGGCTGAAGGCAGTGGCCTCTCCATCAAAAAATAATCAAATTAAGTGCTTCCTGTATGTAGTGGAATACTTGGACATACTCTCTCCTGCCGTGTGTCGGGTGCTGTTGGGTGCAGTTCCCAGCACTCAGGACCTGAGACTGGTGCAAGCCCTGCATTCCCAGCCTGGCTTCAGCGATCCCTGGGCAGGATGGCCACAGCTCCATGCAGACCCAGGAGCGCTGTGCCTGCCCCTCACACCCCACAGGAGGGACTCTGTACATGTGTCCTCGAGTGCCAGACAGGAAGCAATGGACAGTCAAGGGGTCGGTGCAGCTGAGTTGGGATTTGGTGAAATTGAAGCCAGCAGGGGCTAAGAGAGCAGTGGTGAGAGCAATGCTCTGGTTCTCAAGTGCTCTCTTAGCTTCTACTTGTGTAGGGACAATGGGGGCTCCTTGCTGTAATGTGGAAATGTGATAACCCCAAATCTAATGTGGTATGTCCCAAACAGAGCTGAAGAATGGTTGAAATTACAGGATGGGCAGCATAAATAAATGCCGAGGGCTTCTCCTGTATACCGTGGTACCTCTGGATTCATTCCATGGACTCTTGTGGTAGAACAAAGCCAGTGCCAATGAAAAGAGAGTTGGGCCCTTCATAAATACACATAAACATATGTATATAAATATGTCAATAACTGTATATTATTATTTTGCTGGGAAACAGTGGTCTTTAATTCCTTGCCTGTGTTCCCTAGCCTCCCATCCAGTGCAACTGGATTGTAACAGATCCCATATTGGCTTCTTGGTGGAAATAAAAAAAAACAAAATTCTTTATCTTTTCCTGTTTTGCTTTTCCCAGAAAGAACCATTCGAAAATAACATCATGTTTGGATTGTATGCAATTTTGTATTAACCAGAACAAATGAATACAAACTTCAGGTCATGGTCCAAATAGGGTAGAAAGTAAAAGAAAGGAAAGGCAGAGCAGAGCTAAAGGGTTGCCTGGGGCATGGGATTTCGCAGCTGCTGAAGTTCCAAAGTAGGAATCTGTACCATAGGGTGGGGGCAGACACTGGATGGGCTTGTGGGGGATTTCTAGATGGGATTTCATGGGGAGTGGAGGATATGGCTGCACCAACAGACAAGAAGTATTTTAACCAAGAAAATACAAACAGAGTTTTTGAGAAGAAATTGAGGGCACAGGGTGAGGAAAGAAAGGAAATCATGTCTAAAGTTGTGTTTGACTTTTTTGGATCAGCACAGGAAGAAGTTTAGGCACCATCTGCTCTCCTATCTGAGGTATGAGCCAGCTGTGTTTCAACAGAGACAAGCAATGGAAAATCAGGTACCTCAGACCTATTTGTTTAGGAAGTTTAGATCATGGAATTCCAGAATGGTTGGGGTTAGAAGGGACCTTAAGGTTCATCCCATTCCACTTCCTGCCATGAGCAGGGACACCTCCCACTGTCCCAGGTTGCTCCAAGCCCTGTCCAGCCTGGCCTTGGACACTTCCAGGCATGGGGCAGCCCCAGCTGCTCTGGGCACCCTGTGCCAGGGCCTGGCACCCTCCAAGTGAGATCAAATTCAAGCAAGAGCAACACAAAGAAAGGGACTTAAATATGGTCAGCTGACTTTCTTATCAAATGTGGTACTAAATTGGACTAAAAAAAGCCTGGCCACCACATCTGGAAAGAAACAGCTGGCAGGAGTGGGAGGAGGAGCAGGAGGGGTAAAACCTCTTCCATGAGAGGTTTTTTATTTTTTTTTTCCATTTTATTTCAACAGACGGAATTTTCAAAGATTTTGTTTCAAATGTCATGTTGATTCATTTCATTTTGACTTTTATATTAGAACACTAATTGTATTACATATAAATGTTGACATTCTATTAATATATTAATACATTAATATTGTGGGATAATGTAACTGAATGCAAAATGAATGGAAATAGTGCACATACCAGATGTGTGAGTCCGAAAGAAACTGAAACTTCTCGTGGCCTCAGACATTTTCACAATTTGTTTCTGCCTCTTATTTTACCTGTTCCTCCCACATTGGATCAGCTTAAGCTACCTCAGAGAGAGCTGCAAGGAATAAAAATCTTGCAGGTTGTACTGGTTCCCACATGTCCTTCCATATCAGGATTCGTGACAGAACTTGGCTGTAGTGAAGTACCCACTAAAACTTATTTTTTATGGGTATGTAGAGCTGGTTTGAAAGAGGGTTCCTTCCATCACAAGGAAAATATATTCACATTTTTCCTAAATTTTTAAACAGAACTAAAAAGAAAAAAATCTTATGGCCTCTTGGTTTTTCAAAAACAAAACCCTTTTTTTTCATTTGGATCCTTGAAATCTGTTGCCAAAGCCCCAAAACTTTTGGATTTTTGTTCAGAAAATAATACAGTTGAGATTTGAGGTATTCTTTTGGCACAAAAGCAACATTTTGAGGTGAACAGATGCTTTCTGTTGAAAAATGTCATCTTGTCAAAAGCACAATCTCCATTCTTAAAGGACCTTCATGCCTGGAAATATTCCATCAGCTCTGTCAGCATCCCTCATCCCTCTCCAGGAGAGCGACACGGTGACTGCTTTTTAACAAGATGAGCTTTCCAAGAATAATTATTGAGGAATCAGGAATTTCTGATCATATCAGAGCTTGGTACACAGGATTACAAAAGGAGCCAGTCTCATATTCCAAACCATGGGATCCACCTCTAATATGGCTCACTCTTAATAAAGTGATTCCACACTCCAGTGCAGTTCCTCTGTTGTATAAATATATATTTCCTTGGCGGGACATTGTGGTTGCTTTAAGAAGCTGGAAGACATCAGAGCATCACATTCCAAGCTTGGCATGGAGCAAGAAGCCACCAGAATTAAATCAAAGTGCTTCTTTCTGGCAGGCAAAGCAAGTGTAATGAAAATTCCAGCCTTGATCCTCTGCCAGGGGTAGGCAGTAAATTGAGTGCATGCCTACCACTCCCAAAGCACAGTCCCTCCGTCTTGCCCGGATGCCAACTACCAGAAGTACAAAAGATGAAAACAGCCTGCCAGACACAGCAAACCAAACTGCTCCCTTCATTAAGAGGAGTTTATTACTCTCTTCCAGCTCCACCCATGAGCAAATCCATCCTGCTCCATCATGTTGGGGCTAATGAAGGGAGGTTGACTGCTCACGGTGAGCTTGGCATTCCAGGAAAGCTTTGGAGATGTCTCCCCTGCCCAGGACCTGATGGGATTACTCCCCCAAAAGATGCACATTCTTTCCAACTGCAAGGTACAAGGTCTCCACAGTTCTAAAGCCAAAACCTAGTGGGGCTGGATGGAGAACTGAGAAGAATCATCACCGGGAGGAGACTGAGTTTGGAGAGGAGGCAGGCTCACAGGGCAGCCTTACTTTCTCTCACAAAGTCACAAAGGTCTGAGTAAAATCAGTTATCAAGAGGAAATGAAGCTGCCCTTCTCCAAAGAAAAACAGTTTCAGTGTGGCATTTCCAGCTAAGCTGTGAGGCTGTGTCAGACCATGTGCTGTGCCCACCCAGGCAGCTCCCACTGTGACAGGGGCAGGGCCTGGCTACTTGGACAATATGGAGCCTCAAATGTCACCACACCCCCAAGACAGAGGCATCACAGTCACAAACATTAAGTGCGGAGTTTGGGTTGGAGAGCAATATTCAGATCAGCTGCCTTTTGATGTTGGCAAGCAGAGAATTCCCATCCCACTGGTGAGTCTCCTCCATTCTGTTATCTTCCATCTACATGAAAACCAAATCCTCATGCACCTTCATAACAGTGCTTGTCCCACCACCCTCTCCTGCCCCGGTCGTCTGAGCCTGACCCAGGCCAGCTGATGGGACAGGGGTGAAAAACCTTTAGTCAGATGGAAAAATCACACTTTGCCCTCATACGCTCTTGTGCCTCCAGAGCAACTCCTCCGAGGCTACAGAATTGCTCCAAGTGAACAGAAATGAGGCTAAAAAGCCATTCTTTCCTGCTTGCTTACCCCTGATGTAACTGCAGATAAAAGCTTGGGAATATTGCTACAGTGCTGGATTTGGTGGGGGAGAGAAAAGGGTTTTGAATTGGGTCAGCCCTATTTTCTTAGGGACTGTGGTGAGAACAAGGTTAGATCGGCACTGACTGCTTTTGAAGGTGCCATCCAGCACTGAACAAGAAAGTGAGGCTTTGAAAATGCTGAACAAAGAAAGGGACCTTTGAGATTTTTATTTGAAAGTTGGAGGAGCAGCATATCCCGATTAGTGAACACCCCCTTTAGAAAACACCAGCAGCTGTCTTGATCTATACATTTAATACAAGAAATGTGGCCATTAAATAATTAATGTCTATAAGTGCCTAGCTATGAAAATGCAAAATGAAATATTAAATAGAGCTGGTACAAAATGGAGGGACTTCAGAAAGGGAACGAATGAGAGCCATGTCATTCACTATTCCCAGGAAACAGCCCCAAGGATCTGGAGCAGAATGAATCCAGGTGGACGAATATGAAGTGGTTGGGAGCAGAAGAGAAGGTGGGTCACTGATATTATTGTCAGCAGCCCTGACCCCTCACAAAGCGAGGAGATAAATCCCTCCCTGCAGTGACTGCCTTGCTCCCTGTGCCAAACTCAGCCCAAATTTCATCAAGGCACAGCAGAGCAGCTTCTGAGCCACAAGGTCTGCAGCTGAATATGAACAATGAAGACTGCAACTCATGGAGATAAAAGCACAGACTGAGAAGTGGCTTCAGTCTCCCTTCCATCCCTTCAGGAGATCCTGATCCATTTCTGATGGAGAGGATGCTGTGGAGTGACCTACGAGTAACCAGCCTTAGGTCAGAACAAGCCATTTCTCTTATCACTGCTGGCAAGAGCTGGGGTTATTAATTGTGTCAAGACTAAGGGAACCCAAGTAGGATGCTGATATGGCTATCAGGAGTATTCAGTGGAATAAACAGTTTGGAAGTGAAGTTAAACCTCACACTCCAGAGCTCAAAATAATGGCTGTTAGAAACTAAGGTGAAATTACTGTGGGTTACAGATAACCACATTCTGTCTTCTGCAGGCGTTTCGCATCGTTCTCCGGCAGAAGCAGCAGTTTTGGGAAGATCAGTTTTTTCCAGGTTATCCTGGACATTCCTCCTCTGAGATTTTTTGTGGGGGTATACAACTGTGTTTCTGGTTTTCCAGATTTCCTGATAAGAGCAGATGTGCTGTGTTCCCAGCCAGGCTGATGACTAGCAAGACACAAATGCTGTGTCGTGGTAGATCCAACACTTCTGGTAAATGCTGGCTTTACCACTAGTGCACATCAGCTTCCAGAAGGGCTGGACAGGAGCCCCACAGCTCACATCTGTCTGGGAAACCCTCAGCAAATGAGCAGCAGCGTTGGGTTCTGGCAGTCACAGGGAAAACACCAGGTTTGACACCTCTGTTCCCATGCCTAAACTCCCCTCTGTGGTCTCACAAAGTGCTGCTTCATGGTACAGAAGTTTAGCCCATCCCACCACATGGACTTTGGTTTCCACCTGTACACTGGGAGACTCCATGGCAAGACTGCCCTGCCATCCTCTGCCCCCAAGAACTGTCACCACCAGCAAATAACCCCAGAGAGAGGTGCTGTGTGTGAAGGGAAAGGAGTAAAGGCAGAGGTATAGGAGGAGAAGCTTGTAAAACATGGATATTTTGGCTCTTATGTGGGACAGCTTTTTCCAGCAGGCAGTAGGAACTGATCAACATATTGGATTTTCACGGAAAAGTAAAGGTATTATGTTGACCACAAGCAGAAGGGATCAGTTCTGGGTCCAGGGCAGCTCTCCCTCATTTGAGTTTTATAGTCCAATTCCACACATCAAAAAGTGCTTCCTTGAAAATCAGAAGAGGCTCTGATCTGACTCCTTTCAGAACATAGGGCACATTTACAGCTGGCTGAAATGTCCACAAGCCCAACCCAGCAAACTTACAACCAGCTCAGATATGTCCTGTGCATCTTGAAAATGGGAATCTCCTTCACATGACACCCTCCAAATCCTCATTACATACACACAACAAGGAAAGTTGGGATGCTCTGAATCATCCCCAGCCAAATGTATATTCAGTATTCTCTGTATTTATTTCCAACTCCAGGATTAAGCAAACAACTCCAGTTCTGTGACGTCCATACAATTTAATGTATCATTTTCCCATCAACTGCCTGGCTGTGCCAAGCTGAGCAGCTCGGATCCCTTTGCCATATGGAATGAATCTGCCTGCATAAGGCTCGAATGTGACAATTAGAAATGGGATGGATTTTGCCCCAGCCCCCATAAGCAGCAAAGATGCCTGGAAGCCTTTAGTAGGACTGGGAGGACTCTGCTGTATTAGCAGAACTAAAGGTAAACTGGAGCTCAACCAGGAGCTTTAACTGGTTGTCCTCATGGGTGGTGGTGTGAAGGACCCACGTGGAGGCTCTCACCCAAGTCTTCCTGTCCTAAGCAGGACCAATGGTCTTGTGAGCTCCAGGGGAGCCCCCTCCAGCCACATCCTGGTAGAAAGATTCAAAATTTGAGAAATTACAGAGTGGTCAGTCCCCACAGCCATTCAGCTGGTGCTTTCCTAGACATCTATTAGAGATGAGGTGAATCCTTTTAAAGCCCTGAGAGCTCCAGTTCAAAGCTATCTAACACACAATTCCCAAAAGACAGTGGAAGGTACCAACCTTTGCTCCCTGTCCCCTCTACGAAAGCAGAAAGTGCTCTCTAAAACAGCACCACGAAGGTTTAGCTGCAAAGGAAGTTCTGCAAAGAGCACAAAGAGACTTCCCTCTTCCCAGAGTTACTGCAGGCCCTGCTTGTCTCGTGCCCATCTTCCAGCTGATGTCTCTGGGGAAAACGGGACACTGTTCTGCAGGACAGGCTGTGCTGCCAGGGCCGAGCATGGCAGTTCCTTTCACAGCCATGGATATTACAGAGGAATTAAACCTGAGCCCCTCTGCACTTGCTGAACCACATCTGACCTTCTCTTTTGCAGCCTCCTGAGATTACCTTGATCTTCTTCATGTTCCCACTGCTCCCAAGGTTAGGTTACACCCTTAGTTCTGGACTCTGTTTTAAGTCTCCCATGAATACCAGTGTCAGATCTGCACACAGCTATCTCAGGAATGTGGCCAGGCTGATCTCCGTGCTTACTCAAGGTGACATTGATTCATTCTCCCTCTCACTGCCCCGATTACATTTTGAGAATGTGCTTCATAACAACTTTGCTCATCCACCACCACCACCCAGTTCTCATCCCTGACCTCCACCTTTGTCAGCCCCCTGCTCTGGGATTTAGGATTTTCTCCTCAATAGAACATGCAGCCAGAGGGATTTGGGGTTTGGGAACAGGCAGAGAAGTTACATTTAGAGATGTATCCAAAGTCAGGTTTCGAACCGAGGTTCTATCCCTACACTCCAATCATTTCCTGCTCACACACCAAGCAGCCACCGGGCACAGCTCCAGGGAAGGCAGAAGGGCTGGAATGGGAGGACCGTCCCCAGACTGAGAGCCCAAGAACCATCCAAAGGGGAACATTTGCGTCTAAAGTGATTTGCAAGAAATTGCTTCCTATGCCAGTACCCTCGTGTGGGACTACAGGCTGCTCATGGCCTGGACCCACAGCACCTGGTGAGTGTCTGTGCTCAAGGCAATGCTGAAAAGAGACACCTCTGCTTAACCACTGAGGTGATCTATTTATACCGTGTGGCTGAAAGGTGTTTAGGCAAAAGACGAAGGTTTATGAAACTTCCAGGTCTTTGTTTTTGCCAGGTTTCAGGGGAGGGCTTAAATAAAAGATTCTGCTTTGGAAAAACTAAAAACAGCAAGGGAAAAAATAGACAGATAGACATCTGGAGGGCTGAACAAAGCCCTCTCCTCAGGCTGACCTAGTTACAGTGTTTGGGGAGAGCTTTGCAGTCCTGTTCAACAGGAGGAACAAGCAGCTGAGGGCTGAATTCAGCCTCAGAGTAAACAAACAGAGCTCTCACCACAGCAGCCCTGCACTTTTCCACCAGGTCTCCATCTGATCATGGTCACCAACAGCTGCAAACTCTCAACCCAGCATGGAAACGGCACCTTGGAGCAAGTGCCCCTGCCTAGTGATGCCAGATCCCAGGTAAGCCATGGCTGATTTATACGGCATCTCCAGGCTGACTGATGTGCTCATGGCTCACAGGAGGCAGCTCTCCCCAGCACAGCCCCGTGGCTCCTTCTGAGGCTCCTGTGCACCAGCAATAGTGAGGACAAAGACCCGGGCAGTGCCTCGCTCAAGGGAATCAGCCACAGCAGCCCTGCTTCCTCCTGCTCCACATGGGGCCCTGGAGACGCAGGTCCTGTGCAGGTGACACATCACACCACGGCCGTGGTCAGGTCAAATAAATGACTTTTTACGTAGGCAGATAGTGATAGGACAAGGGAGGATGATTTTAAATGAAAAGAGAAGAGATTTAGATTTTCTCAGAGGGAGGTGAGGCCCTGGCCCAGGTTGCCCAGAGCAGCTGTGGCTGCCCCATCCCTGGAAGTGCCCAAGGCCAGGTTGGACGGGGCTTGGAGCAGCCTGGGACAGTGGAAGATGTCCCAGACCATGGCAGTAGGGTGGAATGAGATGATCTTTAAGGTCCCTCCAACCTAAACCATTGTGGGATTCTGTGATTCCATGAGATCAACTGAAACTCCAATTCACTGCCTGTATTCTCCCAAAGGCTGACAAAAGGAACACCTTTCACACCTTCAAGCAAAGAAATTGTTGGAATGTTGGCAGGTTTTCTGCAAATCAGAACTATTTTTCAAGTTTAAAAAGTAGGAACTGAAAGTGATGCCCACAGGGTTGTTTTTGCAGGTTGAAGTCCATCCACAGGCTGCCCTGGGAGGGCTGGGACAAAGTGCAGGTTTGATTAGACACTGCCAAGCACAGCTGCAGGGATTTTTTCATACTCAACTTCATCTCTTTCAAGTTGCTACTAATAACCTTTTACCAAAACTGATTTCAATTTAAAATCATGTTATTTATAGTAAAAGATGCTATTTATTAATGATTATTATTGCAAGGTGTTATTCATACCACTTTGAGTAAAAGCCTAAATGTTTCCTGAGATCTGGCTTTTGTTCACTTAAGAAAGGCTTCTGAAAGGCGACATTTTGTAAAGAAAGTTGCTCGAGGTATTTTGGCACAGACCCTTCCAGTTTTGCACAGGAGGGCAACACAGGCAAACACAGTAGTGAGATAAACAAAAAGGGTGTTTTGGATACATGTGGCTCTAAATCAGCGCTTTGGCTGTCACGCTGATTCAGAGCTGAGTTGTGCAGTTCTTGCCCAACCCAGAACAACAGAGGAAAAATCATCTCTGATAAAACAGGGTCAGAGGGATGAATTTCTAAACTGAAAAAATGAAGCCAAAGAGAAGAATTCAGGGTGACGCTGCCGGACCCAGATGAGGGGTCAGAGAGGAGAAAGCCTGTTGGCCACAAACAAAACAAGCTGCAGCATCCCTATCAGGGAGACCTTGGAGAGATGCCGGGTACTGTAAACGCCACCTCCCAGGTCAGTGTCCTTCAATTCATTACCGGGACAATTTGTACTGTTAATTTTGCTGGAAGGGATGTGCACTCTGGACTGACAAGAAACCCAGTGTTTGCTGTGACAGCCTCCCCTTTGTGATAAGAGCTGCCCTTGGGACAGTCCCATCGGTCTCCTAAACAGCCAGACCTCCTGTGAGTCCTCAGCAGCACCCCGAAAACAATTTATTTCCTATTAGGTCTTAAGACAGCTCACAATATGCCAGTAGACTCCAGCATCTTGTGCCAGACCAAACCCATATTTCTGTTAATATCTTCAGCCCCGCCCTCCCCCAAAACCTGCTCAATTTTTCTTCATTATAAGCACAGAAAAGACTGACCTAATAAAAGTAAAGGCTGAGGAGGAAAGGCAGGAATTGTCTTCAGATCTGAACACTGAAATATTTCATGTTCCTTCAGGGATCTTGGAGCTCTCCAAACCTTGTCAAGATCTGGTGCTATTTGGGTCTTGCTTTGCAGCAGGTCCCAAGAATATTTCAATTTTAAGCAAAGAAAGAAAGAAAGAAAATCCCCAGAATCCCAGTTCCTCATTTCCCCAAACCAAAAATGTATTCTTTCTCTTTTAACAAAACCTCATCACTGTAGATGAAAAATGTAAGTTTGGGAAGAAAATGTGCAGCCTGCTGATAAGATTTGTTTGTTTTTTCTGTAATAGAGCAAACAACAAGGCTGGATAGAAACTTTCCAGCCTACTTTGTATTTTTCTCTGCTCCTGAACTTCAGATTGCACCCACACAGTTTGGAACCCTCCATTTGAAAAGCCACAAATCGTTTGCTAAGGGTGGCCTAGAGCTGTGCCCAAGCCTCTCCCCCCATTATCCCCATGCCATGTACCCTACAGATCTTAAATATGTCTATTTAGAGTCTGTGTCTAAATATATAAATTTATTTTTTTAAAACAATTATAATAATTGATGTCTAAATGCACAACAGACCTGATGATGAGGCTGACTTTGTCTGCATCCACAGGGTCTGAGGCAGAGGTGCTCCCACCCATCTCAAGCATGTGGAGACAAGAACAAGACGAGGGAGTAGCAGATGTCAAACTTTCCAACAATTTCTGCTGATGTTCAACCCCTTTCTTCTACTGATTGTGAGTCTGGTGCCCACCACCCAAACCCACCTGGCGACCTCACAGCACCTTCCAGTGTCTGAAGGGATTACAAGGAAGATGGAGCTGGACTCCTCATCAAGAACTGGAGTGTCAGGACAAGGGGGAATGGCTCCAAACTGACAGAGAGTAGGTTTAAATTAGATGTGGGGAAGAAATTCTCCTCTGTGAGGGTGGTGAGGCCCTGGCACAGGTTGCTCAGAGCAGCTGTGGCTGCCCCATCCCTGGAAGTGTCCAAGGCCAGGTTGGACAGGGCTTGGAGCAGCCTGGGACAGTGGAAGGTGTCCCTGCTGGGCTTAGATGGACTTTAAAGTCCCTTCCAACCCAAATCATTCCATGATTCTACTTTTCTATAAACCCAGGGCAGCCCCAGGAAATGCCACCCATGAGGCAGCTGTCCCAGGGTGTAATCGTGTCCCAGCCATGCCTGGCTTTGAGGGTCACTGAGAAAGGAAGGTCCTTTTTGTGCTGGTGATGAACAGGCAGCTTGTCCTTGCTCAGCACAGGCTGTGCCTCCCACTGCCCCAGCAAAGGTGGCCCAGTGTGCCCAGAGCTGATAAAGATGCACTGTGCAGCCCAAACAAAGGTAGCTCTGGGGGCAGCAGGTCACAAAAAGCTGGTTTTTCCTTCAGGGTGAGCCTGTGTAAAAGAAGAGCCAGGCTTGTTTCAGGCCAAGTGGGAACTTGCATAAAGATCCTTTCTCCATGCCCACTGGGATGCTAAAAGCTTACAGCAACTTCCCAAACAAAGAGCAGCAATGAGAATGGAGTGTTCCGGGCAGCAGAGCACCCACTGCTAGGAAGTGAATCAGCACTGATCAAAGGGAAAGGGTCAGCCTTGAAGGCTGTAAAAGCCAGCCCCAGTTCCTCTCCAGCAGCCAGGACAGGTTGCACCAGGAGTCAGCAGGGAATTTTCTGCTGGAATTGTTTTTTTCTGATAGAAAATGACATTTTTATAACGTAAAACTATGCCATGAGAAACACTCTTACTTAATTTTTTCCCCAAACAAATTGAATATTTCACTGGGCAAATCAAAATGAAACATTTTCTTCTGGACAAGTTTAAGCCATGAAGGAATATTTCATTCTGCTGGAGTTACCTGAAATATTCTATTTTAAAACGGCGCTCTAAAAAACTCCAGCTCAATTTCCTATTACTTAATGGAAAATTCCTTCTCCCACATGCTCCTATTTTCAACCCAGGACTGATCCCTTCAAAAAATTACTTCTCCTATCAAAAACCTTTCCCAGCAGTACCAGTACCATGGACTTGGGGAGCCATTTCACCCCACAATGTTTGAACAAACATCCCCCAAACTCAGCACAACAAAGCAGAAAACACGACCCACGCTTGCGATATCTCGCACCCCCTGAAGCAATCTCTTCAACTATATCTAATGTTGCTTTAAAAAGTCTTTCAGCTCCATTAATAATCTAAACAGATACTGGGGGTCTAATTAGCAGGCTAATTGGAGAGCATGGTTAGGCATGTACTCAGGCAAGAATATTTTATCAGTGGAATGAGCAAAGAATTGGTGTCTGCACCAGTGTTTTACTGCTGAATTCTACGCAGGATCTCAGCCCCATGTACAGAGCCTGGGCCTAAAGCAGTGTTTGGCCACCACAAGAAATAGCCAGGCTGACGAAAACCAAACCCTTCACCTTCACCAATGAGGATTTTCTACACACATCCATTAATTTCACATCCCACACACTATTTCAACTTTCCAAACAGCTTTCCAGTTTATATGACGTCGAGACAAGGGGTTAATTTTCTAAGAGTTTCCAGAAGTTTCAGTTATGTCATATATGTGTCGCACAAGTGTATAGCACAGGAAATAGCTGAATTTCAACACCTAAAATTAAAAATTTTCCAGGGTAGCATTTCCCTTAGCAGCCTGAAGGAAAACATCCTCTCGTTTCAGTCCTGGAGGTTGGCACAAGATGAGAAATCCTACCAGAGACATGAGGTCCTTACAGTGAGGATCTCTCACTATAAACTCATGCCCATCCCCCCTATCTCTGCCTGCAAATAATTCCATTTAAACACCAGTTTCTCTCTCTGGGAGGTTGAAATTATGACTATTCTGTAAATGTGTTTGTGGCTTTACCAATACACAAGTCTGCTCAAAAATAAGAATTTCTCTTTCACTGCCTGTTTTGGCCAGTTCAGCCCCAAATTGCACCCAGACAGATAATGATGCCTCCTGCTTGTGTCCTCTTGGAACCAGGTGTCCTGCCCAGGCCATGGGCCAGCTGCTCTCACAGCAGCAAAGCCCAGGCATGTCCTCAGGGACATATTTCAGGTCAGGAGGTGGCTCGCAGGCAGTAAACATTAATTACTCTTGAACTGAAATTTTTCCATTCCATTTGTGAAATGAAACATTTCAGTAAACCCCGAGTGGAAGACACTGGCACGTTTTTCCTGATAGGAATTTGTATTTTAATCAAAGTTTTGGTTTTGTGGGAAGCAGTAAATCCTTGGCAAGCTTCGCTGCTGTTATATCAAGGCCACATTTGACTGATTTTAAAAGATGCCACAGCCTTGGGAACACCACATGGTATTCACAGCACCACCCATTCTCTGGCACTGTGGAAAGGCTGACAGGAGCCTGTGAGCCTGGTGTGAAAATCCATTGTTTTGTTAAATGTGCCTGCCAGCCCCTGTTCACTCCTGCTCAGGGGTGGCTCTGACTGGCAGTGGACATGCTCAGGGGCACAAAGGATAAGAGACAGGAGCAGCACAACTCATCTTCATTGTGCAGTCGAGCATATGCCAGCAAATACACCTGCTCTACACCAGAGACACGGTTTTTGCACAAAAGGGCTCTCCGTTACAGACAGTCGAAGTGGTCGAAGGTTCACAACTACCCCGGATGGGTTTTGGCTTTGGGGCTGGGCAGTGTCAGTCTTCACTGAGGTGCAGAAACTCCTACGTGTTTTGACAGCCCTTCCACTGGCTCTGCTCCAGCCACAGAGGTTTGGTGGCCGTTCCTGCGGGCAGCACAGGCACAGCTGGGCACTAACCCACCCTAGCTCACCATCAGTGCCAGGCACTGGCCTCTCCAACCAAACAGAGACTTTGTCTCACATCAGGCAGTAGATTTGAATTAAAAACACCCAATTCCTGGAATCACAGAATATCCTGAGTTGGAAGGGCCCCAAAAGGATCATTGAGTTCAGCTCCTGGCACTGCACATGACCCCCCCAAGAATCTCACCATGATGCCTGAGAGTTAATGAACACTGTAACCTGTGATTTTTAATTAGCTCTGTAGCTAATGAACAGTCTCTGAATTTCTCTTTGCATCACTTTGGGCTGAGTTTAATCTGTGTGCATGGTTTGCTCTACAGCTTCTATCAAGACCAAGCTTGGTGTAACCACTACGTGTCCTCTGCTACCCCTGAGGGTTTCACATGCAAGGAGTTGGGTTTGGAGTGAATCCCCAGTGCGAAGAAGGCCCCAGTTTTATCTGTAACTCCTGGAACTGCCTCTAGTTCTTCTGATTTCCAATAAATATTAAATATGCAGCCGCTCCTGGGATCCTGTAAATATGGTCCAAGAAGGAGAACTGTGCAATGGCACAAACACATTTCTCATCCACCTGTCAGCTGTTCAATGGCTTTTTGAGGCCATTAACTACTACACAGCCCTTCGTTTCCCCCAAAGGTATTCATCATTTGGAGCTGGGAGCAATGAGGTGAACCAGGAGGCAGCAATTCTGCACCAGCTGGAGGTGCACAGAGCTGGCAGAGGAGGCCACATAAAGAGACAGGAAACCAGGCAGAGTGTGGTGCCTCTGGGCTCTGCTCAATCCAGCACCACAGCTCCAGGATGGAGCCACAAAACAGGCACCAGTTTGGGTCAGTTCAGCCCCAAAGCTCCCCCATTTAACAGCTCCAGTGTCCAGCAGGTCACCTGATGTCCCAGCTGGGCCACAATGAGCCCTGAAGGCGCAGACACCAAACACCACCACATCAGACACACAGTAATTCCCAGCACCCAGGCTGCATTTGCAAACAGCTGATTTGCAATGGAAAAGGGAGAAACGAAGCCACCAAACTGCTGCCTCCACTTGCAGCAGCAAATCCCATGGCTGGTGGATGACAGGGTCCAGCCGGGGCGATCCCGTGCAGTGCGGGGAAACACACGCACTGCTATTCTCAGTAATAAGATGCCTGTCAACATACAAACCAATTAGGTGCAGCTTTTGTGCTCATAATAAGGCTGGGCAAGATGCTTTCTATGAGCAAGTGCTTTCGAGTGAAAATAGTTTCTGAAAGAATCTGACAGTTTGCACATGAGGTTTCAGTTTGCTCAGGGTTTGGTTGGGTTTTTTTTTTTCAAATGCAAGTAATGAAAATTCTCACATTGTTTCAAACCAAGAAACTGTGTCTCAGTTTTCAACAGTCGTTCTCTCTCACATACACATATTCACATGCTCACACACTGCTGCTTTGAGCTTTTTTCCTGTCTCTTTTTATTTTTTAATCACAGTAGAAAGAAGAAAAGGAGGGAAGAAATGAAAATCCATATTTGAGAGAAACACTGAAAACAATTATTTTCTTCATTTTAGTCATATGAACTTACTTCAAACCAATGTTTTTGTGTGCGTCCATGTATTACCAAGGAAGATCCACATTTTGGGGTGGGAAGTATTTATCATTCTAGTTTCATTTTTCAAATTGCTTGTTAACATCTGGCAGCACAGACTAGCCCTTACCTAAAGACAAACCCTGTATTCTGAGTTAAATCAGGGATTGGGAAATGCAGGCACCCTTGTAGTCTGCCTGCAGTTACAGATGCCCCCAAACACTTTTTTATCTCAGGTAAAAAAGCGGAAGAACAGCAAATTAGTCCCATATATAACTTCTCAGAGAGCATGAATAACTCCCAGTTAGGGCAAATGGAAGCATCAACCAAGTTTTGGGTTAGGAAGTCAAGCACAGAGTGAGGCCGTGTGATTTATATTAAGAAAAATCCCAAAGGCGTTTCCCAAAATAAGGACCCAGCAGACCTGGCTGAGCTCCTCCTTCCAGGAATGGAAGGTCCTGGGCAGCGGCTGGAGCCTTGTTCCAGCCGTGCAGCTGCGAAGGTTGGCTGTTACTTGTTAGAGAAAACATGAGAATTACAGATGCTGGGAGTCCCTCCCATCTCCCTCTAGCGGCCCCGCAGCTCCCCGGAGCCGGGCGCGGGGGCTGTGCTGCAGACAGACAGCTGTGCCTGTGGAGCAGGATCGTCGTGGAAAGCAGGAGCCACAGGGGAAGCAGAGTTTGCACCACGCTGCTTGTCCAGAGCCCTGTTTGCACAGCTTGGAGATTTAAAAAAGCATTTCCATTTGGCTGGCGAAGCACCGAGACTCTCCTCCTCCCCGGGATGCTGCAGGTGGCCCTAAACCATCACACAGCATCCCAGAACTACTACAGAGCGTAAATCACCGAGTACATCTGAGCCATCTGCTGCTACGGAGGAGTCAGCGGCATTGCTGGGGTGTGGCCACAGCAGCAGCTCTGCCCTGGGCTTTTCCACGCTTCCCGGATCCCTGTGGCTGTTTGTGCAGAGCAGAACCAGCAGGAAAAGAACACAAGGACGGGGTGGAAAATCACCTTCAGAAAAACGTGTGCTTTTTACACACAAGGGAGCTGTTTTGTAACCAAAGGCAAATCACACCCCTGGCACCTGCAATCCCCTCCCAATAGATGTGTAAGTTGCAGAGACACATTTGCTATGGAAATCTGGTTCGGTTTAGAGCTGAATCAGTTTAAGGAGGGAACTGGCAGGAATGCCTTGCACAAGTATCCAGCCTCACGAGTTCCCTGCAGAGCGATGCCGGCGCCCGGCGGAGTCTGTATGTTCCCTCTTGGGCCCACCTGTCACAGCTGAAGAGGTTTTGTTCCACCTTCCAGAACGAAAAACTCGGCGGAGGGAGATATGAAACCTACCCAAATGTTTAAAGGAAAGGAAAAACCTCCCATCACAAGACATAGCAAAGCTCACCACGTGCAAAAGTGATTTCCAGAAACAAGTGGAATCCAGTTCCCTCTTCATAAAACAACAGTGAGGAAAGTCATGGAATAGTAACAGCACGGGAGAGCAAGAGGAGGCAGAGCACTTGGGATCATGCTTGATGTTTGGAGACAGATATGTCTTCAGGGGGAAAGTACTCATAGCCCTGCAGCTGGTAGGGCTGTGAATAATTTTGCAAAGCAGCCCTGTACCTGTAGCCTTTGCCTCCCATCACAGGAGGAGCCTAACAAGCATCGTTCAGGCTGGAAATTCAGAGTATCCCTCTATGCATGACCAGCAAAGCACAACCAGACACAGCAATTCTTGCTCAGTCTCATCACAGCAAGATTTTTTCTGGTTTGTGTGAAGAAAGAGGAGGTGGAGCGGGGAGCCAAGGGGCTGAGAGCAATATGTACCTATGCATGTGAACAAATAGATTCCAATTTAAAAAAAAGGATCAGTAAAGGTCTGTACAGTGTGAATGATCTGGGGAATTCCCAAGGGCTACTTTGAAATCCAAAGTGTTGTATTTTGAAATGGACACACATCTTGGCGGGAAGTGGGGGAGCAGACAGTAATGGTTTAATAGACTGTGGAATGGCTATAAAAAAAGAAAGGGGGGGAGGAAGAAAAAGCAGATGGCAGCCCCTTTGCAGGAGCCATAAAATTTCATGGTGTATTTTCTATCCATGGCTTCACTGTAATTCAAGCCTTGGGGGCCAACTTTCTCTGGCAGTGGTTACTGAGGGGCCTTGGAGGGCAGAAGTAACAAAGGGTGGACACTGCTTGGGTGCACTGACCAAATGCTCCCTCTTGGGCTAGATCAGGCAACAGAAAACAAATCATTTCAGACAAACACCTAGGAGACTTCCCAAATGCAGCCTCAGAGTTCCAGGTCAGGGGCATAGAAAGGAAAACCCACAAAGTTCCAGGAAACAGAAATGGGAAAGGGGCTCTTTACATCTACAGATAGAAAATAAAGATCAGAGGAGATCTACTATCCCTCAACACAGCCCTCTCACCTTGCATGGAAAAATATTTTGATTTCTACAGCTGTATCCTGCCTCTGGGCTCTTGGGAAGGGCACACGGTCAGGCCAGGACTGTGTCTGTCTTGCAGACAAACCTCTCAAACCTCCACCCTTCACTAGAACCACGTTTAAGCACTGTGCCCTCAGAGGATGGGTTGGTTTCGAAGGGACCTTAGAGCTCATCTCTTTCCAAACCCCTGCCCTGGGCAGGGACACCTTCTACTAGACCAGGTTGCCCATCCAGGGGCCCAGCACAGGGAGGAGCTGGAGCTGCTGGAGGGAGTCCAGAGGAGGCACCAGGATTATCAGAGGGTTGGAGCAGCTCTGCTGTGAGGAAAGGCTGAGAGGATTGGGGTTGTTCAGCCTGGAGAAGAGAAGTTTTGGGGTAATCTAATTATGGCCTTCCAGTACCTGAAGGGAACCAAGAGGAAAGATGAAGAGATGAGAGATGAAGTCTCCATTACAAAGGCCTGGAGTGCCAGGACAAGGGGGAATGGCTTCCCACTGGCAAAGATCAGGGTTAGATGAGAAATTAGGAAAAAGTTTTTCCCTTTGAGGGTAGTGAGGCCCTGGCCCAGGGTACCCAGAGAAGCTGTGGCTGCCCCATCCCTGTAAGTGTTCAAAGCCAGGTTGGATGGGGCTTGGAGAAATCCGGGATAGTGGAAGGTGTCCCTGCCCATGGCAGGGGCTGGAAGGAGATGATCTTTGAGGTCCTTTCCAACCTAAACTATTCCGTGATTCTGATACCTCCTCACAGGTAACCTGGCCCGGTGTCACTCAGCCACCATCGCAGGTACAGGAGAACATCCCCAACCCCAGAGCTGTAACACACCTGCTGCCATTTCATCCTCTCCTAGCCAGGGCATGGTCATTTGGGATATGAATACAACAAGACTGATTAAATGTTAATCTGTCCATGATATATAAATAAAACAGAGCAATTACTATTTTGGAAAGAAGAAGAAATATTCTGGAAGAAATAAGGAGAGGGATTATTTTAATTTGATCTATCTAGCAAATATGTTTTGATGTTTTAGTTCAAAGATTAAGCATTCCACACACATTAGAGATAAAAAGCAATAATTAGAAATGAATGCAATGAAAACTCAATTTTCCTTCCACCTGTTTCCCACTGGAACAATTGCTGTGTGGAGCATAAGGAGAGAAAGGAAGGGAAAAACATCAGCCTTGAGAAACTGCATTTCAGTTGCACTGATTCTAATTATTCCAAGATCTGTCTCTAATAGCTTTGTTAAACTATTTGTTTCCAAATGATATCAACATAAGTTGGAAGATGAGAAATGTTTTCTCAAGGATTAATGATTTTTTTAAAAAAGAAGCTTCATTTAAAAAATTCATTACTATGAACAGTTCTCTGCCAGAAGTATTTCAGTAACTTTACACAGGTGTTTGGACTCTGTGGTGAAATGTGCATATGTGGGGTTTAATTCTTTTTTTTGGGGAGGGGGTAGAGAGCAGGAGTCCTCTGCCTGCATGAGAAATCAGAGCAGCTGGAGATGCAGTGAGTAAAGGAAACTTGTGCTCTCCGTTAGGAGTACAGCATTTCAAAGTACTCAAGAGTCTAAAATTAGGAAGCAAAAAAAAAAAAAGCTTTTCTTATCATTTTGCTTTTGGCACAGGACAAAATGACCCATTTTCTCACTGAGGTGCAAAGGAGGAGGAACAAGGAGAAGGAAAATAGTTTTTCCCCTCCCTGTACGTCAGTGGGATCACTTTATGGCTGAAGACCTGAACCCAGAAATGCCATCACTCTGCAAATCACTCACTTGAGCTGTTTCTTGCGAAAGATCTCGCAGGTGCACGTCATTGGCAGGGCACCAAAGGTTTATTTTTGCCGTTTCTAAGCTATCAGCATCCATAAGAATGGAACAACTGGGATTCCTACTGCTGGGAGCTGGCACCATCCCACCTGGAGATGGGTTTGGAGAATTCTCTGCCCATGTGTACAAACCAGCAGCAAGATTTCCCACTGAGGAGGAATTCCTCAGGAAGGTTAAAGAAAAGTCAAGGTTTTCATTAAGGGCTCTGGCCACTTAATTGGTCTATTCTGACAAATGCAATAATATTTGCGGGAAGGTCAGGCAGATAAAGGAAAAAGTAAACAAGGTCAGGAGTGTCTGTATGAAGTGAATCCATGGATATGTGACTGAAAAAGCACTACTGTTACTGCCAGGAAGGGGATGTTCACCTCATCCCACTGGCTGTAGTTCGCACTTGGGGCTAAATGGATGCTTGCTGCTATTCAGGAATTTGCCTTAGGGAGGAGCAGACTTTGTGGAATTAATGGCACCTCTCCAGACACCTGGGGGCACAGAATGGTCAGGCACTGCTGGACCACACACCGCAGATGGTGCCCCAAAGGTCCTTGACAGAGCCTTGGGCAGGAGTAGAAATTACCTAAGGAAATTTGCTTTTCCTCTAAACTTGGATTTGATAAAATAAAATGATCACGGAATCACAGAACATTTAGAGGAAAGGATTTTAAAGCTCATCCAGTTCCACCTCCTGCTGTGGGCAGGGACACCTTCCACCAGGCCAGGCTGCTCCAAGCCCTGTCTAACCTGGCTTTGGACACTGCCAGGGATGAGGCATCCTGATAAAAGGCACTGAAAGTATGTCCAGGAAAACAAAGAAAACAAAGCCCCCAAAATTAATTTTTCTGCAGTTTTGTGCCCTCCTGCCCCATTTCATTTCCTTCTTTAACAAAGTAAATTTTCCCCATAAAGGTGTGAAAAGCTGTGTCTATTATTAGACATTATCAGTAAAATACAAGCAAATACAAAATCTGGCAACAGACCAGACAGCATCTTCTTGTCTCCACCTTCCCTGATCTTTGCCCTGTTGTCACCAGCATTTTAGGTCTCTCTCAGCTCTTTCCAGGGGGCCCCTCCACGATAACACCCCAAAAAGAGCCCTGCAGCCCCTGGGACCCTTCTCTGACACAGGGCACCCGGGAAGATGAAACGTGAAATGTTCAAAACAGACCAAAGGAAGCATTTCTAATGTGAGTAATTATCCTGTGGCGCTTCCTGCCATGCGATACAAGAGAAGCAAATAATGCAGAATAATTCCTCAAAGACTCAGTTACTGAGTTGAATAACAGCATCAGCTGCAGTTTAGCTGCCTAGGTCTCATATTATGAAGGCTCCTGGTCCCTGTGCTTCAAACTAATCTCCTGCTGGGATTAGAAAAGCAAACAATATCTCTGTTTCAGTGACAGTCACAACTTCAGGTAATAAGGAGGGCTCAGGTGTGGGCTGGGGAAGGAGATAAAGCATTAGTTTTGCACTCACTTCTCCAATGAACCACTTCAGTTTTCCCAGACTATTTTCCCACATAGTGGAGGAAGCCTGTCTCTAATGGGGGTGCCTCACCTTTTCTTAAAGCCAACTGCTTAAAAATCTAAAGCACCTTACAAGTGCAAGGAACTTGCACTTTTCTGAACAAGCCACCAGCCCTGGCTGCAGGGAGAGGCCGGTTCCCACTCATCATCTGCCGGCAGCTCCCAGGCATGGCCAGGTGGCTGCATATCTCAGCTTTTTGGATGCACGGCTCCTCTGTCCCAGCCCGTGCACAGAGCGGGTTTTTGAGAGCCAGACAGCCCCGCCGATGAGGAGGATGCCACAACTGTGCCCTGGCCGAGCTCAGAGGAGCTGCTGTCCTCATGCCCAGGTTGGCACATCCCTCCTCCCGAAGCAGGTGCTGGGGCTGCTGCTCGGCAGTGCCATTAAGGAGCAGCTATTTCATGTCCTTACAGAGTAACCTCGATGCTGCTGCATGAGTAAATGGGGAAGTTACACATTAGGTCGTAACATTTCAGGCCCTATTAGGAACAAAAGTGCCTTTGTGAACATGTGGGTTACTGAATAACCTCCTCCATCCCCATAAAGAGCTGTGAGTGGGATTGAACTTTTTTCTTCTTTAAAAAAAAAAAAACCTGGTTTATATGCAAGTCAGGATCTTGAGGCTCCTTTTTGAGTGTCCAAAGCTTGCTTGCCTTGCTCTTAGCCTATCAGCTATCCTCAGAGCAGGGTTTTGGTAGGACTGAGCTCCAAATCAGCTTTTGGGTCCCAAGACAAAGGGGGCTGAGATTGTGCTGTATAGGGCAGGAGCAACAGTGTCCCTGAAACACCCAAGCCTACCCATCTTTGGGTGTGTTTAACCTGCTCTGTGCTGCCTGGAAAATGGGAAAGCAAGTCAGGGTTGGTTTGGGGTTTTCTCAAAAAAAAAAGCAGAACCACTCTGCAGAGAGGGAAGAGGAAAGGGAAGAAGAAAATAACAACCCATGTATACATGTAGTCATGCTGCTGCTCATCTGCTGGCATGAGATATCCTAGTTAACAACCCTGAGGTCAGAGCTTGACCTTCTCCCACCCCACAGTGGTTGGATGGATTCAATGATCCGAGTGATAATGGGGCACTGTGCGGTTGCTGACTGGGCCAGCAGCAGGGTGGGAAGGTGTACATAACCTCTCAGCCTGTCCCTGCCCTCTGCCATCCCCCAAGTACATCCCTGCTGAGGGACCTGACGTGCCTATTTGTCACAGGAACATTTCTCAATCACTGTGAACCCACTGGAGATGACCCTGAACTGCTGTAAGTGCCAGACTGGACCCTGTCCAGCAGCCGCTCACTGGGCACATCTGAACACTTGCAGGCTGCTCCTTCTCCTGCTGCTTTCCCGTCTGCTGCCTCCTCCGAGCCACTTCCTGCCCAGATTTCTTCCTCTCTGTAATAACCACGGTTTTTATGGATCAGCTGTAGCAGAGACACTGATGTGCAGCAAGTGCTGGTGCCCTCCACCCCTTTATTGACTGCTGCTTGTTCTCTGCAGCACTTCCTCACACAGACCCAGCCAGTGCCTTGAAACTGACTGAGATGGAGCACCCTGGGACTGGCAGAAGTGACCTGAGCTTGAATTCTGTCTCCCTCTCAGTCAGGGGGACTGAAATGACACAGCTCCTGCTCTTGTGCTGAACTGAACTGTTATCAGGCTCTCCAAACAAGCCCTTGTTCTCACACAGAGCCAGATGGGTCCTCTCTCCCTTCTGCCAAGCTCCCCACTTTCCTCCTGGAAACCTCCCCTGCACAGAGCCCTGGGAACTCCAAACCAGCAGCTCTGTGCTTTTTGACCCTTGTTTCCTCTTCTGAGCCAAAGAGAGTGATTCTCTCATACCCAGACTTCTCAGACCTTTCCCTTGAAGGAACACTGACATTTCTGTAACTCTAATTCTGTTACTGGCATTTCCCACTGTCTGCACTGGGGGCTGTGCTGGGTAAGGCTAAGCTGCTCGGGCTGTGAGACCCAGGAAAGACCCACAGGCACATCTGTCATCAGTCACCCAAAATCACAGCAGAAGCAGGAGCAAAGTCAGCCCAAGAGCTCCCATCTCACGATTCCCAAAGTAGCACCCTCACCACTGGATAATGCACTTGAAAGCACATCTATAAATAAACTTGGGCCTTGTGGAAACCCAATTAGAATTCACTGGCAAGTTATTCAAGGAGGCTGGCAGACACATTCTTTACCTCAGGTGTCAGCCACAGCAGAGTGTTATGGGGCTTGCATTACAGGGAACACTTTGTGACTTTGAGTTATATTGCACTTAACCTGAAAGTGAAACAATAACAGCTTGGTCTATGGAGATAACACCCCAGATCAACTCCCTCCAATAAATTAGGGAAACATTCCACTCCCCAGCCCTGCAGTCTCACACCTCTAAATATCAACACAAACTTCAAGGGTTTGATGGAAAAAATGGTGTTAAGTCTCATGGTGTTTGAGGAATTTCCCAATATGTACTAAATTAACTTTCTGGCTGCACTAACCACAGTGGTTGAAACCAGCCCCATCTGAGACAGATGCAGGGCAAGAGATGCAAGCAGCTGTTTTGCACATGAAATCAGATTGAGATTAACACTTACCCTTGGAGTTCTCGCTCTGGGGGTAAAATACACCTTCAGGGATCCCCCTGTCTAAAAATAGTGGACTAGGATGGACAGGGTGTGAAAAGTAAAAAATAAAAATCGCCCTCCAAAAGAAAACCATTGACATACATTCATCCTCTTTGATTCCTCTGGCTTGGCATTTTAAGGATTAGGCCTAAACCATGGAAATCAGGTTCATCAGATTCAACTGGAGAAAACTACTCACTGCTGCACTCCACAGCTGAGGGAGGACCAAGGCAGCACAAAACGTGACAGAAGGATAAGGATAAAACAAGGATAAAAGTGAAGTTTTGTACAAAGAAGTCTCTTAGTGAGGAAAAGAAATGGGATAAAGGGAATGTTTTCATGGATACAAGCTGGTGTAGACTTGTGCACTGGGGACATCAACCACGCCTTTTTCCCATTTATTGGTATTTACATAAATTTAAAATTCTGGAGGAGAGAAGGAACAGTTCAGATGCTGACCAGACTGGATAAAATGGATCAGAATTCCCTGGACACTGGTCTCTTTTACCCCTCCCCTGGTTAAAGGCGAGCCTGAACACTCCAGTAGCCAGCCGGTGCATCCCCCGTGGCCTGGCAGCACATCCCAGAGGAATCAGCTCGTTTAGGCCACTCGGCAGATAACACGAGTTTGTTTTCGGAAAGGCAAAGCAATCTGTCCATAAGGATTTCTCACGCTTCATGTGCCAGCCCTGGCCAGGGAAATACAACATTAACTACATCAAAAGATATTGTTGAATGAATAAATTATAAAAGCATCCAGGGTACCTATCTGGGGTATTATTTTACACACTGGTGCCGAGCAGGTTAAAGGAACATGTTTTGCTGTTATTGCATTCCCAGCTCTGTTTGCAAGGACTCAGCATCGCTGTGAAAGTGAGACTATGGACATGAGCTCCCTGCCGGCGCAGCAGGACCAGGCACAGAACGTGCCGGTGTCACCTCTCCTCTAAGCATTACCCTCCTGAGACAGACAGCACACGCTGCTCCGGGCAGGACAAGAGGAAGAAGAGCACTCCAGACAAAGCTGAACACAAGTCCATTGAAACAAATCCTCAAATTGCAACTTCACAGCCCCATGCTGCCAGAGAAGCCCCGGCCTCCTCCTCCTCCTGCTCCTCCCTGCACTCAGCTCAGTATGAGCATCTCGCTTAGCCAGCATCCACCTCCCAGAGACACAGCTCTGGTACAGGTGCACCGGTACAGGAGCACCCACGGACCACCCCACACCTGAGGATTTCCAGAAGCTTTGTAAACATTATAGAGTTAAGCCTCACAACCCTTGTGTGGATGGGCTGAGCATTATCCATCACGGTTTCTTAGCTGTGTAAAGAGAGGGAGAGAGTCCTTAAGTGCTTTATCTAATATTGCACAGAAATCCTACAAAAAAATTTGGATTATCACCCAGATATCTGGATTACCAGTCTTTTTATATGCAATTTATTCCTGATCAAAACCATACAGTCCATTTCAGGATTTTGCTCACAGGAAGATTTCTAACCAAGCAGAGTTTAAACAGTTGCATTTTTTCTAAGAAGAAAGAAAAAGGAAAAGGAAAAAAAAGAAAAAGAATAAAGGAGCCAACTACCATTTCAACTGGCAATAAAACACAAAGATTGTGTTTGTGCTAACAGTTGTTGGGAAACTTAAAAATCAAAGTTTCCTTAATAGTACAGGGAGGAGCACCCAAAAGTCTTACTGCTAATCCCGGAATTACCTCCTTTGCTGAGTTCCATTCATGGAGCAGTAGGGTGAACACCCGACCCCATAAAGCTACAGGATCACAGCCATTCCCATCAATGGGACAAGGGTCTCACTTGAGGTTGCTTAGTGGGTGAATGCTGTTGCCTTTGGCAGGATAGACCACCCTGGGCCACCATAAATTATTACAAAACTGTATTAATTTTGGCCTTTTACCCAAAGAAATAAAAGCCTGTTTGGGACTAAAGCCTACCCACATGTAGAAAGGCTGCAAAATTCAG